>CAWUFW010002770.1:1667500-2056606 GCA_963921515.1 Calotriton arnoldi
ACTATAACGTCTCTGAAACCTATGGTTTTTTCAGTGAATTTCTAAGGTTTTTTAAATGCTAATTTCTAACTATAACGTCCCTGAAACCTATGGTTTTTTCAGTGAATATATATATGTATATGTGCAAGGAATAATAACACACAAGTCAAATGCAACTGTTAAATACATGGGATAAAATACAAGCAGATAATAATGATAATAATACTGCACGTCCACTGCAAGAATTGGGCACTGTTAAATGCAAGTAATCAGCAAAGGAAAGCATTGAAAGATATAAGATATATACACAGAATACATCAGATGATTATAACCACTGGAGACTTGAATGTGCACACAGACACACTCATGCATCACAATGCCAATAATCGGAGAAAATACCCCACCGGCTTCAATAACTTCATCTTAGCCCACACCAGACTGGGGGATTCACAGCCCTGGGGTCAAGAGACTCCACAAGCCGGGAACTGCCCCACTGAATAGATGCGTCCGTCCTTCAGGTTCAACATAAAATACCGCCTTCCAAGTCAACAGACCCCAGTTTTATTGTATTCTCAATGCACTAGAAGTTTCTGAGAAAACCTCCCCTGCGCCAAGGAAACTTACTGAAGTTGGCCAATCTCCCACAAGCATTCCAAAGGCAAAGGAGTTCTCATGTATTCTTCTGCGCTCCCACATGTTCCAGCCCCTTATCTTAGTGAAGCTTGCGAAAGTAGAAAACATCTCCAAAAGTACAGAAAACAATCTTGAACGTGAATAACCTTAATAACGTGATTAACCTGGGGGCCTGCTTGTTTGTGCAAAACCCAGGAGTCAGAATTCAAGATGGCGTGAGGGCATGTCAAAGCCAATAGTAAAAACTTTGTGAAACGTCCCACTGTACAACACAATGCACATTTCCCAATGTACAACATAATGCTCATTTGGGCACCACTGCCTATAACACTACACTCCCAGACAGAGAAGTACGTTCCACATATTTCTCTCTCTCATGCTTTCAAACACTCATCCCATTCACGAAATGGAATCTCAAGGGAAAATGCACATGCAGGAAACATGATGTCGTACATTCAGGCTACAGTAAAATAAAACACGTAAAGTCAATTTAAACAATGGTAGTCCAAGGTCATCACGCGGTCCCAATAGATAGGAGTGCCTCTGGCACTACACCTCCGTGCGCAACTTTACTGTGTGAGTACAGTCCAAGTATTATACTCTGTTGCCAGTGGGCGTGCTGGGATGGTGGACACCACAGTCCTTGCTGTACACTCTGCCTTATACTCCCTGCCTATGGGATCGTAGGGCTGGCGGACACTTTCTACCGTCCTGGCTATGCACGCTGCCTTACACTCTCTGTCTGTGGTCACGGTGGGCTGGTGGACACTGTCTACAGTCCTGGCTGTTCACTCTGCCAGTCTATGGGCATGTGGGCAGCGGACACACTGTCTAATGGGTTCGGCAGCTGTCACTGTCTCAAATGTCATTAGTGTTGCTGAGGTTTTCCCACATATGTGCCAAGGCTATGGCTGCTTCTGGCAGGAACACACCTGCTGATCCTGTCTGTAAGGTGTTCTAGTTATAGCTGCCAGAGAGGCGGAGTGTAAGTACTTTTAAGGTTCAGTTGATACCACGCTTTGTGGTTATTGTGCTGTAACCAATTAGTTCACAGATCCCTACGACGTGCATTGTATTGTATTGTAATCGCATTTATATAGCGGGATAGGGGGTGCAATACTTGCCGTGCACCGGGCCCTGGCAACACACACTACGCCGCCGCTGGTAGGTATTATATGATAAGAGTGCATTGCCGGGAGAAATATAGAAACTCTGGATTTAAAACATAACATGGTGGTTGGGGTTGCTCTTACTAATAAGTATTTATTATTATCGAAAGAAACCTATTTAGCAACCTTGAAATAATGAAAGTTTGTTGAAAAACAAAGGCATGTAACAAAAGGAATTATGTGTCTTCAGCAGTTACCCACTGAGCTATTCACATAAAAAACAATTTATCTGCATGTTACACCTTGTGCTTTACAAGAGGCATGTTATCCCTCTGCACTACTTTGAGTTAAACTGGGACTATATATTTATTCTAGAATTTTATCTTTGTAGAAAATTGAGAAGTTCATTGTAACTATCTGCAGCTTGCTGCTGTGCTTTGAGGAAGCTTGCTCTCTTCTGAGCCACACAATCCTTTTTCTGAGCAAGAGACATTTTTGCACGATTCCACCTCTTCTTTTTAACTTCTTTCGCCGGCTTCTTTTCCTGAACTGGATTCTCATGTATAGCAGCATGGTTTTCCTGTACATTTCTTCCATCCGGTGAGGTGCAACATTGTACTTTATGTAATTACATTTTATATAGCGCTTACTACCCCTGACGAGACGTCAAAGTGCTTTTTCGGCGAGTAGATCGCTACTCCGGAAACCAACAATCATGCAAGGTTGAAAAGTGCAAGACCAATGTCATTATCCACCAGATGAGCGCTCTAGTGAAAAGACAACTTATTTATCAACCAAGCAAGAATTCAACATACAGGATCGCTTACACCAAATGAACATGGGGTATAGGCAGGGCCACTGCAATTGTGTGTCAATGGAGAACCAAGGTATGGGGCACATTTTACTACATAAGGCACCTAAAAAGGTATATTATCTGCAAATGCAGTGTATTCTGTGAGATTTCACCATTTTATCACTAACACACGCCAGGGCACATTCTTCACCTCATTAGTACCAGTTTAACTGTTTAATACAGCAATCAGAAAATAAAAGGTGACAACCCAAAACTTGCAAAAGACCCGTCACAGTGCAACAACACATGTACCCTTTTTAAAGTAAATTTGAGCCATTTGCGTTCCAAACAAAATTATGTCACACAGTAGATTATGAGTTAAAAGCGGCAAATCCACAATTATGCCTGAAACACCTCGGCCTCAGAATCACATTTTTCCAATAGCCCTGGTTATAGGGCCAAAGCCACTTGTGACCCAAACATGTGGATTGTAATTACAGAAACAAACTCACAGTCCATCAGGCAAGACTCAAAGTCAGATAATGTTTTATGAGATGACAAACTCAGCACCGGCACTTAATTGTCTGCACCGGCTCTAGTAACAGTCCACCACATGGTGGCACTGTCTTTTTAATTTCTAGATGAGCACAGCAATCATGTTTATTAAATCAATATGTATTGAAAATGATTACTACCAGACTCTCATTATATTATTATAGCTCTGTGTGGCATGAAACAGTCTGAATTGTCACACTTGTCATAGTGAAATTGTTAGGTGTTATGTTGGTACTGTCATTGGCAGCGCTTGCAGGGTATGGGTGGTGCAGCTGCAGTGGCCTTCCAAGAAGAGACCCGGCACTTAATTTTTTACAAATGAAGCACTGGTTATATGTACAGAGGCCAATATTTTATCTACTGAAAAATAATTAGAGTTATACAAGTAACTATCATCCCTCGTACAAGGATTACAGATGCAGAGGCATTACCCATCACACAGGAAGTTACAGGTAAAGATGTAACATTAATCTGCCATGGCTTAGTAGCACTGGTGGCATCTTTATACAATAAACTAAAGTTTAAAACCATTCTTCTCATAGAAGTGGGTTCATACAAATAAAAAGATAATTAAAGATGGGGGAGGCTATGAGAGCATTTTTTTTCCTGGATAAAAACAGAATGCCCTGATCTAGACCGAGGCAGGAGGAGGCCCACCACATGTAACGGCCCAGACTGGCCCATTGTCATTCTGTATGTGACAATCAGCTGGCATACAGAATGACAGTGGGTGGGGTGGGGCTGCTGTTGTGCTCAGAGAAGGAGTGCGACGCGACCCTATCAGGGAGCTGAGGCTTCTTGCAGGCGAACAGTGCTGCTCCCCGCAATGCCCAAAATTACTGACAAAAGGTGTCCGTAAAAGGGATTATCACGGACACCGGACGTGAGATCCCAATCACGGACGGTCCGTGAAATATATGGACGGTTGGTCACCCTAGTACCTGCACTTCTACGTTTCCATTTGAAACTCTGACTTAACCATCCCGGGACGGTTATCTTTTCACAGAAAGTAGGGGAGCAGTTTTCCGATCCCACCGACTTCGACCACTGGGTGAGACTGAGTGTAAGAAAGTGCCTCTTTTTGCATGGTTACCCCCTAACTTTTTCCTATGTACCTGATGTCAACTTGACTGAGTCTGCCCTGGGTCCCTGCCAATCAGGTTCCCAGGGCCTGTGTTCTTTCCCAAAATTGTACCTTTATCTCCACAATTGACACACCTCTGGGCCACATGTAAGTCCCTTGTAAAAGGTACCCCTGATACCAAGGGCCTTGTGACCAGAGAGAGCCTCGGAGGGCTGCAACATGTATTATGCCACCCTCAGAGACCCCTCACCTGAATACCCACACACTGCCACTGCAGGCTGCGTGTTCTGGTGCAGACTAATCCGAAGGGTCGACATGGCAGCCATCTCTGGGTGCCATGCCCACCAACACTGCCTGTGGCATGGGTAAGTCACCCCTCTAGCATGCCTTACAGCCCTAAAGGCAGGGTGCACCATACCACCGGTGAGGGCATACCTGCATGAGCAATATGCCCCTACAGTGTCTGTGCCATCCACAGGCATTGTAAGTGCAGTGAAGCCATTTTGAGTATAGGGGCTGGCAGGTGTTCATTCCGAACTCCACAGCCCCAGGATGGCTCCACTGAAAACTGGGAAGTTTGGTACCAAACTTCTCAGCACATTAAAGCTACACTGAGGCCAGTGTGGGATTGAATGTAAAGTGCACTCCGAGGGCATCTTAGAGATGCCCACTGAAAAACGACCTGCCCTGGTGTGGTTCTAGACTGGCTACCAGCCATCTGCCACCACCATATAGATTTCTGGACTACTGGTTTGAGAGCCTCTGTTCTTTGGATCCTGAAACAAAGGCCATCCTGGGCAGAAGTGTCATGCCTCCTCCCCCAGGGTGGGCAGGGTCCACAAAGGGGAAGCTTCAAAGGCCTGCCGCCTTTGTTAGCTATTCCCGGCCTTTTGCTTCTACCAGCAACTGGTCCCCATCGGTTCTGACCCCCACTTTGGGCTGGAGAATTGGTGGGAAAACCTAGCCAGGAAGGGAGGTGTGCCCACCTTTGCCAACCCCACCCCTCAGGGAGGGGAGGCAAAGTGAAGCACACATCTCACTCCCCTCCATCTTGAAGATAAGGGGACTCAACCAATCAGGAAGAGGCCCAAGGCCCCGTCCCACTGGAGGGTGGCATAATAAGGGGTGAAGACACCCCAGGGAAGGGACCCATTTGTCCAGACCTGCACACCCCTGTAACGCCCCTAAATGTAGTTTTTAGGGGCACCCCTGAACCTTGCCTCTTTAGATTCGATGACCTAAGAAGAAGAAGGACCGAAGAGCCGTGCAGCAGTGGAGAAGAAGATGACGACTGACTTGACCCGGCCTGTCTCCTCCCCCAGCGACCCTGCTTCCAAAAATGTGTTTCAGTGAGACTACTGTCCTTGTGTATTAAAAGTCACCAATCGCAGACCTCCTGTGAGTGCAGTCCCAAAGTACACTGACTGAAAGTGCTCGACCGAGCTGCCAAACAAATTTTCAACAAACTCTGTAGCAGTATTTGTCTTGGAAATGTTTATTGCTCTGCTCATTGTCCTCCATTACCATAATCACTTGGGTAGGTCTCTTTGGATACAATGTATATATCATTATTGCATTATCCATCTGAGTTGTAGCAAAGTATGTTAATTTACATCCTTGATCTATATCACTGTGTCATGTTTCCCTCTTCAGTTGTTAGCCCCAGTGCATTTCGGATCGCCCAGGTCCTTCATTTGGGGGACATTTTTGGAAGACACCCCAAGATAAACATTGTGAATACAGGCACATTAACACTACAGGAGTGCAAACAAGAAGCTTTAACCTTTCATATTAGAACCGTATCCAACCAAACAAGTAGAATTGCAACTGCAAAGCTTTGACTATGTCTTTTGAAGAAATTGCACACCTGACAGAACATAGAGCTACAGTACGTGCATATACTCAAGAAGAAGCAGCTAAAATGTATACATTGATCAGAGAAACAAAACAAAAGGGTCCAACAACTGGCTCTGCCAATCCGTATCTCAAACAGTTGGAATACCCCTTGAAAAAAGAGATCAATCAGAGACTGCAATCTGTTAATACAGTATCATAAGGTAAAACTCATACACAGAGGACTAAGGGTAGCATTGAAACCAACTCTATGTAAGATGAGCAAAAAATTTGTAGAAAGGTGGTATGTGATTTTAAATAAATGCTCGCTAGACTTGATTTTGATAATCATAGAGAAATTGGCCAGAGTGCTGGAAGGCGTAGAAGAACAAATGGCACTAATGAGCAAGAAGTAGCTAAATGTTTGGAAACTGAGGATTGGCAAAAAACTCTGATGACCTCAATCAAAAATTCAAGATCTACAAGAGAGAGATCAGTAATCGCAAGATCAAAAATTCTAGAGAGATATAGTAGATTATAAGATGGACAAAGTATATACCTGGGCAGAAATCTATTCGAAATGTAGAGTCAGTAGAAAACCAACTACAGAAACTTTAGAAGAAAGTAGCATGTCTGAAGTTGAAACGTCACATAATAAAGTAACGCCAATGGAAGTTGTAAGTAGCGACCCAAGGGCACCAGGTCGTTTGAATTTGGGTCTAAAACAAACCAGTTAAGAACTGACTTTTTTGCCAATAAACCCAGCACCCAACAATGAGCCAGAAACGACAAAAGAAAAACCAGGCGTGGACAAAAGAGGAACAAACGGAGCAACATCAAAGTGTAGTGATTAACATCTCAAGTTGTCAAATTAATAAACAACATTTGGCAATTTTGTGGGAAAGGAACTTCATTTGTACCCACTTATAATTCTAATGCATTAGAGACTGAAATATGCTTGTTTAAATTTATGAGAAACGTGATTAAAACACGATTTCAAAACATTGGAAGAACAAAGGGTGAACTTCAAAACAATGACTTTTATCCCAAACGTACCGCCATACCACCAATCTTGTATAAAACCTTAGACAATTGTGAGTGTTGAGTGAACAGCTAATTAAAACAATTGAATTACAAGACCTCAAATCAAGGAAAATTTAGCCACAAACTTTGGGGTACTTTGAAAAACATGGCTAACAGTAAACAGATCACCATACAACTAGCAGATGAGGGAGGGGGAGTAGTGATTATGGACACAACCTTCTATATCAACAAGGGGAAGCAACATGTAGGGGATAATGAAGTCTACATGAAAATAGAGCATGACCCTGACAGTGAAGTCCAAAGGGTGCTTGAAAAATCTTCAGAACAAGGAAATGGAAAACAAATGGATTTCTGCAAAGACCAAAGGTTTTTTTTTTACAAGTCACATATCCAAAAAGACCTTATTTATATATGCTACTCAAAGTCCATAAGAATCTTTCCAATCCACTCTTTCGGCCAATAGTAGCAGCATGTGGATCCATACAGGAACCAATCAAAATATATTTGGATGAGTTTTTACAGCCAATTGTACAGAAAACTAGATCATATATTAAAGAAACCTCAGAATTTTGATTTAAATTACAAATCATCACAAATGAAAGAGATATCTGGCTGTGTATAATCAATGTGAACTTATGTACAGGTCAGTACCCCATAATGCGGGCATTTAGGCAGTTGAATGGGCGTTACTACAGACTGACAGTATTATAGCGAAAAAGGTGTTCCTGTGGGAGGTACTACATTTTACATTGCATCACAGTTATTTACAGTGGCAAGATGAATATTACCTTTAACACAACAGCACTTCTCTGAGTTTTACGGGATCCCCCAGCTATGCAAGCATCTTTATGGCTAAACTAGAAGAAGAATTGATGTACAATAACAAGAGTTGAATGAAACATTTGGTATTGTATTTAATATACATAGATGACATTTTCATTGTATGGAAAGGAGAATTAAAAACATTGGAGTATTGCATCAGTGAACTAAATGTAATGCATCACAGCATTAAGTTTACCTCTAGGAGTGGCGTGTCCAAGATGGTGGCCGAGTGAGTCGTGTTTGTCGAAACTCTACCGGACACTTTCGCTTTTGGGCCGAATCAGCTGCAGAGGGGGGCTCTCAGTGTGGCATCCGCCCCCTCCACTCGACGGACATCTGTCCTACCTGCCAGGAGTGTTGGTTGCTGTCGATGGAGTGGAAGTCTCCGTTCCCAGCAGTGCGGCCGGGCTCGAATCGATGGAAAGGGCCTGTGGGACCCGACCGGGAGGAGTCTTGCGGCGGAGCAGCTCTCCCGGGGACCTTGGAAAGCCGTGTCCCGGCCCGACATCGATGGTGACCCCCCAGTTCCCTTGCTGGTGAGTTAACCGTGCAAGCCCAGGGGTTGAGGGCGGCTGCGGCCTGGTGTGCAACGCGTGGGGGACTGGGACGGAGGCCTGCTTAGCGGATCAGCGGCCTCCCAGCCCTCTACGCACTAACACCTGACACAGCTGGCGTTCTGTGCCTTCGCCCTCTTCCCTCCTCCCCTGTTGAATAAGGGGGGGAGGTGAGCCGGTGACCACTGGTCTGGCCTATCCAGGACTGGCTCTGCCATATAGTGGTGCGGTGGGGACTTTGTGGGTCCTGCCGCAGTGACTTCTTTCTCACCCCAGCTCTTCCTTCTCACCTCCCTGGGGCAGAGGCACGAGGGTCAGCGGCCAAAGACCTTCTGTAGCCCACTGGTAGTGGCTGGCCCGTCTTCGTGGTTGACTTCCCTCTCCCCACCACTGACTTTCTTTTGACCCCTTTGTCCCATGGGAGTACTGGACTGGCCCTGACGGCGCTGTACACCGAAGAAGCTGCAGGAGTTGCTATATGCGATTGGTGCCCTTTCATTTTGGCTGGAGACCGCACTGGAAAGGGAGGGGACCTCGCCTGCGATTGTGTGGTCCCAATAGACGGAGGCCTGCGTCTGGTAGTCTGTGGCACGAAGAACACTCCCGCACCCTGTGTTCCCCTGCCTGGCTGTGTTAGTTCGACCAGCGCCCGCGACTGTGGTCCCCTGATTGGTTATTTGCAGTACCCCTGACTGTACCTGTGCCGGGGCACGTCATTGGTCATGGGGTGCCCTGGTGGTACCTTGGAGAGGCCTATTCGAACCATGGGGACTCTAACGTGACCAACCATGTCTTCACAACGCACCACAAGGAAGGGCCCCTCGCTGAAAGATCTTTTCACCAAAAGCACAGCAAAGAAATTAGACCTGTCGCCTGAAACCGTGGTATCGGCGCCATCCACTGACGGTGCTCAGGCGGAGGAGGCGAACCAGGGAGAAGCGCCCATAACCAAAGCATTTCTGGGGCAGTTATTTGGGACCCTTCGGGACGACTTCGCGAGCCTCAAGCAGGACATTGATTAAAGACATTCGGCGGGATGTGAAGGATATAGGCCAGAGAGTGACCTCATTGGAGCAAAAAGAACAATTGATGGACAGAATGCAGAACAATGTCATACATTCACCCCAGTACTGAGATCTGGGCCTAAATCCATCGTTTTTTTGCTCACCATGCCATTCCAGTTTGGACCCAGCCATATGCAAATCAGTCTTGACCCTGCGCCCAATGGGAACAGTCCAGCCCGAACTGCCAGGCCAGGTCCTCCCTGGACTGGAAACAAGCATCCTAGGACCGGTTTCGGGCTTTCAGCCCTCATCAGCCAGGATAGCTTGACTCCAGTGGCATGGAGAGCACGAGACCCACGTCTGGGCATACCCGTCCCACTCTGGGTGACAAATGCAAAAAGAACAATTGATGGACAGAATGCAGAACAATGTCATACATTCACCCCAGTACAGAGATCTGGGCCTAAATCCATCGTTTTTTTGCTCACCATGCCATTCCAGTTTGGACCCAGCCATATGCAAATCAGTCCTGACCCTGCGCCCAATAGGAACAGTCCAGCCCGAACTGCCAGGCCAGGTCCTCCCTGGACTGGAAACAAGCATCCTAGGACCGGTTTCGGGCTTTCAGCCCTCATCAGCCAGGATAGCTTAACTCCAGTGGCATGGAGAGCACGGGACCCACGTCTGGGCATACCCGTCCCACTCGGAGTGACAAATGCAAAAAGAACAATTGATGGACAGAATGCAGAACAATGTCATACATTCACCCCAGTACAGAGATCTGGGCCTAAATCCATCGTGTTTTTGCTCACCATGCCATTCCAGTTTGGACCCAGCCATATGCAAATCAGTCTTGACCCTGCGCCCAATGGGAACAGTCCAGCCCGAACAGGACGCTCAAGAAGAGGAACTAGATGGCCATCGTCAGGAATCCTTGGACTTACATGATCAGAATCTGGAACTACGCTATCAACTTGAAGACCTTGAGAACAGTTCCCGACGTTCCAACATACGTATTAAAGAAGTTCGTCTGCAGGCAGTTTCAGACAACCTTGAAGACTTTGTTGTTTGTCTCTTCAAACAAGTATTTCCCTCACGGGGGACCAGGAAATTGTTCTAGACTGCACACACCAGGCTGGCCGCCCCACCAGTGCGCCAGGTCGACCCCAGGACATACTTACTTGCCTACATTATTACCACCAAAAGGAAGCCATTATGACTGCAGCTCGCGACAAGACAGTCATTGAACATGAAGGTCATAGGCTGTGGCTGTACTGAGATCTCTCTACACTTATACTACAGAGGCGGAGAGCCCTTCGGCCACTGATAGACTTTCCCCAGGATCAGAACATTAGATATAAGTGGGGCCACACCTTCCGCCTTCAGTTTGTATGGCAAGATGAAGTCCACGTGATTCGTACTCTCGAAGATGCCAGGGCCCTCCTTGACATTCTAACTTTTCAGCCAAACACACGAGCCGCCTCACCGTCCCAGAGCCCGGCAGCCGCTGGATCTGACTCCCAGCACTCCATCTGACGCAGGAAGAAACTCATGAATAAGCCCTCCGAAGTTGATAGTCGTAGAGAATGTGCCTGACTACTTAAGCAATGCAGCAGATGGATGATGCCACGGGGGCGGACGGCGACTGATGATTGCCATTTGGCTTTGCACCTGTTTATTCCACACTAGAAGGGCCTCCCCGTTTGGTTATTGGGTGCGGTTTTTGGCAGGCCAGCAGGTACCCCCTTCTGCCTCAAGGCAGCAGTTTTGACGGCGAAGCTCCGCCATTGAGTGATCGCTCGTACAGTGTTCTCGCCCTCAACATGGACCCTCGTTTATTGATTATTGTTGTCCCCAGGCGGAGGACATCTTTGACTTCATGTTTTCCCACCCTTTCTTATGTCTCCTCACTCCACTTCTTTTCTTCTCTCTCTCTCCTGCTCCAGATACCTTTTAAGACATACACTATCTGGTCTGGCGCAATCCTGCTGCGAACATGTCGTGCATTGCACCGTCACCTTCATACACATGGTGATATCCATCCTTAGCTTCAACATACCGAGGCCTTAATGCACCGGTTAAGCATTTAGCTCTCCTTTCATTCCTTAGGGACACTAGATGTGATATATGTCTGTTGCAGGAACCCCACCTGTTGCAAGAGGATTGTATACGGATGTGCTCTCGCTGGTTTGACCACTAATATTTTTCATCCAGGGTGGTCAAGAAGGCCAGGGTTGCGATCACACACTTTCTGGAGCAGGTGGAGTGGGTGTATATGGAAATTCCAGGCAGGCTCTTGGCACTGCATATTACAGTATATGCACCCAATAAGTATCAAGAGGCATTTCTTAGGGAGTCCCTGGGACAATTACTGACTACACCAGACAAGGATATTGTGATAGGCGGGGACTTCAACTTTGTGATGGATGCTCAGAGGGACAGGTCCACTCCGTGGGTGGGTCAGGTTGGTAGCCTTACGCCGAGCACTAGACAGTAGTTGGGGGAGGCGGGTCTGACAGATATATGGAGACACATGCACCCCACGTTCACTGAGTACACTTTCTTCTCAGCTGCACACCAAACTTATGCCCGCATTGACTACTGCCTCACATCGCCATGTGTAACGCAAGGGTCAGTCTCTGTGGATATTGGTGCTGCAGCGCTCTCTAATCACTCCCCTATAATTTTGCCATATGAGCCAGGTAGAAACTCATCGGCCCCTGCAGTCTGGCGGCTTAACATGAAACTTCTCACCTATGACCACATCCTAACATATACCTCGACAGCCATAACCGCATTTCTGCGGACGAGCGACACACCTGACATTTCTGTCCCTACCCTTTGGGAGACTTTAAAAACAGTTATACGAGGCCACTTAATTGCTATCGCCACTGGCTATAATGGGGATAGATGTCTTAAGCGGCTCCAATTGGAAACCCAGGTCAAGGATTTGGAGGTTTCTCATACCCAATCTGGCTCAGTGGCAATTCGCCGTCAATTGACGGCAGCAAGGAAACAACTGTGAGTGCTGGATATGTGGAGGGCGAATATGCACTACTCAGGATAAAGCAGAAATATTACGCTGGGGGCAACAGGGCAGGACGCATGCTGGCACATTGCCTCAGAGCACAAGCAGTTGACCGGAGAATCACTGAACTATGGGAACTGACAGCTCCCCATGATCTCGGGATGAGGAAATTGCCCAAGACTTTGAGGCCTTCTATGCCGCTCTCTATGCAGCAGATATCCTATTAGAGTCTGATGCTGTAACCTACCTGTCCCAGGCCCCCCCATGAGCCCAAAGGTCAAATTCACCGCCCTTCACACGGACATTACACTGCAGGAGGTCCTGGCAGCCATTCAACGTTTACAACCTGGTAAGGCTCCTGGCCCAGACGGCTATGGTGCTGAATTTTATAAAGCCTTTAATACACAGTTAGTCCACGTATTAGCATGACTTTTTAACACGTTTAGTACGAATGGGCCACTGCCAGAGTCAATGCGCCTAGTGACTATTACTGTGATCCCCAAGGCAGGGGTTGGTTGACCCTGACAAAGCCGGGTTTGTGTCGGAGCAAGGGTGTAGTGACAACACGAAACAGCTGTACCACTTACTGGATAAGGTGCACCGTAGGCAGGTGCAGGCCCTTCTGCTATTGATCGATGCCGAAAAGGTGTTCGATCAGGTCCACTGGCCCTACCTACATTTAGTCCTGGAGGGTATGGACTTTGGCCCCTGATTTCGTCAATGGGTTCATTGCTGCTACACTGCCCCCGTGCCAGGGTGCGAGTGAATGGAGTGTTGTCCGCACCATTCGCCATTACCTGTGGGACCAGACAGGGTTATCCCGATCGCTTCTGCTCTTTGCGCTGTACATGGAGCCCTTCGCAAAGCGGATCCCTGGCAGTCCCCAAATTGTGGGCATCCAAATAGGTGTAAAGGAACATAAAATCATGTTATACGCAAATTATGTTCTTTTGACTCTAACTGAACCAGACACTACCTTAGAGGCCGTGATGGTGGAATTGGCCGCATTTAGTGGAGCATCCGGGTTGAAGACTAACCTGCAAAAATCTTTCATTCTTAATTTAACGATTTCTGACCTAGTGAGGGCCCGTCCTACCTCCCAGTTCCCCTTTCGGTGGGCGGACCAGGGACTAGAAAATTATGGTCTACAGATCCATTCTACACCTGTGGCCATGGCTGCCCATAATTATGGAAACCTCCTAGCGACCACGAGATCCGACCTCACAAAATGGAAGGGCCATGGACGAGTGGCAGTGGTCAAGATGACGCTTTTCCTTAAAGCTCTTTATGTAATGCAAACCCTTCCCCTACACACCCCCCCCCCCCCACGAATTTTAGATAAGTTACAGTCCCTTATCTGGGACTTTATTTGGGAGGACAAGCGTGCCATGATGGCCAGGGCCTGCGCTTATCGTCTGCTATTAGCCAGAGGATTGAGAGTTCCGAACCTGCGATGCTATTTTAAAGCAGCGCAGCTATGCTATATTGTGGAATGGTCCCAACCTTACTCTGAAAAACATTGGTGCTTTATCGACCAGGCTTTCACGGGTATTCACCTTTGGAAGGAGCCCTGGCTCCCGAAACCTCATAGACCAACAGGAGTTTATGTCTCGCCAGTGGTGCAAGCCACAGTTGGGGTTTGGGACAGAGTGCAGTTGAATCATGGCCTATCTAGTCCCTTGTCCCTGCAAACGCCGTTGATAGATAACCCGGACTTCCCACTAGCTGTGAAGGGGGTCAGCATTCGCGGCTTGGCAGGAGGCTAACTGCAAGTGAATAGGGGACTTGTTTGATGTAGTTGGCCTTATGTACTTTTGAACGCTTCAGTCAGCTTAATAACCTCCCAGACACGGCATGCTGGCAATAATTAATGGTCGTGCACTGGGTGACGCAGCCCTGGCTTCTTCCACATGCCAGCTGGGTGCTCACGCCCTTTGAGACGTGGCTGCTTACCCGCTCATCCGATAAAAAAATTCTGTCTGGTATATACGCTTTTCTTCTTACCCCTCAGACCCCTTTGAAATCCACTGCATGAGCCAGATGGGAGGGACAATACGGGTGTCCCTTTACAGACAGGGAGTGGAATGATATCCTGCACTGCGCTCAGACCTCTGCCCTCAACACCACTAGTAAGGAGATGTTCCTGAAGATTGCCCACTACTGGTATCTCACCCCAGCCAGGGTCGCCATATGGGACCCGACCAAACGCGGAAACTGTTGGCATCAGTGTGGACAACAGGGCACCCTCACGCATTTGTTTTGGCAATGCCCCAAACTGAAATCTTTCTGGGAAGGGGTTCTGGAAGCGGTAAACACTATTTTCCCCACTGATATCCCTAGATTTCCCAGCTATGTCCTTCTGAGTCTCCCTAACCCGCTCATATACCCGTTGAAATCATGTAGAGGTAAAGCGATTGCTTTGGCACAGGGGGCAGCTAAACACGTTCTCCTTTCCAGCTGGGGTATGGAGGTGTTACCTACACACTTAGACTGGCTGCACAAGATGTGGGAAATATTGGGAATGGAAAGTTAAAAGCAGTCGCTACACACCGCCTCCCTCTGTTTCACAAAATATGGCAACCTTGTATTCAATACCTCTCTGAGGAATACCGGGAACTGTCAAGCCCACGCTATTTGCGGATACTCCTCTTAACCTCGTCTGACATTGAGCCCCCTGGGATGGCTACTTCATGCATTTTTGCCAGTGCAGGCTCTGAATGATATAGTTCCCCCTTTTTTATACTCAGTACTCTCCTCTCTCCCCTCCTGTCTCTGTCTCCTTTGAACCTCCCCCCTCCTATGTTGCATGTACGCTTTGCAGTTCAGTGCATCACCACCGGATGTAGGTGGGTAGTTTCTGTATCTCCTGCTTTTCAATTGAAAATAATAAAACAGATCTCTAACCTACGTTTACCTCTAGTATTGATAAATACCACATCTTCTTTTTGGATGTCTCAGTAGTAGATAAAAAATGATAGTTTGAAATATCGTGTCATCAGAAAATCAAAGGACAGGAACAACTTTTTTATACTACCAAGGTTTTCATCCTGAACCTTTAAAAATGCAATTTTTACAATTCACCAGATTGAAGAGAATTACATCAGACCCAGCACATTATGTTGCAATAGAAGAATATATAAATACATTTTTTGCCAAAGGTTATCATTAAAACATTATTATATAGTTCAGTGGAGAGAGTAGCCATGAAAAACAACTTCTGGAGAAGCCAAACTGTAATGTGAAATTAAGGTTCACGTTCATGTCTAAATATTCTACGAGCAGTTCCCAAATCAAGGAAATTATCAATAAAAGATGGGAAATGCTACAAAAGGAACAAGACTTTGGTAATCTGTACAAAGAGCCTCCACTATATGCATTTCAAAGATCACGCAATATTGTAGAGATATTAGCCAATAAACACAAAGTGTAATACTAGAAGTGATTTCAAGGGATCCAAAAGGTGCCTAAATTGTGTACATTGTAACAACATGATATAGGGTGACATGGTTATACATCCTCATAAAAGTTATCAAATTACTCTTAAGCATAATGCCACCTGTGACAGTAAAAATTGCATCTATGTGCTTAAATGCCCATGTGGACTGTTATGCGTGGGAAAACGGAACGCAAAGTTAAGACACGAAACTCAGAACACGTGTAACATTAGGAATCATAATAACAAATTGCGTGTAGCTGTACATTTCATTGAGAATCAATGAGAATCATAAAGTAGCACAACTACCATTTCAGATTTTGGAGGTTGTAGAGATAACAGAAAGTATCGATCTCACCATGAAATTATTACAAAAAGAGATCATTTGGATCAAGCGTCTAGATACACTCCAACCAAAAGGAATGAACGACCGTGTGGAAATGAGTTGCTTTCTGTAGAATGGTCACTCGGATGGTGAAACAGACTACGGAGTTTCAACTGATGTGGATATGCACTTTTAAGAACAATTAATCATGTTTCCGTAAATGTTTGTTCATATTGCTTTTTGGGTTTTGTTGGTTTGTTTTGAGATTTATTGTATGAATTGTTTTACTCAATATTATTTACTTTAACCTGTGCATTGCTAGAAAGATGCAACTACACTATTAATTAGATGGTATGCATCTACTTACACAGATACAGTTGAACAGTGGCAAACACATTGTGACTCAGATTGTATGTAGGGACAAAGGTGTACCTGACATGCACCTAAGTACACACACCTTGGAAGTAAGCCTTTTTCAATTGGTGAGAAGTGGTAAGTTGATTCATGTAGCTGAAGGACATCCAATTCACAGTCTCAATATCTACTAGTTTGTACAGGAATTAATTATGCGTAGAGCTCACATAGTTGACTTTACTACATATACCTAATACCTTTCATTACATAATCATGAAGCATATCTGTGTTGCGCAGTACATCGACCGTACACTTCATTTTTAAAGTGTATACAGCACCAGTACAACATGGCCGAAATAGAATACTATGGTGCACCATTATTTACGTCATCTAAGGAGACGCGTCTTTTTAGACATCCATAACAAGAAGTGAGTGCATTCAACAGGCATCCTTTATGGATGTGCAATAGGAGACGGAATTGCATTCTACACGCCGCAACTGTTTCCATAAGAATTTGACCCGAAGGCATGCTGCAGGACATTGCTGTAAATACGTTCATCGGAGTGTGGTTTATAAGGCACCATAATAGTTCACAATCTTACACACTGATTTATACTATGTAGAGAAAGTTTAAAGGATTTATAATGGAGTAACACTGAATGTTTGGCACGCAGACACAGGGTGATCAGTTTTTTGGTTTTGTTAGAAAGTTAAAATGAGTATCGCATTGTTCAATGAGCAAGGGCCTCAATGACAGAGTGACTCAATTCATACAAGCTTGATTCCTATAACGTGATACAATATGATTCTATGCTAAAGCATGAGATACTGACTGCAGAGATTTTCTGGCGCACTCAATGAATATAGAAGAGTAGGTTGTATGACATCATGCGCTATAAGATTTTTGCACTTTACACTATACGTTTTGGTGATCTGGCCAATGGTATGAAATTGGATGAGCTGTATTAATTGAGTTATATTTTTGTTCATTCATATTGTAGGTCAGTATACATGTCCCGCCGATGAAGAACCTGGACAGTCTGAAATGCATTGGGGCTAGCAACTGAATAGGGAAAATGACACAGTGATGTAAATCAAGGATGTAAATTATTGTGCTTTGCTACAACTCAGATGGTTAATGAAATAATAATATATACCTTGTATCCATAGAGACGACAAGAAGTGACTATGGTAATGGACAACAGTGAGTGGATCAATAAAAATTAGGAATACAAATATCGATACAGTGTTGAAAATGTGTTTGGAAGCTCGGTTGAGCACTTTTTGTCGGTGCACCTTGGATCTGCACTCACAGAAGTTCAGCAAATGGTGATCATTTATTGAGTGTCTTGGGTTGGAAGATACTCCAAGGCAGCACGACATCACCTGGATAAGCAATTTAAATTCAGGAGCATTAACACTACAATATTGCAACAAAGAAGTTTTAACCTTTCATTCTTGTTTAAAAAAGTTCACACCTGGAAGCTTTATGTCCTTCTGACCAGGTTTCCATGTGGACATTTATGGGCCACTTTACGGGTCTCCTTAAAAGCATTATTAAATGCTGAAGTAAATAAGCCATTGGAGATGATTTGCTCATTCTTATTTATACTTGCAGTTGGGCCCAAACAAAGGCCTAATGTAAAGGACCGTCAGCCCTCATTTTGTTTGAGTATCATCCTGACTGGAAGCTGTCTGGAGCCTAATACCTAGATGCTAATGCAATGGGTGGGGATAAAGGCACACACACAGCTTGGTATCACTTTAAGTAGTTAGTATAATTTGGAGGGAGGTTTTTTACTTTATTCAACCCTTGTATATAAGACAAGCATGCACTCTAAGAATGCCAGATGCATCTGTATGAGTAATCATCCAAATAACGATTTTAATAGCTTTTTTGTATTTAATTTTTTCTAGTGCTACTCATCCCACTATAGGGTGTCAAAGCGCTTTACATCACACACAGGGGAGGCCAGCAATTCGACCAGGCTTGTGGCCCACACGCAGAAACATATTCACACTCGCCCACCGTAATGCACACTTACTCACACAGTCATACATTCACAAGCACACACATACACCCACTATTCACAAGCACATAAACGTGCACACACTCGTTCACCCAAGCATGCACAAATACACATCAATTCATATATACATATATAAATTCAACAAAGTAAAAGAAAAACTTACCAGGCCGCTGGCGGGGACATCGGGTGGCAGGAGGGAAGCCTCCTTGGTTCCTGGACAATTGGGACTACCGCTTCTTCTCATTGGCTGACCTTTTTAAGGGTCAGCCAATGAGAGGATGAGGCTGTTCCTTACTCGTCACAGAGTGGGACGGGGTCAGTGAGAGTTGCGTATCCCACTCCACTCTGCGATGAGTGTCTGATGGGCACTTCAGAGCTTTAAATCTGAAGCGTCCAGATCCAAGTCTATCTGTGATGTGCACCCTCATGAGGGGGAAGACCTCAAATAGCTTTGCCTGGCTGAGGAGGTCGTGCCTACAGGGCTGTGAAATCTTAAGCCCTGCAAAGTTCAGCTCAGGTGCTTGTGCATTTAGCACATGTACAGCACCTGGCTGCCTGACCTGAACTTAAAGAGTGTCTGTCAAGCTGACCTTTGCTCAGCACGACAAACAGTCTTCATGTTTGCAAAAAAGGTGGGGGCGCAGGGCCCCTCCGCCTTTAAGGACGGACCGTGCCTGATCACTCGCACACATTATATAGAGACAATATATTGTGCTAGTGTTAATCACTGTACAGAAAATAGTACATATGAGTTGCATATTGTCTCCCTGGTAGGCATTCTATGTTAAGAGTGCAAGGCCAGAACAAACACAAAGTCAGATTTTAAAAGCTAACACCATGGTTGGGGGTTGTCTCTGCTATTAAGACTTTATTACTACTGAAAGAACCTTTTTTTTGCAGCCTTAGAATAATGACAAATTGGGGAAAAAAACAGTAAGATTTTAAAACTATGCCTTGCAGTTCACATGCAGTGCCTGTGCGATATTAGAAGGTTTGCAACTTATAAACTGCAATTAACTAAAGGATCTCTAGGTCAAAAGCAGTAACACACTGCCAGGCCAGGAATGTGTCTCAGTTTCTGTTTAAAAATATGTCTCCAAGCAGAGATACAAGCTGATGTACTAAGGTGAAACACTTTTGCGTATTAAAGAATTATGCTTTTTTTTATTTTGAAGACCCTGTACTCTAACATGATGTTGCATAATTTACATGCCATATATTTTCAGGACTAAGCTTGTGCACAAACTCTTAAAGCCAGAGCTGAGCCTTGGCTGTAGCTCGTCTTTCTCTGTTAAATGTGTTGGCTTGTCCATCTCTAAAGTAACCTACCCTTCCATGTGCCACTAGGTGGTGCGACTTTAAACCCACAACACCAGGGACTGCGAGTCCCTGATGCCAGAGGGGCCTGTGTCATCACTACTGAACTGCCTACGCCTGTGAGTGCCCATGGTCCCGCGGCGCGGGGGATCACAGTGGCAGGGACAGCGAGTCCCTGAAGCCAGAGGGGCCCGTCTCATCACTGCTTACACCTGTGAGTGCCTTAGCGCTATAATGCGCTTCTGGTAGTGCCGCAGCATGGGAGAGCACATCGCTAGGGACTGCGATTTCCTGAAGCCAGAGGGGCCTGTGTCATTACTGCTGCACTGCCTACGCCTGTGAGTGCCTTAGCGCTATAAAGTGTCGCCGGTGGTCCCGCAGGATGGGACGTGTGCGGGCCGCGTCCAGGCAAACCCCGGGCCAAGGGCAGGCCCGTCTTGCACGCGTCAGTGACTGTAGGAGGCTGGGCTGGGCCACCACCCTAATGATTACCTCCTGAGGCTCACGGACGAGTGAACTGATTGCTTAATGCCACAGGAGACTTGTGAGTAGCTGTTTTATCCTCCTTTGGCTTGTACTGGTTCTTTATAACTTCCTCCGCTTTGCCATATTAGATCTGTAGTGCTGTACAGATTCACAAGATTGCAACCACCCTCAAAACGGATGGGAACGCCGGGGTCTTCTTCATGTGCAACTGAGAGTAATCAACCAGGAGGAGATATGCTATCATGCAAATCCAGGGCATCTGTAAGACCCTGCAGACCAATTCATAATAAATCTAGTTTAATTAATCCTAGGCCATCATCACATGCACTTAAACATCTGTGTGCTGGGGCGTGGATTGGAGCGTCAAGATGGTGGTTGCACTCTAAGAGTGCTCCGGACCCCTCCGTCATCCGCTCTGAATCCACAGGCCCATCAGTGCATAACCCCGCAAACCTCACCTCAGTCCACTAGAAGTAGCAGCGGATCTGATCACCAACCAGGCCCTGCGGAACGGCAAACCAGCTCTGCGGCGGCAGGCCAAAACAAAATGGCGGACCCGGGATCCAGGTCCGCGTAGAGGCGAGCTGAAGAACAAGTCCAAGCCTCCCCAGTAACCCCTGGAGACTTCGGCGAGGTGTAGTGTAGTTCCTATTTCCCTGATAGGTTCTGCGCATTGGAATAACATACACTATAGGCTTGGCATAGGACTGAGGTCGGTATGCCCCTATCGCGTTTATTAAACTTAATTACTGTGTTCCAGCTAGCTCAGAGGCCACTAGAAACGTCTTGACAACAAGAAGGGAATAGCCTCTGGCAACCACATAACATAAAACCCTGATCCCTCAGGATCGTGGAAACAATATACTACTTTTCATTCAGTCACTCATCTCAGAGAAGTACATAGAAGAAACAGTTGGGCGCGTTTACAATAAAATTTATTGCACAGTTGGTATTCTAGTACTGGTAATATGTGCTGCAACAACTGTTGGACAGTAGTAGAGAAATATGGCCAGCAGTGCAGTTAAATAAAAATGCATGGTACAGTTTTACCATTGTGTAATAGTAATGAACACATACATGAAATACAGAATGCATTAAGATAAAGCCTATACCCCTATGATGCCTAACTAGATGTACCTAAGTGTACCTAGCATGTGTGTAGGTCTTAGAGAGCCAAGAATCCCCCTAGGATTTAGTCTAACCCCATTACCTTAGTGGGACTTCATCCTGATCTCGAGCTGGACACCCCAGGATGGGTGGATGGACCTCTGCCAGCTGGAGCTGTGGCATGATGCAGGTTGCAGCGTCTCAGGTCAGAGTGTTGGCATGGAAGTCTCGGTCCCCTCTGGTTTGCTTGGGCAAAGGGAGGTATATTTATACCTGATAGGTGCCTTGGAATGTTAGTATTGACGTAAAGTCGGTCAGAGGAAGACGTCAGGAATGAACCCTTAGGGAATAGTGGTTCATGCATTGGAGAAATCAATAATCCTGTGCTAGGGAAAATCCCAAGAGCTTAAGGGTCTGTTTCTAAGAACTTGTTGTGACGTAGGTTAGTCACTGTTGGACATGGAGATGACGTATTTAGGATGGACCGTCTTCTGCACACAGAGCACACGTCAGATAAGGGACAGCCTCTGTTGCTCGTTATTGTGAAGGGAGGGCTAATGTAGGTGAAAGGGCCTTTAGTGGGTGAAAGGGCCTGCCTGTCTTTGTGGCACGAAGGATTTGTGCCTCTGAAACGGCGCACCTATGTTAGGGCCTCAATCCAGCACATAACACCCACTCCAATCTATGGACAATCGTGAATAACCCATTAAAAGCAAACTACGTGACTAAAATAGGCATTTGCATATAATTGGCAGGTAGCTGCATGAGAGTGGTTTATGAGCTGAAAAAATAGCAGCTGTTAAAATATGTAAAATTACTATAGACTCTGTGGAGACTGGAAAAATCTATAGTGTCATTAAAAAAATATTCTCTTAGAGTCAGTAGTTACTTATAAAAGTTCCTGTTTATAAAATTGAAAACTCTTACAAGCTGTTCAGAAGACCATGCTTTCTTTAGAGAGAGAAAAAAAAAGGTCAATTTAGAGGGAAAGCTCCAAGCACTCGGTGAGAGTTGAAACAATAAGAGGAAAAAATGTGTTTCAGGACATGTTTTAGCAAAATAGAGATAAAAAGTGCTGGCTGGGAGACACAACATTTCTGTTGCTAGTTACTGCAGGGGGCGGACATTTGTAATACCTCGCAGAATCGTTGTGGGAGCACAGAATAGTGCAGCCAGTTGCTGGTTCTGAGGCAGCCGGTGCTGTAAACGATACCTTGGTGCTGCTAAAGGAAGCAAAAAGGCACCCACTGGATTTGCAAGGATTGCTTTGGTTTGATGGGAATCCCTTGGGACACAGCCAAGCATGGGACTTCAGCAGTTCCAGCCTGGTGGTAAACGCCGCTGGCGTTTCCTTTGGAAGTGTCAGACAGATGATGACCACGCATTCTTCACTGCAAAAAACAAGCATCAGAGAACAGGTATGTTGCAGTTGCAGTCTTTTCAGACTGGTCTTTTAAATATTAGAAAGCATGAAAAGCATAGTTCCTGTTCGCGAGGTATTCCCAAGGTGTATCACACTGCTTGTATGTGAAAGATAAAATTTATCAAAAAGGAAAGAGGGGCAGTCTGTATTTAAGAGTGCTATTTTGCAAAAAAGAAAAAATATTTCTTTAGCTGATGTGAAATGAAAAAAAAAAAAAGTGCTGCACAAGCATGGTTTTCAGATTGCCTAAAGCATTGAATTTTACAAAGGAAACTTTCGTTTCACTACTGTCAGTGTTGGGGCTTCTAGCCCAAAAAAAAAAGGCACAACTTCCCTACACTCTAGGATTTCACTACCTCTGGATGTTATCTGTACATAACGTAGGTCTGGCCTATGTATACTGAGTCCCTTGGTGATGTTCAGCAATCATTTTTGTGACAGGTATTTGTGTCAAAAGGCAAAACCACCCATACTTTCCTAACTGGGTCTGTCCTGTTGTTTTGTAAATGGCATCTAATGTTGCCACTGCTGATGTATGTCAACTATTCCACCCCCGTGCGATGGTGTTTGGTGGTGTTTGGCAACGTTCCTACTGGTGTTTAAACAACCACATTTCTAGATGCATTACAATTGTGTAGGAGTTGATAACCTTAATGAAGGTAACAGGTATAAAGCGTCACAATAAGAATAAATCTCTAACATTTCATGATCTGAAAATGTAGCAATTGTTCCTGAAACAGACAGCATATTATTCACTGTATCAGTAATCCAATTTTCAGAAAAATGTACTGCAGGTAATGACATCACTGAATGAATGATAAAACGAATGAAAATGAATGAAAGTTCAAAATACATTAATCAGAATTAAAAACCGGATGATTAAATACATCATTTAAAATACAAAGGCTTGTTCAGGCCGAATACATTTATAAGTCTCTTTTGCATTTGAATTGAAAATGGACGTGGCTTCAGTTTTATGTTGATCCTGTGTTGTAGAAAGTGTCCACTAAGAGTCATACTAAAAGCTAGCTCTAAGCAAAGCCAGAACAGAAAAAGATGAACCCAGAAATACTCCATAGTTCTATGGTGAAGCCAGGTCTGTATCTTTTGGAAAAAGAAAAGGTTCAAAAGTTTGTACTTGCATGTTCGTTGTTTGTTTTTGGGCTGCCTTCGCTTCCTGTTCACGTGGAGCCATGGAAAACGTATCAAAGTTAATGAAATAGCCAGTAGCTGTATGATCAATTGTTGAAATTGCATCGTGTTTAGCTGAAGTTATTTCTGCTGTTTTTGTTGAAAAATGTTGAAGTTAATAGTTGATGTCTTTGCCGAAAAACGTTCAGATGTTGAAGTTAATATTTTATGTTTTTGTTGAAAAACATTGATGCATTTATTATTTGATGTTTTTTTTTAAAAAACGTTGAAGCTTTTATTATTTTATGCTTTTGTTGAAAAACGTTGAAGCATTTATTATTTGATGTTTTTGTTAAAAAATGTTGAAGCTTTTATTATTTGATGCTTTAGTTGAAAAACGTTGAAGCTTTTATTATTTTATGTTTTTGTTGAAAAACGTTGGTGTACACATTTGTTTTTGGCCAAATTGCAACTTGAGTGTTGTCTTGACTTTTATTTTGAATTTGAAAGGTTGGTTCAAGGAGAACTAGTTCCATTGCATTATTGCATAGTCCCCACTCCATGGATTTGATTTCTCAAACGTGATGAGCTTTTCAGTTTGAAGTTCTTGAATTGTAGTGAGAGGGACGTCTACTACTGTGGAGTTCACGAGGCCTACTGCTCAGTATTGGCCACATAGTTTTTGGTTGATTCTTTCATTTAAAATGAATCTGTTTTCCTTTTTCACGGCAAGATGCGGCAAAAGTACAGTTCTTGTTCCTTTCACTTCAAGGAATGGCACAGGTTTTCCTGTATGAGGGGCCAAATTCCTTTGTGACCGCGATCTTTATCTCTCTCTGCCCAGATCCCCGACTTTTGGGATTCAGACAGGTCTTGCCGTGATTACCTCGACTTCCCAGTGGCAGCCTGTTTCACTTTGACAGAATCTTTGTTTGTTTCTTTGTTTCCTTTAGTTCCTGTAAAACAGCCAAACGATCATAGATACAGAATGGTTTTCATCCGCCACTGTGCCTTCACATTTATGATCAGGTTCCCACATTCGTAAACAGAGTCAGACCTCCTAGAGAGCTTCTTGGCTGGGTGTGTATTGCCTCCTGAATCCATATAAGTGTTTGACCTCACTAACGCCCCGCCTAATACCCTAGCTGTTAAGGATTGCTCTATGCCCCAGTCCTTCCTCTCCTCTACCTAAATTCCCTCAGGATGGCGTTGGAGAGGAGTACCGCAATACTACGTCCATCGCTTCCATGGCCTCTTTGTCAGCCCGAGAGCTAAGCGTGGAGCCACAGTCAGGGTGTAACGTTGATCGCGTATCTCCTGTTATGGACTCGCAAATCTTTCTATAACAGTTTTGAGCGTCAGCCGAGTGCTGAGGCCATACCTATAGGAAACTTGAGCACGGATCCACTGCCACCAAGATATATTTTTAAGCCACCTCAAAATTTGAGGGGCCACAGTGGTCCTGTTACACAACACAATCTAGTGGACAGTCTGATGCTGTCTAGCAATGGGACCTGCGCGGGTCTTGTGATGGTGGAGCCTGGCACCTGTTTACAGATGTTGCAGTTCAAGACAAAGTCAATAGTCTGACTTCTGAACCCTGGCCACCAATAGTACTGTTGCAATGAAGAAATAGTAGCTATTACCCCTGAATGCGTGGAGCCCAAGCCCTTGTGTGCTTTAAATGATTAATTCCTGCCTACTATCCATATTTGGAAATACTCTATCCCCCACTCCAGGAATCTGAGCATATGGAATGTTGTTTGCACCTAACTTGTGGGAGTATATGAGTGGAAATGTCTTAGGCACTGCTGTGCTGCCTTTGTGTGAAGCAATTACAGCCACCATATCTCACAGTCTATTCTCGTTGTTGAACGAGTGTGCACAGCTACGGAAGCTGTGTGAACAGCCCCCTGTGTGGCTTCTACAGCCAATGAATTCCCTTCAACGTGCACGCCATCACGTTGATGACTCAGCGTGTTAATCACGTGAGTTTTTGGTAGGTCGTTTTTCAACTCCACTACCTTTTCCCATAATTTTTGTGTTTAATTATGCCACCTTTTTCATCTTTAAACCCATTTTGTTCCCAATGGTGTAAATATGTATTATATGATTGAACACAGTAAAAGGAATCGCACACTATGTGTGGGGAATTCGCGATCTGTATTTTCAAGTGCCAGTTTGAATGCTTGTAGTTCAGCTCGCTGAGCTGTACAATCTCCTAGAGATTGAGTTTTAGTGACCATTGGTCTGAAGTTACCATCGCGCATGCGACCTTTAACGATTGCGCACGCTGCACTGTAAGCTTGCTTACTCCCTGTAGCGGGTTGTGCTGATCCGTCAGTATAAATTATACATTTGTACTGATCAAGAAGCAAAATTTCAGTGGGCAGAGGTAGTTCGTTTCTCAACTGAACTACTTGTTCCTAAAAGCGTTTTATGCTTTATTGTATGATTGCACACAGTAAAAGGAATCACACACAATGAGTGTGGGGAATTCTCGATCCGTGTTTACAAGTGCAAGTATCAGGGCTTTTAAAGCTGCCAACCGAGCCGTGCTATTACCTAGAGGTAGTTTTTTGGTGCAATGAGGACGGAACTTGCGATCCAGCATCTGATCTTTAGCAAAGGCGGCCAGTGGGGCAGACCCATCAGTGTAAATTTTAAAAATTCATACTGATATAGAGGCAAGATTTTATTTGGTAGATGATGTTCTCTTTCATATTGCAGGAATGCCTGTGTTTTTAAACTTGGATCAAATCTGGATTAAAAGTCAGATGCAGCAAAAGAATTAGCCCTTTGTATCCATTCTGGATGTAAGACTTTGGCATTAGGAATGCTAGCCCCGGTACTGGGGTGACGACAATAATGCATCTTCCCATGAGCCAGTGCTCTTTCTTTTGCTACAGCAGTCTGAATGGTTGTCAGAATTTTTTTCTGTTGAATTAAAACTCATTTCTGTGTTTGTGTACAGATGAGATTTGTATGCGATTGGTACAGTTTCACCTTCATTAAAGGTTTAATAAGTGTACCCGCATTGACACAAAATGATACTGAGTACCAAGTGGTGCAAGTTTACACGTGTGTGTATGTGTTTGGAAGCAATAATATCTTCCTGGGGTGAACAAAGAATATTGGTGTGTTCTTGTGTCCAGTGTTTGACTGAAAAGTCAGGTTTGAAAAAGGTTTTACTCTCTCCTGCGAAATCCAAAATGTATGTTCTGCCAAAATCTAGGAATCCCAGTACTGATTGGAAGTTGTTTTAATGTCTTTGGAGGCTGGAGCAGCGCACACTTTTCTAAAAAGTTAGCTGCCAGGCTTTTCCCTTCACTTGAAAACTAGTATCCCAAAAATAGGACACAGAGGTGGGCAATTTTTGATTTCTCAAAATTAAATTTGTAGCCTTCAGAGGCGAATCCCATAATAATGGTGCTCACCCTGGTCAAGTGTTTCCCCAATAGGTCGTCCGTTAGATAAATATCCATATAGGACAACGCTTCTTCATCAAAGTGCTTTAGCCATTCAGTAACTTTCAGAAAATACCCCTGAGCTGTTCTTATACCCACGGGGAGATGACAAAAAATTGTCGCTGGGACTCTAATATACTAAATGCTGTTAGGTACCTGTTTTCAGGTGCTATAGTTTGACAGAAAAATCCATTTGAGACAACAAGTGTTGTTTTGTATTTTTTCCCGCATAATGTTATTCATTAATGCAGCACTATCTTGTTGGACAGCATATGTCTTTGTGCAAGTGTTCAAGTGTCTGTAAATGAAAACTAGACGAAATGTATTATCATGTTTTGATAAGTGAAACAAGGCATTGTTCTTTTGTGAAGTGCATTTTTCAATGATCTCCTGGTATTCAAGTTGATCTAAGATCTCCCTGACCTGTGTTTTTAGCTTCTTGCTTAATAGGATATTGTCTTTGAGCATGTGGTGAAACTATTAACGGGATCACGTGGTGGGTTGAGGCATCATCCCATCCAGCGTGATTTTTATACAAAGCTGGAGCTTGGGCTACTGCCCACTCCCGTGCATATGTATGTTTAAGGTGAACGGGAACATGGTTGGAAAATGCAGGAAAAATATACTTTCTCCCTTTGGGGGCTCCCTGACGAATGCTGGCGGCTAATCTTGTTCTGCTAACAGTATGTCAAAACCAGACAGTAGGTTCTTCGCAAAGACACCTTTTACTTGTCCTCCTCCATGCGGAGTGTTATTTCATATAACTTGTGTGGGACGTTCACCCTTTTGTCTGGTGTTTCCACCGTGATGTAATCATTCAATTTTGCTGTCTCCAGAATTTCCTTCAGGTTCTGGCGAGCTATTGTTACTTCTGCCGCTCTGTCTTAGCATTGTCTGAGCCCATTCCCCGTTCAGAAGTTGAGTCCTTAGGATTCTGTGCATGTCTAACTTTGAGACCTGCAACTTTCTTCTTTTTAAATTGAGGTTTGGATTGTGGCTTGTCTTCTGTTTTAGAAGAGTCCTGAGCGTGCTTGTCCCTGGACTGCTTGCGCTCTTCTTTGTGTGCTGACATTCCTTCTCTCCCTGTGTTGTTTGTCGAGAGGAATGTGTATCAGTATCCTGATACCTGTCAGGTTTCCTAATATTATCCCTATTCCTAAGGTTATACCCCTTTGCAGAGGGCTCCTGTTGAGGAGACCTACCTCGGGACTGAGAATCTTTTCTGAAAAATTTTGTTTTTTATTATTATCCCACTTCTTTTTAGAAGAAGTAGGTGTCTGCTTAGAAGTGTCCTTCTCAGGACTGCCCATTAGCTGTGGTTTTAAAAGCTTTCCCACCCAAACTGTCCCTTCCCAGTTCTGCATATGCAGTTTCAATTATTTTGGGAAGTTCTTGTGGTTGGTCTATAAGACTGACCTCTCTTAGGCGTTGGCGGATCGCCACTGAAGCTGCTTCCCCTTTAATGTTAGCTAGTAATATTGTTGATACCTGGTCGTAATTACCTTGTAATTTCATACCTAAGGTCAGAGCTGGTTCAGCTCCATACTTGTTCTGTATCTGTCGTAAGACATCTGGAATTACCGCTAAGGAAGGAATACCATGAGTCCTGGTATATATGGCAGCAAAGACTGTACCCCAAGTGGTGCAGTCCTCTAACTGTAGTGTGATCCCTATGGGCAAACAGAGTGTTAGCATTATATGCTTTCAAATGGTGTGGTATTTGGAAATACTGCTTCTAACTGGGTAATTTTCTGAGCTACCCAGAAAGAAATCTGTTCACATTTTGTGGGCAGTTTACCCATTACTGTGTGTAATGTTTGTGGAGTGATTTTAGTAGCGGTGCTCTGTGTTGGAGCTGTGTTATTTGTAGCTACTGTGGGCTGGACACCAAGTGTCCTCATGACGAGTTGCGTCATGGCTCTGTAAGAGTTTTACCAACTATTTGTGTTGTAAGAGCAGTGCATCTTGTGGCATTATGTCAATGTCAGGATGTGGTGTGTAGCCTGCTAATATTGGCCATCTAGCTCCTGGTCTACCTAGTGGACCGAACCTGGTTTTATTTATTTGTTGTAGGGCGCCATTAAACCAGAAATTGTGGTCCTGGTCAGTGAGCGGAATCTTAATCTCCTCGAACGGAGTGTAGACCGCTGGGACTTTTTCATGTATGTAAGAATGAAAAGTCTGAGTTGTTGCATTTACTGCTGGGAATGTAACCCAAGAATAGAACACATCTGTTTGATAATCTTCGTGTGCCTCTATTAATATCACTGTACCTCCTCGGTCTGTTAAACCATGTCTGAGGAGTTTTGTGTGAGTGTATGCCTGATATTGGGTGCAAAATGTATTGCATTTGCTTCCTCTTCGTCGTTTGAGACCTGTGTCCCAGTGACAGGAGCAGCTGCCTCGACAGACATTGTGTTGTAAAAACAAAATGTCTTAAAAAAGGGTTTTAAGATAAGGTTTTTAAAAGGCACAATTGTTCGGGAACTTTTTCCTTCAAGCTTGATTAACCAACAGCCAATACATAGGAAGTTTGCCTACTCAGCTGTGGCGGAATTTTGTGCCTACCCACTCCAGACGTCTCTGGCGTTTTGTGAGTAGGGGTCTCTGAGAATAAGCATGACTGAACTACTCAGATTCTACTGTTAAGTGCCAAATTCAAGTTGGGCGCCATGTAGTGTAGTTCCTATTTCCCTGATAGGTTCTGCGCATTGGAATAACATACACTATAGGCTTGGCATAGGACTGAGGTCGGTATGCCCCTATCGCGTATATTAAACTTAATTACTGTGTATCAGCTAGCTCAGAGGCCACTAGAAACTTCTTGACAACAAGAAGGGACTAGCTTCTGGCAACCACATAACATAAAACCCTGATCCCTCAGGATCGTGGAAACAATATACTACTTTTCATTCAGTCACTCATCTCAGAGAAGTACATAGAAGAAACAGTTGGGTGTGTTTACAATAAAATTTATTGCACAGTTGTTATTCTAGTACTGGTAATATGTGCTGCAACAACTGTTGGACAGTAGCAGAGAAATATGGCCAGCAGTGCAGTTAAATAAAAATGCATTGTACAGTTTTACCATTGTGTAATAGTAATGAACACATACATGAAATACAGAATGCATTAAGATAAAGCCTATACCCCTATGATGCCTAACTAGATGTACCTAAGTGTACCTAGCATGTGTGTAGGTCTTAGAGAGCCAAGAATCCCCCTAGGATTTAGTCTAACCCCATTACCTTAGTGGGACTTCATCCTGATCTCGAGCTGGACACCCCAGGATGGGTGGATGGACCTTTGCCAGCTGGAGCTGTGGCATGACTCAGGTTGCAGCGTCTCAGGTCAGAGTGTCGGCATGGAAGTCTCGGTCCCCTCTGGTTTGCTTGGGCAAAGGGAGGTATATTTATACCTGATAGGTGCCTTGGAATGTTAGTATTGACGTAAAGTCGGTCAGAGGAAGACGTCAGGAATGAACCCTTAGGGAATAGTGGTTCATGCATATTTAATGAGTTCTTGGAGAAATCAATAATCCTGTGCTAGGGAAAATCCCAAGAGCTTAAGGGTCTGTTTCTAAGAACTCGTTGTGACGTAGGTTAGTCACTGTTGGACATGGAGATGACGTATTTAGGATGGACCGTCTTCTGCACCCAGAGCACACGTCAGATAAGGGACAGCCTCTGTTGCTCGTTATTGTGAAGGGAGGGCTAATGTAGGTGAAAGGGCCTTTAGTGGGTGAAAGGGCCTGCCTGTCTTTGTGGCACGAAGGATTTGTGCCTCTGAAACGGCGCACCTATGCTAGGGCCTCAATCCAGCACATAACAGAGGTGCCCCTCCCGGGGAGACCGGTAAAGGCGGCAAGCGGCGAGACGGCAGCGGAGCCCCGGGAGCCACCCCAATACCAGCAACCTCTGACGAGTGCACATCCCGGGGCCGGCTGGGGGAAGCGGGAGCGGTGAGGCACTGGGTCTGTGTGAGGGCCGCCGGACGTTCCCTCCCTTGAGGCGAAAAGAACCCCACCCTCAAGTGAACCCCAGCACAACGGCTATATTCGCGACCAGCCTCGGACTGGGGCCAGGAGACTTGAAGCGGGCCTCTTCTCCCATCCGACACGGGAAGCACCTCGAGGGGGCGGAGGGCAAGGAGCACGATGGGGCAAACCAGCAAAGTGACAGAGCCTGCCTCGCGACTCTGGGTGACAGCAGCGGGACGCAGAGGGCCAACCCCCCATAGGGAGCAGTGATCGGAGAGGAGGACGGTGAGGCCCGGGAGCCCCCTGATCCACCAACAGCCGCCGGTGAGTGCCCGGCCCGGGTATGGTTTAGGACCATGGACCCACAGCTGTTCTCAGTACAGTGCAGAAGGGCTAGCACAACAGACAGTACCTACGACCCGCCTCGGAGAGGGATTGGGAGCAACAAAGCAGGCCCCTATTCCCCCGGCACTGATGCAAGCTTGGGAGGAGGTTTAAGAGGCCCTGAACACGCTACCCCGAGGCCCCATACAACTTGAGGAGGCGGAGCGACGCAGCCCCTGGGGGGCGGACTCAGAGAGAGGCATACAGTGGGGTCATCCTCTGACGCGCCTCCCCTAGACATGCAGCATGGGACCCAGAACTGCCGGTTGACAAGGGCCCATCAAGGAGGGGATCCCAAGACAATCCGTAGTGGGGTCTGGGCATTCTACAGAGAGGCACTTGGCCCCGCATCGGTAACAAGGTTACACCGAAGACCGGAGTCCCTCCTCCCCCCGGCGTGGACAGATCAAGCCTGAAGAATGGGGGAGAGAACACCAGACAGTGTGGCCCAGATTCAACCAAGGGGAAGACAACACAACAGGCCCCCCTGGGGAGAAGCCGAGGACTAGCCGACTATAGGCTCACCTGCAGCACAAGGCAAGTAGATATTCCGCACAAGAGTGAGACGGTCCCGGGTAGAGAGGCAGATCCGAGACGGAATAGTAGAACAGCTGCCTCCCCCTCAGTGCCCTCTGGAAGATTATCACGAGGAGGAAGAAACGTGGGGGACGCTCGCCAGGAGGCCCCTTCCCAGAGAACGCGCTCCTCCGCTGAGAGTCCCAGGTTCACAAAAGTCCCGGTATACCACCCCGAGGGGTCACCAGGGGGCGTCCGTTCGCTCGACGGTGCTGTGGCTGCACTCAACCGAACCCCCCCCCGACCCCCCATCCCCTCCGAAGAGACCCAGACCCTCAGAAGACCTTGACAGGGCAGTTAACCGTCCTCGGCAAATGTCGGACCGGCGGACCGGAGTCCCAGGTTACCCACCGGAGGGGCGTCCAATTGACCGGGATCGGGGGAGCAGGGTGAGCGGAGGGACGGTCGCCCTCCCACGGCCATGCTGAGGTTCTGAGCCCCATAGAAGAGTCCCCTGCCTGAGTATGAGAAATATCGCCCGTCGCAGGGGAGGCCCAGGACCATAACACGCTCCTTTCATGGAAGGCAGAGAAAGGTGCTACCCCACACCCAAAGAAGCGACCGGCGGGGGGAACTAAACCGGAGGAAGCCACGACGAAGCACAGGCCCAAGCAGTGGCGGCCCATGGCATTCTATACTACCCCGCAACTGACAGGGGACACGCCTGGGGACAGTTCCAGATTCCTGAACGGCGGTAGGCCGTGTGGCCCTAAAACGGCCCACAAGAGTTACTGAGCCTAACTCCCATTCACCAGGGGGAAAGACAGAGGAGCGAAGCCACCCGTGACACAAACCAGAATAAAAGGAGACCTTAACGCAATTCTCCAGGCCATACGCTCTTCGCAGACTTCTGTGGAGAACAAAATAGGCGAGGTACGAGTCGACAAGGCCCTCATACAGCAGGACCTCTGCAACGCCATGGCCCGTATATCAGAAGCTGAATCCCGCCTCTCCACAGTTGAAGATGATGTACACCAACTGAAGGAGCAAGTCACGCAACTTCGATCCCACACGAAGGAGCTGCATAAGAGGGCTGAAGATGCAGAAAACCGATTGAGGCGCAATAACCTCCGATTAGTGGGCTTTCCTGAAGGGGCAGAGCAGGGACAAACGGCGACCTTTATCGAGAACTGGACCAGGTCTTGGATACCGGAATGTACATTATCGGCTTGGTTCGCAATGAAACGGGCCCATTGGTCGCTGGCGCCCAAACCACCGCCAGGTGCCCCTCATCGGCCAATGATTGCTAGGATTCTCAAGTTTAAGGATAGGTATGCAATCATACAAGCAGCCCGGTCTCAGGCAACTCTGACCTGCCAAGAACACAACATAATGATTTTCCCAGACTAAACCAGGGAAGTACAGTCCCAGCGACGACCCTATACAGAGGTCAAACAGAAACTGCGTGCAATCAGTCTCCAATACAGACTGCTTTTCCCTGCTCGCCTCCGAGTCATTTTCCAGGACAAAACCCACTTCTTTGAATCACCTGAGTCGGCCTGGACCTGGCTGACTGAGGAATGCCCTCTTGGGTCTCGAGTGACGGCCTCTCCTCCGGTACCCCTGTCCAACGCCGTGCCACCAGCGAGCCTCAGGTCCCAGAGGCGGCGCACTCACTCCCACAGAGGTCGAGGCAGCCAAAGAGGTCTATCTGCCTTGCCCGCTGCTGCCAGCCACAACCCGGGAAAACTGCATGGATCGTCAGTCACTGTGACCCCACAACAAGGCCGATCCGCTGAGAGATCAACTGCCGAGGGAGGTCCTCTCACGCCTCCAGGCGCTGGGTCCATAGACACCGATCTTTCCAGAAGCCCAACAATCTAAAGACAAACTGATTAGAATCCGAGTTGATCCACGCAGAGAAGAACCTACCTGGGAAACCAAACTGAATTGTCCAGTAGAGCTGATGTAGCCAGCTAGATTCAATTGAAGAGATTAACATATCCTGATACATGGAGGGGCCTACCACGCAGCTTCCATACTAAGCTCTACAGTTTAGTTCTGTTACAACCACTGTTACGAGGGCCACAGATGCTTCCTTTTCAGAAGTATAGGGTGGGGGAGAGTTGGGGGAGGGTTCGGGACCGTTGTCCCAAGTTCTGTTTCACCTTCGTTAAACAGCCGCAGCACTCAATCACTCACTCCGAACATGCGCACACACGGCACTCGCGACAGACGATCAGGCCTCTGCACACGCCTAGCCATTGACTAGCCCAACCCGCCAGGCCAGAATCATCATGTGCCCCTCAGGTCTCCATACGCAGACCATGACGCATACAACACATAAGGGGGAGCCCCTCCGAATCCTGTCTTGGAACGTCAATGGCCTTCTTGACAGGGTGAAGAGCACTGCGGTCCTGAGAAACGCCCATAGACACGCTCCCAACGCCCTTCTGCTCCAAGAGACACATCTTATGGGTAACCACTGTCCCTTCCTTGCAAAACATGCGGGTTCGACAGAGACTGCACTCAGGTTTTGAGCGTGTCTCGCGTGGGGTAGCAATCCATCTTAGGCGTGCCCTTCCCTTCATACCTACTAACGTAACCAGAGACCATCATGGCCGCTTCATGGCCCTGCTGGGAGGAGCAGTCGTCAACCTAGTGTCACTTTATGTGCCACTGGCTACCCTGACAATCACCCGCACGTATTGACCTGGTCTTCATGCCCACCTCTGACTGCCGAAGTGTCTCTGACATTAGCATCCTGTCCTGGGGCATATCAGACCACTCGCCACTTCTCCTCAGACTAGGAGACCCCTCGGGCGCACTACGCCCCATCTGGAGGGTGAACGCCTGGTTCCTTCAGGACAGCAAATTCCGGAAGGCGGTCGGAGATTAACTCCAACAATACTTCCTTACTAACCAAAACACAGTCCCCTCCCTGGGCACTCTCTGGGAGGCAGGCGAAGCCACCATCTGTAGCATCCACAAAGGGCAGCTCAAGGCCAAGCGATTGGCGCAGGATAGCCGACTCACCGTCCTCGAAGCCCAAGCGACCCGCTTGGAGCGGGCCTCATCCGAAGCCGCGGGCGAAAGGGAGAAGAGACAGCTTGCGCTATTGAGAGACGAACTCAAACAACTGTCGCTGGACTCAGCAAAACTGTTATGGAGGTCCTCAGTTGCCCGCATATATGGTTGCAGAGACATAAATGGTAAGATACTCCACAGGCTGACGTATCTCCTGGAAAACTGTATAGTCCCCGAGATCCAAGATCTACTAGGTGTCACTCACCGTACGCCAGCCTCCATCGCCCAAGCCTTCGCCGACTATTATTCCCGGCTTTACTCAGCAGCCCGGCCCGAAACCCCAGCTCCTGCGTTGTCCGGGTTAGGGGCGATCCAACTGTCCCGGCTACTCGAATCAGAAGCGGCCTGCCTAGACCTCCCCATCACGCAGGAGGAAATAGGAGAAGCCATCTCACTGGTTGCTTCCGGGAAGACACCCGGACCAGATGGCTTCCCACAAGAATATTACGCCTCATATCGAGACATACTAATACTCCACCTCCATGACCTTTATGCCGAAGTAGTAGAGAAAGGAGCATTCCCACCCGAAATGGACGTGGCAACCATGGTCGTCATCCCCAAATCACACACCCCTTCGTCCTCCTGTTCCGTCTACCGCCCAATTTCTTTAATAAACACAGAAATTAAAATTTACGCTACGATCTTGGCCCAACGGCTAAGACCAGTCCTCAGCAAACTTGTTCACCCAGACCAGTGCGGCTTTATGCCTTTGCGCAGTACGAGACACTGCCTTCAGCGCCTCCACTTAGCCCTGGCGCACCGCCATCTACTCTCCCCTTACTTTGCACTCCTGCAGATCGACTTCGAAAAGGCCTTTGATACTGTCGATTGGCGATACCTGGAGGGCGTGCAAAGCGCCTCAGGTCTGGGTCAACACTTCCGTCACTTGGTCTGAGCCCTTTACTCCAGACCCATGGCGCGGGTGCTCATCAATGGAACCCTCTCTGGGATCTTTCCGATCAGAAGAGGGACAAGGCAACGATGTCCCCTATCACCCCCCCTCTTTGCCCTGGCGATGGTGCCACTAGCATGCCTTATTAGGGCAGATGAACATATACAGGGATGGAGATGGAGGGGTTCGCACCAGGACCAGATCACTCTCTATGCGGACGATGTCCTGCTCTTCCTAGCCGACCCGGCACGGTCAGGGCCCAGATGCCACCAGATTCTCTGCACTTTTGAGCAAGCGTCAGGCCTGCACCTGAATCCTGCCAAGTTGACTTTAGTGCCCCTTCACATGTCAAGGGAGTGCATTGACTGGCAGTCAACCATCCCCAAAGGCAAGCTTGAATCCAACCGCTGCACACCAATGTGAGAAGTTGGCCTGGTATATGCTGTCCACTAGTTACAGTGGGCACCTTGCACCAGTCTAAACAACCCCTTATTGATGATAGGTTTAAGACAACCTTATTTGAAAGCTATCCTAGTGGTAGCTATGGAGAGCAGCCTTCAGGCTAAGTCTTGAAGGAGTGTAAAGCAGCTTGTTTTACTAGTCTATAATCTCTTGAATGGCTAAATGAAAGGAGACCACACCAGGTATATATATAAAATATATGTATTTATTTCTAAACACACCTTACTAGTCTCTTTATGAGGCTAGAGGTCAAAGCACATGTGTTACACTTCAAATATCACAGTAAATTAGCACAATATACGATAGGCCCTAGGGGCGAACCAAACCATATATTAAGAAAGTGGTATAAGAACCACGACTTGACTAGACACAAGGCCTAGAGCCTGTAGAATCGTTGGGACCCCAAGGAACCACCCAAGGTAGTGACACAGGGGACCCACGGGGGACGTGTGCAGTGTGTGAACACAGCCGCGAACTCCGTTAGCTTCTATGGGGAAAGTCGCGGTTAGAGTTTTAAAGTTTAGGGACACTTAGGAGTGGACTAGGAACAAACCCTTTTGGACTTAGATGGTTCTAGGGCCAACACCCACGGGAGCACCGGAGTACTCGTGTTACCTCACCCAGGGAAGCCGGGTGCATAGGTGTCAAATGGTGTCGGGTCGCATCGTCGTTTTCAATGGCAGCTTGCTGAAAAGTGCTGCTGCCGGAAAGAGGAGAAGTGTCCGAAGAGATCCAAGCCTGGATCGAAGATGTGAAGAACCTGAAAGCAGAGGGGACAGAGTCTGGGTCACTTGCCAGTGACCAGGGGCACGATAGTCGAATGCCCACCGATGTCGGGTGCTTCAGGTGCGAGGAGGGGAAGCTTGACTCTTCAGCCACGAGGACCAGGAGGCGTCGAGGACAACCAGGAGCTGGATTCGAGCTGTCCCACGAAGGATGTCGAGTGCTGCAGCGTCGGTGCCCGGATTGGACACAACAAGCCTTGGCAACAGCAACCCACGCAGGAAGAGGAAAGATGCTTCGGTGCGGACCAGCAAGGTCCTGGGGACTCCCCAAGCGATGGAGAGTCAGGGCATGTCTGGAGCAACCAGGGAAGCCCAATTGAAGTAAGAGTTGCCTTCACAGGGACCCACCAGTCGACGGACCAGGGATCGCGAAGGAGCCTCGAGCGAACACACAAAGGGCGGGCTCACAGAACACTCGTGGAGTGTAGGCCAGCAATCTTCGGTGAAAAAGGTGCTCGGGGTCTGGGCTACAAGTAACCCAATGCACAGCCTCAAAGGACGTCGAGGAGCTGATGCACTTGCAAATGTGCACGGTGTCCAGGGGTTCCAGTTCCACGGTACCCACGAGGGCTACGGGGGTCTCAGCTTTGCTGGGGACTCGGGTCAGCCTCTGGGAAGTCTGGAAACCCACCTCCTGGGTTGCAAAGTTGTCGGCATCCGGCGGGAGCTTCGGAGATGCAGACCGGGTAGATGCGTCTTTGGTGCCTGCCAAGCAGGGGAGTAACTCCTTTACTCCAAGGGAGATTCTTCAGTCATCTAGTCGTGTAGATCGTCGAAGTTCCAGGATTTCTGAATCAGAGTTTCGTCCAGGTGTAATCTCAAGTCCTGTAGTCAGGGGTTCCTTCTTTATACCCAAGGAAGGGTTTGGACTAACTCTGGGGACCCACCTATGGGAGGGTTTGGAAAGAGGGGTCTTGCTCGCCTGGTGTTCCGCCTTGCGCCACATACACTGGGATACCAAACTCACGCAGCAGACGCCCCTGTGGCACGGTGCCTGGCTTAGGGAGGTGGGGACGTTAGAAGGTTTCAGGAAGTGGGACCTAATCGTTATATCAGAGCTGGGGGATGTATGGAGGGGGGACCACCTACGTTCTTTCCAAGACTTACAGACCGCCTACTCCCTTCACCCGTCACAATTTTACAAGTACCTACAGTTTCGCCATGCTCTCACCTCACATGTGCCCGCAGGCACTTCACTTCCAGAATTCAATCCCCTAGAAGCCCAAATCATGATGGGTAATCTAGGGAAGGGTGGGATATCGAGGATCTACAGCTCACTGATCAACAACAGCCCAATCACACTTGACTCTCTTAGATACCGATGGGAGGGCCCGTTGGAGAACGAGGACTGGCGAGATGCCTTGGTGGCTCCTAAAACCATTACCATTTCAGCCAGACTCCGTATGGTCCAACTGTGCTATCTCCATTGTGCAGATCTCACTCCAAGCCGCCTCAATCGGGCGGGCCAGTTGGCCACCCCGGCCTGTACACGCTGTGGGTCAGAACCGGCAGACTTCTACCACATGGTATGGGCATGGCCCCACCTCATTCCGTATTGGGAGACACCGGTGTCCGAACTGACTGACGGTCTGGGCTGGGAGGTACCATTTAGCCACCTGAATTTACTCCTGGGAGTTATGGACGGCCTAGACGGGTCCCGGGTGGATAAGCTCTTTCTGGGTTCTGCCATTATGGTGGCCAAATGAGACATTGCGGCCGCATGGAAAAACCCTACCCCAACTAGTGTATTCAAATGGCACAAAGGCGTAGACTGGTGTGCGGCACAAGAAAGGCCATTATACGAAGCCAGGGGATGTCCTGCTAAACATGATCGGGTGTGTAGCAAATGGCTGGGTAAGGTCATGTAGTGGGAATGAGCCATTGTGTGAGATAATTTGGATCAACGCAGGCCATAGTGTGTATCGTATACAACTAAATGTGATTGCAGTGTTAATGTATTATGTACGGGAAGGATTGAGCAGTGCTGTATTTTCCTGTCAACAAAATTTAAGAAAATTGGTTATAAAAAATAAAATAATCTGTGTGCTATGTTTCAAGCTTTGGAAACCATGGTTAAGACCTCCTTGGACTCCATAGTTACCAGACGAAACGCACACAGAAAGTGTCTTCCAGCTGCCTAGATTTGCTGAAATCTTATACACCGTCAGTCATTGCACGGACAATGCCTGTCCCTGGAGATGTTCCTTTCTTGACCCCATGTGCACCTCTACAGTCTGTGAACTCTCATCTTACAATAGAACCTAATATCTGTGTTAGGGATGCGCCGCATATAAATAGCAACATGTCGGTGTTACCCTACCACCCTTTCTGGCTGAAGATATTCAACACCCTCCTACCTCTTGCCAGTCGCTGCAGTCCTCAGCTCAGTCTAAGGCACAGCAACGAAGCGAGACATCACAGGGAATGACGGATAGAAACCGAGTTATGCTGGACCTACCCCCTGAAGTATCACTGTATGCTGTAATCCTGGATAATGTACCCATTTTAACTGGGCCTGTACCCAAATCCAGGGAATCATTTCAAAATAAGTCTCTTCATTGGGTGGGCAAAAAGACCGGCCTTGTAGGCCATTGTTTGATGATTTCAAAATGGCAAGAAGGGTTCAATGAGTGGGTAAGGCTCCAAGAAGGCTACCGAATGATTGTGTAATTCTTTCCTTTAAATCTCCTAGTTTAGTGCATTCCATCCTGAATACATCTAGATCCCCCGTTGTGCTGCCACAACAAATATCAGCCCCCCACTTGTTTTTTTCTACCAACCACATTCCTTTGTTGGCGTTCAAAATTGTCACACTAGACCACGGGTACTCATAGTACGGCCCGCGGGCCGCCAGCGGCCCGGCAAGCCTTCCTTGGCGGCCCGCGGACCTTGCAGACATTGTACATGTGTTTTTTTTTTTTTTAAAGTGTCAGCAAACACCGCCGGTTGCAGCAGCGCGGACTCTGAGACACTCTGCTCTATGGGGGCCTGGCGATTCTTTAAAAGACCATTCACTTGTTAATGAGGCTTTGTTGTATTTCACCTCTTCTTAGGCCCCTGCATCTCCACTCTGACTGAGTGGAGATGCAGGGGCGCTAAGAAGAGGTGAAATACAACAAAGCCTCATTAACAAGTGAATGGTCTTTTAAAGACCTGTGAAGTACTCGGGTGCGGCTGTGTGTGTTCCCGGGAAGCTGTCTCAGCCCGGGCTGACACACACGCGGGGTGAGGTGAGAGGGTGACAGAGAGAGGGAGACAGAGAGAGGGAGACAGAGAGGGGGAGACAGAGGGAGGCAGAGGGAGACAGAGGGAGGGAGTCGGGGGGAGACAGAGGGAGGGAGAGGGAGACAGATAGAGGGAGACAGATAGAGGGAGACAGAGGGAGGGAGACAGACGGAGGGAGACAGACGGAGGGAGACAGACAGAGGGAGACAGACAGAGGGAGACAGACAGAGGGAGACAGACAGAGGGAGACAGACAGAGGGAGACAGACAGAGGGAGACAGACAGAGGGAGACAGAGAGAGGGAGACAGAGAGAGGGAGACATAGAGAGAGGGAGACAGAGAGAGACAGAGAGAGACAGACAGAGAGAGACAGAGAGAGGGAGACAGAGAGAGAGGGAGACAGAGAGAGAGGGAGACCGAGAGGGAGACAGGGAGAGGGAGGGAGACAGAGGGAGGGAGACAGAGAGGGAGACAGACAGAGGGAGAGGGAGGGAGACAGAGGGAGGGAGACAGAGAGAGGGAGGGAGACAGAGGGAGGGAGACAGACAGAGGGAGGGAGGGAGACAGAGGGAGGGAGACAGACAGACAGAGGGAGGGAGGCAGACAGAGGGAGACAGAGAGAGAGAGAGAGGGAGACAGAGGGAGACGGAGACAGAGGGAGGGAGACAGAGGGAGAGGGAGACAGAGGGGGAGGGAGACAGAGGGGGAGGGAGACAGAGAGGGAGACAGAGGGAGAGACCGAGGGAGACAGAGAGAGACAGAGAGGGAGACAGAGGGAGACAGACAGAGGGAGGGAGACAGACGGAGGGAGACAGACAGAGGGAGACAGACAGAGGGAGACAGAGAGAGAGGGAGACAGAGAGAGAGGGAGACAGACCGAGGGAGACAGAGACAGAGAGAGAGAGGGAGACAGAGAGGGAGACAGAGAGGGAGACATAGGGAGACAGAGGGAGGGAGACAGAGGGAGGGAGACAGAGGGAGGGAGACAGAGAGGGAGACAGACAGAGGGAGAGGGAGGGAGACAGAGGGAGGGAGACAGAGGGAGGGAGACAGACAGAGGTAGGGAGACAGACAGAGGGAGGGAGACAGAGAGAGGGAGACAGACAGAGGGAGGGAGACAGACAGAGGGAGGGAGACAGAGAGAGGGAGACAGACAGAGGGAGACAGAGAGAGAGAGAGGGAGACAGAGACAGAGGGATGGAGGGAGACAGAGACAGAGGGAGGGAGACAGAGGGAGGGAGACAGAGGGAGGGAGACAGAGGGAGGGAGACAGAGGGAGAGAGACAGAGGGGGAGGGAGACAGAGGGGGAAGGAGACAGAGGGGGAAGGAGACAGAGGGGGAAGGAGACAGAGGGGGAAGGAGACAGAGGGGGAAGGAGACAGAGGGGGAAGGAGACAGAGGGGGAAGGAGACCGAGAGGGAGACAGAGGGAGAGACAGAGGGAGAGACCGAGGGAGAGACAGAGGGAGAGACAGAGGGAGAGACAGAGGGAGAGACAGAGGGAGAGACAGAGGGAGAGACAGAGGGAGAGACAGAGAGAGGGAGACAGAGGGAGGGAGACAGAGAGAGACAGAGAGGGAGACAGAGGGCAACAGACAGAGGGAGGGCAACAGACAGAGGGAGGGCAACAGACAGAGGGAGGGCGACAGACAGAGGGAGGGAGATAGACAGAGGGAGGGAGACAGATAGAGGGAGACAGAGGGAGGGAGACAGAGGGAGGGAGACAGAGGGAGGGAGACAGATAGAGGGAGACGGAGGGAGGGAGGGAGACAGAGGGAGGGAGACGGAGGGAGGGAGGGAGACGGAGGGAGGGAGACGGAGGGAGGGAGACAGAGGGAGACAGACGGAGTGAGCCAGAGGGAGGGAGAGGGAGGGAGGGAGACAGAGAGAGAGAGAGAGGGAGGGAGACAGAGAGACAGAGGGAGGGAGACAGAGAGAGAGAGGGGGAGGGAGATGGAGAGAGAGAGGGAGGGAGAGATAGCGAGAGGGAGGGAGAGATAGAGAGAGGGAGGGAGACAGAGCGAGCGAGAGAGAGAGAGAGATAGAGAGAGAGATATGTGTATGCCGGGTCTGGTGGCTCAGTGGACGAAGGCGTCCACTGCAGGGGCCTGTGTTCAACCTCATGGTCATAGTTTTATTTTTTTGCTCTAGCCCCGCCCCCCTCCCCCACTGACCCCGCCCCCACCGGTGTGGCCCTCGGCCACAAACCACACTGTAAATTTGGCCCCCGAGAGAAAGTTTGTGAGTACCCATGCACTAGACTATTCAAACCTCCCAGTCATCTCATCCCTCTGGTGTTTGCCATTCCAGCTTACAATGGTTTTGAAAGATTGGCATTGTTAAATGGGGTCAACTGATTTGGCTTTGAAATATACCAGCCTGCTACTGCTAGCTATGATGGTGCTGCAATGAATGGAGAGCATTTATTCTCACTCATCAACATTAGGAGAGCCCTCTGACAGAGTCAGCCTCACCCCTCCTCTTACTGGGTATAACCTGGTTGACACTTCAAGTAATGTTGATAATGTCAGGAATGGAGGGTCTTTCCAGCTACCCGTTTTAACATCAGACGTGATCTATGACAGGTTGAGTCTCCCTTCATCTGTACAGGCCAGCAACGGGCTGGATTGTTCTATCTCTAATGCACGCTCTGAAGAGAGTACTCTAAATTCTCCATGTAGCATATTTTTTGGGAATGGGGCAGGATTCCATGGGGAAGGTTAATATTATAGATTGGGGGACTTTGTTACTAAATTTCAGAATCTATGCCTTCAGGAAACTTGGTCTATTGAACCCATATATTTTAATGTTTTTTAAATAGCTATGTATAAATACAAATTACTTACTTACATACATTTTAATGGGTATAGAACTTTTCATGCTCCAGCAGTACCCATGACATTCGGTAGAGCTAAGGGTGATCTAGCAGTCTATATTTCTAAATATTTGCCCCTTTGTAACATTTCCAGTGTGTCAGTCTCTCCGTACTTTCAAATAATTCGTATTGACGCGTCACCGCTGTTTCGAGTGGTGGTGATTCATTTTTACAACAATGCATCGAGGAAAGAACTGCCATCTGTGCTTGGTCATCTAGACTATGATCTCAAGAAACGTCACAAAGGCCAGATGAATTTACACTTGGGTGGTGATTTCAATATTCATTTGTTTCTCTTCTTTTGAAGAAAAAAAAACTTGCATACTAATGGACATTTATGACTGTGATCTGTCCCATTTTTCACACAGTTCCCTTGGTGATACATTTAATGAAATGATCCTTTAACATGATCTTGCCCTTTGTAATGAAATTTGTGTTCCAAACGTTGCTTTTAAATGTACTTTTAATGGAAGACCTTGTTATTGATTATATATTATCTTCCTATAGGTATTCTTCAATGATCTCTAATTTTACAACGCACAATATAGTTATGAGTGAACATTACCCACAAAGCATAGATTTTAATCTTATGTATTTATCTCCACCAGTTAAATTGGTTAGTCCGTGTATTGTGGATAATATTCAGATTGCCACTCACAATGGACTCCCTCTTTAATTAGTCACAAATAAATCTGGTGATTTTATGGGTAGGTTAATATCTGCACAAAGAATGTCTTTTGAAACATGTGTAGACGATAATGCCAGTCAAATGATATTAAGGCCTTCCTTGGTATTACAAAGGAGATGAAGGAAGGTCTATTCATCGCCAGATAACGTCCGCTTCGGAATCAACAAGGGTGGTTTGATACAACCTGTACGAAGGCCCATAAGCGTCTTAAGGAAGCCCTACATAAAAACCCCAGATGCCCACAGGAAGTACAGGCTAGGAGATGTGAGTATAGATATGCCCTTAAGGCGAGGAAAATAGTCCTTAAGGATGAAGCATGGGAGACCCTACTTGAAGCCAGCCGTAACAACGACCGCACAGCTTTTTGGCGCATGATAAATTGCCCTTTGTCCGCTCCCAGTTTAGAAGTTGCCGTAGCAGAAAGTGAGTGGGTGACCCACTTTAGTAATATTTACTCAAAGCCAATCAATAAGGCAACAGAAATAGCACTTTACAATGCTGATGCTGCTATTTTAGAAGTCTACAGCAGCCTCTGTACCATTGCATTCTCTCTGGAGGAGGTAAATCGGGCTCTTATGGCTAGTAAAGTTGGGAAAGCACCAGGCCCGGACGGGATTCCCATCGACCTATTTAAAAGCAATGGTCCACTCTGGGGTCCTTTATTGACCCAAGTTTTGCGCTCATCTTGCACTGTCCGCTTCCTGAGTACTTGGCCCGAGCCCCTGTATATCCCTATTTTTAAGATGGGAAACTTTTCATCACTGGCCTGCTATTGTCCAGTATCACTTCTCGACTCCCTGGTGAAAGTGGCTGGTCGCATTATTTTGGCCAGATTAGAAGACTGGTATGCAAGCAGTGGGAGTTTATCTGACATATAACACGGCTCCCGCAGCGGGCTTGGGGCAATTGAACAGGGACTTAATTTGAATGTAATAATCGGTAAATACATTCAGATTAAAGAGAGTATTTTGTTTCTAGCCTTTGTCGACTTATCCAGCGCATTTGATTGTGTCATGCATGACAAAATGTGGACAGTTATGACGGGGCTTGGAGTAGACCTGCCCATCATTCAGTTTGTGAGGGAGTTGTAGTCGGGGAGCAGGGCCAAGGTTCGACACGGATTGAGGGGGGATACACCGACTTTTTTTTTAGCATAGAGAGGGGCTTTAGATAGGGGTGTGTACTTGCTCCTTTCCTATTTACTTTATAAGAAACACAGAAAATGGACAGTGGACCAAACACAAACACTTGCAGCACCAATCACAAAAAGTCACCAATGAAATCAGAGTATTGAACTATCTTGTGTGCAGACTTCCAAAGGTGCTCCCTGTCCAAGAGCACCCCCCTTCCCAGGGGAAATTAAACAAACACTAGATCAGGGGGGGGGCGTGGTCTGCCGTGCTGCGGAATGGCCGCTAGCTAAGCGTGCTCCGCCGGCCGAGCAATTAATCCTGCAGTAATCCGCACACTCGGAGAGGCACTGCAGTGCTGGGAACATCCCCAAACGCCTGCTGACATTCAGGGATCCGAGTGATCTGCGAGCTGTGCGTGGATCCTGCCCCACGGAAGCTAGACAGCCTTGGGGAGGAGAGTGAGGTGGGGCCTCTCTTGGGGCCTGGAGAGTGATTCGGCTGTGCCCACTACCCGAACCCGGGGCTCCGTTGGCGGTGAAGGCTGTGGGGTCTGAAGAGTCTGGCAAATCCCCTCCCTGGAAGGACGGTACGGCTGCGGAGCGCGGGGGGATCGCAGAAGGACCGAATCGCCGGGCGGTGGAGCGCCTGTAGACCAGTGAGGAGTGTGCGCCGCCCCCGGCGGATTGCGGTTTGCGTCGAGGGACGCTACTCCGGAGGGGGCGCGAAGCACAGGCGGTGTCGCTGCAGAGCTGCGTGAAGACCGGTGGGTGACACTTCGCCTGAGAGTGGGGCGGTGCAGGAGTGGGCCCCCCCGCCGCTGGACCAGCGGAAGAGTGCAGTCCCGCACAGGCCTAGACGATCCAAAGCTCGGAGGCCGGGTGCCATTTTGAGGTCAGGCGAGTGGGCCCTGGTGGACGGGGACTCTGTGACGACGGTGCGCAGGGCACAGAAGCGCTGGCAGGCCGGAAGAGACCCTGTGTGCACTGCAGGGCGCGTGAGACTGGCCACCCTCCTGTGGGATCGGGGGTTGGGGCACCTACATCAAGTACCCCGTGGACTGTACCACAGTCACCGGCGGCCCCTGGTCTATATCACACTGCGCAAGCCCGGCCAGCTACACACGTATTCATTGGCATTGGATTTGCGGCCTGAAGTCGGCGGAGGGGACATCTATGCATCAGGCGTACCTCGCTCCCGACTCTGTCCATAAGGAGGCGCCCTGCGGCTGAGGGGTCGAAGGTGGCGGGCCCCGTCGGACGTGCGGTCTGGACAGTGGAAGCAGGTGCTGGTGGAGCGCGTTTGACTTGTTTGAGCACAGGTGCGAGAGTGGGGCTTGGCGTTCTCTGACCCGCTTCCGCCAGCACGATAGCCCGGATCGCCTGGCCCTGAGGCTTACGAGATTGGCGCAAAGGTGGGACAGCCGCTGGATATAGCAGAACGGCGTGGGCCTTGGAGGGCATGGACAGGCTGTGACTCGGACATCGACAACTAATTGCGGGTCTGTGGACCCTGAGACATCCTGGAAGAGGCCTGGCCTCGTCGCAGGTGGGGTGCCTGTGGAAAAGTGCTGCACACATAGAGCGCCGGAGACTACGTCGGGGTGCGCTGCGCGCCAAAGCTGGACAGGGCGAGGAGGGTCATACAACTGATCCAGCGCAATATTAGCCAACAGCATTCATACACCATATACTCACTTGGGCCCATACATTCACACTACACTAATACTTACGCTGGGTGTCAGATGTACTCTTTTATCAAATTCCCTGCTACCAATTACCTTCTGATTGAAGAGTAATAACTTACCAATGGATCCTTTGCTAATTGGGAAGTTTAAAATGAGTGACATTCACTATAATACATAATCCTGAAATAATCACTGAGTCAGGAAGTTTTAAAATGTTTATCTAAAGTTTTAGCAGAGTAAATTACAGAAACACGGTACTTGATTGTAATACCCAAGAAAAAGCATAGAAATGATTTTGCTAATAAATGACGGTGTTTAAGGAAAGGAGAGAATAGAGACAGCAGCGCAACTAAAGGTTGCAGTATAGTTACCTAAAATGCGAGAACCAAGCCCCTTGGCCAAGGAGTTGGAAAAGATAGGACCCAGGAAGGATGAAGAGCAAAGACCTCTTCCAGGATCAGGACAGGACCAGTAACCTCTCTACAACGACGCCTGCGCCGTTCCCCTCTCTGATACTCGACTTCTCCTCGATTCTCCCGTCTAATGGACTCCGCCGCCCCCTCCTCAGGACCTCTTCCGGACAGGAATTCAGTCAGCAACCGATCAGCTGGGCAGTCTGGAGTTAAGAGCGCTCTGGCAGTATGGACGCCTGTTCTTCGTGAACGCATGCTCTGACTAATTTACTAATGCTATATTCTATTATACCCTTCTACGCCCATATACCTCCCCTTAATGTTGCTAACATTATGGGACCACTACTTCTGATTGGACAGGGACAGGGGGTGGATTCTCGCAGCATGTCAATTTTGGCCTAAATTGTGTAGCCTATTGTTTTTAGCTTCCCGCCCCTTCAAATGAATACATTCACTTTATTTCCCACCCGTCTCACGACAAATGTTATACATTTTACAGGAGAAAAGTAACAATTTGTCCGCTGGAAACATAGAGTACATCATCTTCGGCCAATGGGTCATGGCCTTGGGAGACGTCCAAGTTGACTTCACTTGGCAGGCATACAGGACACATGCGCAGAACCATCTGTCTCTCGAGTTTCAAGACACCAACCCAGGCCCAAGTTTACGAATTACTAAAAGTGCAAGAAGAAAATATTAAAATCACAAATAAAATGTTTCACTGTATACCCACTTTCCCTACTCTATTCCCATTTAATTATAATACTATCCTGCATTAGTAGCGTTAAGAAAACGACAATTTAATAATGACATGAGCGCAAGCTTAAGCATGTGAAAACATTTAGCGGCCATTTTAGTGCACATTGCGCAGAAGCAGAGGTTTCCCACCAAGCAAAGAAAGACGTCACACCATGTGATCAGGTTGCGACATGCGCAATGAAGTCCCGCGCTTTTAGCGGCCATTTTGGTTTATAGACAAGCGTTATTCATTAGTAAAACACATAGGCAAGCGTCTATCCCTTTTGTGTTTGTGAATGCAAAGATTAGTATTGACAGTACAAGTTTAATAAATTAATACTATGAGGAGGATTGCATACAAGCAAGTTTCATTTTTGAAACCTTGCTCCATCAATCCCTCTCTGATGGCGTTTCTGAGCCATCAAAAATACTACCCTCAATCAGATGCCAACTTCTAGCAAATCGTTTCATTCTCATTTTTACTTTTTCTATTCTTACAGTCTCCTTTTAATTTCTTGTATAAATCACTTCTCCATTCTTCTAGTTCGATTTCATCTAGTTTTCTCTTCTTTCCTTTTCCTGTCACTTTATATGTTCCATTCTTTCTACAGCATTTGCACCATATTGTTATTGCTAAAATTATTATTGCTATCCCTGCTAAGGGTACTAATATTTGACCTATAAGTCCTTTTCCTACATTAGCAAACCAGGTTCCAATTGACGAGATACTATTTGTCAATCTTTCCCATACACTATCAACTTCCAGTGGTTTAAGTTCTTTCTCAAGTTTTGTTATGTTCTGAATATACGTTCCAATTTCTGCACTCTTATCAGGAATATAAGTGCAACAATGTTTCGTCTTCAATAATTTACAGACTCCTCCCTCTTTTGCCAATAGAATGTCAAGAGCAAGTCGATTTTGCATCACCATAGATCTAATCGCAACCATCTCCGTATTAATCATTAGAAAACCTCCAGCAGTATCCGTTGATAAACGATCAACCACTGTAGACAATTTACATATTTTCCTTGAGTTCAGAATTATTCCCACTGAAGGTATCAATGCACCAAATATATCACCTACAATTTCTGAAAAACTAGCTCTTTTACTACGTATTAATTCATGATAGTTTTCATTGCTTCCAGTGTTTCTTTTTACGTGGTATATTTTTGGAAAAACTATTCCAAAATAACAACTTCCATACCACCGTGCAGGAAGCCTAAAGTAAGCCTTATTCCCACATACATAATAGATTCCAGGAAAAACTGAATCTGTTCCTCCTTTGAGTCCCCAACCTCCAAGAATTAAAAAATTGTGTTCACATTCACTGGTACCGATGAAAACATTGTTATAATCAGTCTTTAACCTATGATGACAAATTTTCCCTGTCTTTACGAAATACAGAGCCATTGCAGCTTGAGCTTTGCCAGGTGTATAACTCCCTTCTTTCTCCGCCCAAGGTGGCAACTGAGCCTTATGCTCTGAAGCTTTCTTTTGAAAATCATGTCTTCTATCTTCTACTAAATTCAAAAATATCTTTTCTTCTTCTAGTAAAGAACATGTTAAATTGTGTCTATGTGCATGTGTTATGTCTATCGATTTCATTGTTCAAGAAAAACTCTCCCATAAACTGTGCGTCTTGACTACTAAGCACTGGGTTCATATTCTTGCGAATCGGAACCTCAGAAAATATCACATCTAGGTTTGAATAATAATACTGTAGCCTACCTGTTTTATAAAATAAACTTGTTAATACACTACATGAGATGCCATATGTCAGTGGTAAATGATGGTATGTTAATCCTTCCGCTACTGATTCAGGTAATTTCATACAGACATAACAATTACTAACTTCCATTGTGTCTACATATTGAAACAATAACTTTGTGAAAACATTTAAACTAGTGTCGTTTTCAGCTTCTTCATGATGAATTTCTGCCTCATCTTCTGCCATTAGTTCTACTCTATTACCCTTCATGTTTGCTGTCCTCCCTTTAGTTTCGTTATTAATCTTCTTATCTATTATCATAAGGTAAGGAACTGCTACAATCAGTACTAGCCGTACTACAAGCACCAATACTAGACTACATATGCAGATTGCACAGCATCTCCTACAATAATTTCGTTTTGGTCTCCTAGTAACTCTATCATCAGGCATTTTTCGACAAGGAAGATTGCTCTTCTTATCTCTTCTTCTTTTCTTTAGAGGATTCTTTTGTTTAGTCAGGGTGGTCTTATTTCTTCTTCGTATGTTAGTTCTGCACTTGTTCCTTCGCCACCACTGTCACTTGACTCTGAGCTTTCAAAATCTTCAAGAATAATATAAGTCCAGTCAGGACCCTTGAATTTGTTATTCACAAGTCTCAGTCTTTTACTTTGTCTTTTTCCTGACTTTTTCTCTTGTTCAGTTTGACTTGTCACTTCAGGTACTTGTTCTGGATCTTCACTTTTGGTTGTTATGTGGTATTTTACTCTTTTGATGACACTTGGCCAATGATCTCCTTTTCTTGTCTTCTTGGTTGGTACTGTTTCTCTGTTTACGTCTTCAGAAATCTCGTTATTTTCACTGCTCAATACTGTTTTGTTTTCTTTGATTACTGCTTCTTTTGTTTGTTCTTTTTCAGGTCTGATTTGTTTCTCTTCAGTAGCTCCACAGTGACTTTCAAGATTTTGACTTTGTTCCTTTTTTATTTCTTTATGTTCATTTGTATCGACCCCTTTTTCTTTAGTGACTTCTTCTTGATCTAACTGCTTCTGATCAGGGCTTATTGCACTGTGAACTTCTGCAGCCTGACCTGATTCTTCTAGACCTGTCTGTCCCTCTTCAAAGTTTATTAAATCTTCACTATTTTTAGTCCAATTTTCTTTCCCTATCTGATTTAGTTCAGGATCTTTTACTGTCTTGTCTTCTTGATCCCGAACTGTTTCTTCTTCACCTATCTGATCTTCTTCAATTTCTTCCAATTTAGTTTGATTTCTCGTTCTGTGGTATACTTCAGGCACTTCTACCACTGGTATCCAATCCTGACTTGTGCTCGGTTGTTCTCCGTCAGCTTCTCTCGAACCTCTAGATTGAGATTCCTCAGCTGGGCAACCTTCAGCTTTTTCAGTGATTGGCGTTGTCTGTGGATTCTCTTCTTCAGGTTCCGGTACTCTCTTTGTGTGGCTTACGTGAATCCAATTAGGAAATCTTGCACACTTCACTGCTGTATTGGTGGTCAATATGACTTGACAAGGTCTGCTCCACCTGGGTGATAGACACGTTTCTCTGGTGTGATTCTTCACTACCACGCAATCACCAGGATTCAGATCATGTTCTAGTTCAGGCTGCCTGGAAACTGCGTCTTCTCCAACCTGATGAGAGACAGAACGCACAAGGTCAGCCAATCCTTTGCAATAATCCAGAACCATATCATCAGATATATTTACTAATTTGTTTGTAGGAACATGTGTTTGTCTCATTGCTCTTCCCATCATTATTTCATGTGGGCTCAATCCTGTCGTTTTGTCCGGTATGCTTCTTATTCCCATCAGGACAAGTGGCAATGCGTCTGGCCACTCTAATGATGTTGATGCACACATTTTTCCCAATCTTGACTTTATAGTGCCATTCAATTGTTCAACCACTCAGGAAGCCTCTGGGCGATATGCACAGTGCAATTTCTGTTTGATTTGAAATGCTTCACAGATTATCTGGATCACTTCACTATTAAAGTGTTTTCCTCTATCTGATTCCAAAGATACTGGAAAACCAAATCTTGGTATGAGCTCTCGTAGCAACAGTTTTGCGACTGTAATGCTGTCATTTCTTCTAGTAGGGTAAGCCTCCACCCACTTTGAAAACAGGCACACTATGACTAGTACGTATTTCAGCCCTCTACATGGTGGTAACTGTATGAAGTCAAACTGGAGTCTTATAAATGGGCCTTCTGCCTTTCCAATCTTTCCAAACCCAATTATCGTTTTCCTGCCTGGATTGTGCATTTGGCAAGTTAGATATCTCTGGCAAAGACTCTCTGCAACAGCCCTGAATTTGGGATTGTACCAATTTTGTCTGAACAGCCTAATCATTGCATCTCTCCCTATATGTGTGTCTCCATGATGCATTCTAGCCATTTGTGAGAGTAAACAGTCTGGCATGACTGGTCTGCCATCTGCACTGATCCACACTTCATCATCTCCTCTTTGGGAACAACCTACTTTAATCCACAAATTCTTCTCACTTTCCTCAACCTCATCTTGCAATTTCTTCACCTCATTCCAAGTTTCAGGTGGCATATACAGCATAAGTTGGCAGCTGATTCCCATTCTTTCCACCCTCTTATTTACTGATGTTCTGGTTTTGGCACAATGTTGAGCCACCAGGTCTGCATATCTGTTGCCAACTACCACCCAGTCATCTCCTGACTGGTGTGCGGCACATTTCACCACAGCCAATTCTTTTGGTGATTGTATTGCTTCTAGCAATTCCCTTACAAATTGTCCATTTTTAATAGGGGATCCTGAAGAAGTCATGAAATCCCTCTGCATCCACAGTTGGCCAAAATCGTGCACAACCCCGTAACCATATTGACTATCAGTAAATATAGTTACTCTCTGATTCCTCCCAATTTTGCAAGCTTTTATCAAAGCAATCAATTCAGCTACTTGTGCAGATTTCACTCCTGGTAAATAGGATGCTTCAACTATTCCAGTTAATTCACATACTGCATAGGCAGCAGTTAGTTTACCATCTTCATGTCTTTGACATGATCCATCGACAAATAAATCCCTGTCTGGCTTTTTAAGAGGCTGTTCCTCAATGTCTGGGCGTGGTTTTGTACATAATTCTGTAATCTGTACACAATCATGTTCATCTTCTTCGTCATCTTTATTTGTTTCATGATATGGGTCTGGCAATAGATTTGCTGGATTTATTATCGTACACCTTACCATGGTCACATTTTCAGCACCCATTATTATTCTCTCATATTTAGTCAGCCGACTAGGAGTAAGATGCTGAGTTCTTGTTCTTGTCAACAGAATCACAACTGCATGTGGAACATACACTTTTACAGGATGTGCCATCACAATTGACTCGCTTTGTTCAATGCTCAAACAAGTTGCTGCTACTGCTTTTAAGCATCCTGGCAACGCGGCTGCTACTGGGTCCAATGTAGCAGAAAAGTACGCTATAGGACGTCTGTCTAGTCCATGTCTCTGAGTTAGGACAGAAAGTGCACAATTTTCACTCTCTTGACAGAATAATGCGAATTCTCTTTTGTAATCAGGCATGCCTAAGGCAGGTGCTGAACAAAGTGCGTTTCTCAATTTTACAAAAGCTTCTACACTTTCATCCTCCCACTCAACAGGGTCCTTTGCTTTCTTTTTCGTCATGTTAATTAAGGGCTTAGCCAACATGGAAAAATTTGGTATCCATTGTCGACAGTATCCTACTATTCCTAGGAACATTCGCACTTGTCTTTGGGTTACAGGCATTTGCATTCTCTTTATTAATTCTACTCTTTCAGAGGTTATTCTTCTTTTTCCCCTCTCAATTTGATGTCCCAGATATTTAACTGCTGTCCTGCAAAACTGTAACTTTTCAGGTGAGACTTTATGCCCTTCCTCAGCCAAAAGATTTAATAATGCTATGGAATCAACAACACAGTCTTCTCTGGTGGTCGACGCTACTAATAAGTCGTCGATATATTGAACTAAAACTGAGCTTCCTGGCATCACTAGTTTTTCAAGGCACTTTTTCAGTATCTGGTTGAAAATGGAAGGACTTTCTGTGTACCCCTGAGGAACACGATTCCACACATATACTTTATTCTCAAATTTGAATGAGAAAAGATACTGGCTGTCTGGATGCAATGGTATTGAAAAGAATGCTTGACACAAGTCAATTACTGTGAACCATCCTGCATTCCAAGGAATCTGATATAGTATTACTGCAGGATTTGGTACTATAGGACAACATGGTTCTACAATCTTATTTATTTTCCTCAGGTCCTGAACAATCCTATATTTTCCACTAGGTTTCTTTAGTCCCATGATTGGTGAATTGCATGGGCTACTCATTACTTCTTTTAGAATGTTTTGTTTTACCATTCGATTGATTTCTTCAATGACTCCTGCTTTTACTTCTGCACTCATTTTGTATTGTTTAGTATATGGGAAAATCGCACCTTCTTTTACAGTAATTTGAACTGGATCTATTTTTGCCATAAGTCCTGCTTCTTTTCCGGTGAAATCCCATACTATTTGGTTTACTGTACCTTTTAATTCTTCTGGCAACTCATCTTTTGTTATCAACGAAAACATTTCATCTATTTCTGTACCTTGTTTTGCAACCATAATTTTATATACATGGTCCTCATCTGGTGTCTGAACTGCCACACCATCCGGCGTGCAGAAAATTGTACAGTTCATTTTGCACAATAAGTCTCTACCTAATAAATTCACTGGGCTAGAATCGCACACTACAAATTGGTGCATTTCTCTGAAGTTTCCAATTTTAACTTCCATTGGTTCGGTAAGAGGTGTTCTAATTCTTTGATTAGCTACCCCCACTACTTGGATATCTTCACCAGAGAGAGGAAGGTCTGGGATGTCTGCTGATCTCACAGTAGACCTGGTAGCACCAGTGTCCAAAAGGAAAGTAATATCATTACCTTTCACATTCCCTTCAACATATGGACCAGACTGATCTACCTGTAAGGATGCGCCAAGTACGCACTCCTTCTTCCCCTCTCCTAGGCACCGTCATGAGTCGAATTCACAGTAATTGTCCTGCAAAAGAAATTGTGATGTCATATAATCATTCTTACCACTCCCTCCTGGGTATCTAATGTCTGTACCATGCTTTGCTCTGCTTATATTACCCTGAACAGGTGGAGGTGGTAATTGATTCTGGGGATTTACACCCTGCTGTGAATCATTCTGCATCTGTGGATTTAAGTTTTGATTTGGGCCATTATTATTTCGAATCTTTTTACACTCGTCCTTCCAATGCCCCAATTTTCCGCATCCATGACAAGGAAATTTCTTTTTAGCTTCTTCTCTACTCATTCGTCCTCTAAATTTTCCACCATTTCCCGTATCACCACTCGTTCCAGACTCTTTTCCTGGATTTTCACTCGGATTTTCCAAATTTATTCCCTGTTTCTCAGCCATTTTCTCCTGTGCCCACATCACTTTTTCCTGCAATTTCTTGTGTCTATCCTCAATATTGTCTCCACAATATTTCGCATATTTCAGAATTTCATCTATGGGCTTTCCCTGCCAACACAGCATGTGTTGTTTAATCATCTGGCAAATCTCTGGCTTCAGAACATAAACAAACCGATACACAAACTGACTCATATTCTTGTCTCCAATGTCCTCAAATCCACTATACTGTTTAAACACCTGTAATAGGCGCTCATAGTAAGAATGTACTGTTTCACTGGCTTCTTGGGTGGTTCGATCTATTTTCACCCAATCTGTTTCTTTCGGGGGTATTTTCCCTTTCAGGTATGTTATCACCTGCTGATACTTTTTCATTACATCATTTGACGGGGCACCTGTTTTCGGATCTCTGGGATACTCATCACTAGGCCAATCCACTGTGATCTTACAATCTGTCCATAAATCGGCAGGTACCACTATGTCAAACAGACCATCCAAATCCTTCAACAATACCTTTGACACCTTCAGAAACCTTTCAACCTGCTTGTACCATTCAATTGGCTTTTCCCTCAGTTTTGGAAAATCATTCGTAAATGATAAAATATCCTGTTTGCTCCATGGGACATGTACATATCCTCCTCCCGCAACTTCTCGCATTGGATACATTTGATCTGCTTTTCCTGCTTCCTTCATTACATATTCAGATGCTGTTCTACTTGTTCGTGCCTCTTCCTTTTTCTTGGCCCACCTAGATCTCCATTTATCTAGATCTCCCCATTTTTGTAAAACTAACATTAATTCTCTTATTTGCAGTCTTCTTCCAGATGCATTCATATTTTCTAAATCTTTGTCTGAAAATTCTGCTCTATAGGGTTTCTGTAGTACTTTTGATCTCCCTATTTCAATTCCCATCTGTAGTGCTAGATTGGACAATTTTTCATGAAATACCCTCACATTTCTAGTGATACTTCTGCACAGGAACAATAATTCTTCTTCATCATAGGTATTCAAGCGTTCTACTCCTACATTTCCTGCTATTATTTCTTCTAATTCAACTTTTAATTTATGGATATCCAGTACTTTTGGAGGTGTGCACTGTTTAACTGACCCTTGTACCCATCTTTCTAGATCTTCAGGTGTTACTATGGTAGCACTTTTTGTTCCTGATGAAGTTACTAAACTTACATCTTTTGAACCTCCAGGTACATCTCTTCTTGGAGTATTATTTACAGAACCTCGAGTAGGTAAATCCATGAGTGATATTGTGGATTCACAGTCACTAAATTGATCCTCAATTATAACTGGAGCTTCAGGTTTGGGGTTACTCACAGGAGTATTCATAGAAGTGGGTACAGGTATCAATGGAGGGCAGTTTCCTTGAGTACCATATAGTGGAACTACTGGACCAATTGTTACAGGAATAGTCACTGAATCAGGATGTACTTTTATCTGAGTTATTTTCCGTACTAATTCTGCTCTGGTCTTTTCTAAAGCTTCCTTTTCTTTGTCATGAAGTATTCTAGTCGGGGTAAATTCATGCATTACCTTTGGTACCATTGGAGTTTGTGGTGGTGCACTAGGAGGGCATCCACTTGTCCCTTCCTGATATGGTGGGGGATTTCTTAACATTTCTTCCATAAATTCATCTTCTGAATCCTCATTTCTCATTAAATGTTTTGTCTTTTCTGTACATTTGCCTCCTGATTTTTCTCCTTCTGTGAATAATGGATACAGTCCCTCTGTAATCATTGCCCTTCTCCATTGTTTCATCTGACCTTCTCTCGATTCACGTAAATATCTGGGGTAAAATCCTGGGTAACTACTTCTAGATCTATCCCGCTCAAATGCCTCGGTTTCCCATTCTTCTAGGGCTTCATACTGGGTTAATCTAGGTCTGGGTTCTAAATCATTCATCCTCAATCTCAAGTTTTGAAGAATTCTTCCATTGAAGGTACCATTCTCGGGAAATGCTAATACTCCATCATTTTTGGTGTATTCTATCCAATTCTCCATCCATACACAAGTATGATAACCTCTCTCCATCATCATAAATGATGCTGGCGTTTTAGCTGGTGGAATAATAATTCCTTCTCTAGTTTTGATTGGTTTGTCCTTTTTAAAATAATTCTTAATCTTTTGTAAGAATGACATTTTTCTCCTTTCTCCGTACATTCTATCTAATCTTCTGTGTACAAAATTATATTCTGCAAAACCTAGGAATCTCCTATTCGGACGAGTTCCTATTAAAGTCGGATCGCGTTTTAACATGCAATCCTTTCTCCACTAAGAAATTTGCTTCTATAATTTCGACCAATCAAATGTCTGCTATCTTTTATTTCCGAGCCAATCCTTGCGCGGCCTTTTGGTGACGTTTCTCTGTCAACCCCTCCTTTACAATCTGCTCTTTTCTATTCTCGCTGGTTTAACCAATCCCAGCGCGGCACCTGTGACGTCAGCACTACTCCTGACTAAAGACCCCTCCTTTACAAGAGTCTCTCCACACCCGCTGTTTCAACCTATTAGAGCGCGGCGTTTTGCGACGTCAGCTCCCTCTCCGGCAACTGACCCTCCCTTTACAAAATTTTACGCAAACTTATTTTCTCTATAAATCTTAATTAAATTTCAGTAACAACATAAAACATTTGCTATCGTGCCAGTTTCCACTAATTTCGAAAAAGATAGTTTCTTCCACTTTTTAGTAAAACCTTTCCGTTTACTAATGCATACACTACGAGTAAAACACTTCCGTCTACTCTTCACACAAGCTCCAGAAGTACCTGTTACTTCTCCAATGTTACCCTTACTAGGTGATATAACATCAAATTTTTATCAGCGTACCCTTTTTGCTATTACTCACACGCATAGAGTCCCTAACAAGTACTTGAAGTCCTGCTTAACTTCTCAGTACTATTTCTGCCTGACAGATAACCTCACTGCAGTATGGCTTCCACTTGCCACCCACTATTCTTTTTACCTACCCCGGGGTATTCTGGACAACATATAACAAAAACTCAAAAATAAGCGGATGTTAGTTCATAAAAAATACAAATAAAATTCTCATTACCCAATTAACAAAGAGTAACAACAACCGTCCTCTGCTTACCAGAAAACTGATCCAGCGCAATATTAGCCAACAGCATTCATACACCATATACTCACTTGGGCCCATACATTCACACTACACTAATACTTACGCTGGGTGTCAGATGTACTCTTTTATCAAATTCCCTGCTACCAATTACCTTCTGATTGAAGAGTAATAACTTACCAATGGATCCTTTGCTAATTGGGAAGTTTAAAATGAGTGACATTCACTATAATACATAATCCTGAAATAATCACTGAGTCAGGAAGTTTTAAAATGTTTATCTAAAGTTTTAGCAGAGTAAATTACAGAAACACGGTACTTGATTGTAATACCCAAGAAAAAGCATAGAAATGATTTTGCTAATAAATGACGGTGTTTAAGGAAAGGAGAGAATAGAGACAGCAGCGCAACTAAAGGTTGCAGTATAGTTACCTAAAATGCGAGAACCAAGCCCCTTGGCCAAGGAGTTGGAAAAGATAGGACCCAGGAAGGATGAAGAGCAAAGACCTCTTCCAGGATCAGGACAGGACCAGTAACCTCTCTACAACGACGCCTGCGCCGTTCCCCTCTCTGATACTCGACTTCTCCTCGATTCTCCCGTCTAATAGACTCCGCCGCCCCCTCCTCAGGACCTCTTCCGGACAGGAATTCAGTCAGCAACCGATCAGCTGGGCAGTCTGGAGTTAAGAGCGCTCTGGCAGTATGGACGCCTGTTCTTCGTGAACGCATGCTCTGACTAATTTACTAATGCTATATTCTATTATACCCTTCTACGCCCATATACCTCCCCTTAATGTTGCTAACATTATGGGACCACTACTTCTGATTGGACAGGGACAGGGGGTGGATTCTCGCAGCATGTCAATTTTGGCCTAAATTGTGTAGCCTATTGTTTTTAGCTTCCCGCCCCTTCAAATGAATACATTCACTTTATTTCCCACCCGTCTCACGACAAATGTTATACATTTTACAGGAGAAAAGTAACAATTTGTCCGCTGGAAACATAGAGTACATCATCTTCGGCCAATGGGTCATGGCCTTGGGAGACGTCCAAGTTGACTTCACTTGGCAGGCATACAGGACACATGCGCAGAACCATCTGTCTCTCGAGTTTCAAGACACCAACCCAGGCCCAAGTTTACGAATTACTAAAAGTGCAAGAAGAAAATATTAAAATCACAAATAAAATGTTTCACTGTATACCCACTTTCCCTACTCTATTCCCATTTAATTATAATACTATCCTGCATTAGTAGCGTTAAGAAAACGACAATTTAATAATGACATGAGCGCAAGCTTAAGCATGTGAAAACATTTAGCGGCCATTTTAGTGCACATTGCGCAGAAGCAGAGGTTTCCCACCAAGCAAAGAAAGACGTCACACCATGTGATCAGGTTGCGACATGCGCAATGAAGTCCCGCGCTTTTAGCGGCCATTTTGGTTTATAGACAAGCGTTATTCATTAGTAAAACACATAGGCAAGCGTCTATCCCTTTTGTGTTTGTGAATGCAAAGATTAGTATTGACAGTACAAGTTTAATAAATTAATACTATGAGGAGGATTGCATACAAGCAAGTTTCATTTTTGAAACCTTGCTCCATCAATCCCCTCTCTGATGGCGTTTCTGAGCCATCAAAAATACTACCCTCAATCAGATGCCAACTTCTAGCAAATCGTTTCATTCTCATTTTTACTTTTTCTATTCTTACAGTCTCCTTTTAATTTCTTGTATAAATCACTTCTCCATTCTTCTAGTTCGATTTCATCTAGTTTTCTCTTCTTTCCTTTTCCTGTCACTTTATATGTTCCATTCTTTCTACAGCATTTGCACCATATTGTTATTGCTAAAATTATTATTGCTATCCCTGCTAAGGGTACTAATATTTGACCTATAAGTCCTTTTCCTACATTAGCAAACCAGGTTCCAATTGACGAGATACTATTTGTCAATCTTTCCCATACACTATCAACTTCCAGTGGTTTAAGTTCTTTCTCAAGTTTTGTTATGTTCTGAATATACGTTCCAATTTCTGCACTCTTATCAGGAATATAAGTGCAACAATGTTTCGTCTTCAATAATTTACAGACTCCTCCCTCTTTTGCCAATAGAATGTCAAGAGCAAGTCGATTTTGCATCACCATAGATCTAATCGCAACCATCTCCGTATTAATCATTAGAAAACCTCCAGCAGTATCCGTTGATAAACGATCAACCACTGTAGACAATTTACATATTTTCCTTGAGTTCAGAATTATTCCCACTGAAGGTATCAATGCACCAAATATATCACCTACAATTTCTGAAAAACTAGCTCTTTTACTACGTATTAATTCATGATAGTTTTCATTGCTTCCAGTGTTTCTTTTTACGTGGTATATTTTTGGAAAAACTATTCCAAAATAACAACTTCCATACCACCGTGCAGGAAGCCTAAAGTAAGCCTTATTCCCACATACATAATAGATTCCAGGAAAAACTGAATCTGTTCCTCCTTTGAGTCCCCAACCTCCAAGAATTAAAAAATTGTGTTCACATTCACTGGTACCGATGAAAACATTGTTATAATCAGTCTTTAACCTATGATGACAAATTTTCCCTGTCTTTACGAAATACAGAGCCATTGCAGCTTGAGCTTTGCCAGGTGTATAACTCCCTTCTTTCTCCGCCCAAGGTGGCAACTGAGCCTTATGCTCTGAAGCTTTCTTTTGAAAATCATGTCTTCTATCTTCTACTAAATTCAAAAATATCTTTTCTTCTTCTAGTAAAGAACATGTTAAATTGTGTCTATGTGCATGTGTTATGTCTATCGATTTCATTTTCAAGAAAAACTCTCCCATAAACTGTGCGTCTTGACTACTAAGCACTGGGTTCATATTCTTGCGAATCGGAACCTCAGAAAATATCACATCTAGGTTTGAATAATAATACTGTAGCCTACCTGTTTTATAAAATAAACTTGTTAATACACTACATGAGATGCCATATGTCAGTGGTAAATGATGGTATGTTAATCCTTCCGCTACTGATTCAGGTAATTTCATACAGACATAACAATTACTAACTTCCATTGTGTCTACATATTGAAACAATAACTTTGTGAAAACATTTAAACTAGTGTCGTTTTCAGCTTCTTCATGATGAATTTCTGCCTCATCTTCTGCCATTAGTTCTACTCTATTACCCTTCATGTTTGCTGTCCTCCCTTTAGTTTCGTTATTAATCTTCTTATCTATTATCATAAGGTAAGGAACTGCTACAATCAGTACTAGCCGTACTACAAGCACCAATACTAGACTACATATGCAGATTGCACAGCATCTCCTACAATAATTTCGTTTTGGTCTCCTAGTAACTCTATCATCAGGCATTTTTCGACAAGGAAGATTGCTCTTCTTATCTCTTCTTCTTTTCTTTAGAGGATTCTTTTGTTTAGTCAGGGTGGTCTTATTTCTTCTTCGTATGTTAGTTCTGCACTTGTTCCTTCGCCACCACTGTCACTTGACTCTGAGCTTTCAAAATCTTCAAGAATAATATAAGTCCAGTCAGGACCCTTGAATTTGTTATTCACAAGTCTCAGTCTTTTACTTTGTCTTTTTCCTGACTTTTTCTCTTGTTCAGTTTGACTTGTCACTTCAGGTACTTGTTCTGGATCTTCACTTTTGGTTGTTATGTGGTATTTTACTCTTTTGATGACACTTGGCCAATGATCTCCTTTTCTTGTCTTCTTGGTTGGTACTGTTTCTCTGTTTACGTCTTCAGAAATCTCGTTATTTTCACTGCTCAATACTGTTTTGTTTTCTTTGATTACTGCTTCTTTTGTTTGTTCTTTTTCAGGTCTGATTTGTTTCTCTTCAGTAGCTCCACAGTGACTTTCAAGATTTTGACTTTGTTCCTTTTTTATTTCTTTATGTTCATTTGTATCGACCCCTTTTTCTTTAGTGACTTCTTCTTGATCTAACTGCTTCTGATCAGGGCTTATTGCACTGTGAACTTCTGCAGCCTGACCTGATTCTTCTAGACCTGTCTGTCCCTCTTCAAAGTTTATTAAATCTTCACTATTTTTAGTCCAATTTTCTTTCCCTATCTGATTTAGTTCAGGATCTTTTACTGTCTTGTCTTCTTGATCCCGAACTGTTTCTTCTTCACCTATCTGATCTTCTTCAATTTCTTCCAATTTAGTTTGATTTCTCGTTCTGTGGTATACTTCAGGCACTTCTACCACTGGTATCCAATCCTGACTTGTGCTCGGTTGTTCTCCGTCAGCTTCTCTCGAACCTCTAGATTGAGATTCCTCAGCTGGGCAACCTTCAGCTTTTTCAGTGATTGGCGTTGTCTGTGGATTCTCTTCTTCAGGTTCCGGTACTCTCTTTGTGTGGCTTACGTGAATCCAATTAGGAAATCTTGCACACTTCACTGCTGTATTGGTGGTCAATATGACTTGACAAGGTCTGCTCCACCTGGGTGATAGACACGTTTCTCTGGTGTGATTCTTCACTACCACGCAATCACCAGGATTCAGATCATGTTCTAGTTCAGGCTGCCTGGAAACTGCGTCTTCTCCAACCTGATGAGAGACAGAACGCACAAGGTCAGCCAATCCTTTGCAATAATCCAGAACCATATCATCAGATATATTTACTAATTTGTTTGTAGGAACATGTGTTTGTCTCATTGCTCTTCCCATCATTATTTCATGTGGGCTCAATCCTGTCGTTTTGTCCGGTATGCTTCTTATTCCCATCAGGACAAGTGGCAATGCGTCTGGCCACTCTAATGATGTTGATGCACACATTTTTCCCAATCTTGACTTTATAGTGCCATTCAATTGTTCAACCACTCAGGAAGCCTCTGGGCGATATGCACAGTGCAATTTCTGTTTGATTTGAAATGCTTCACAGATTATCTGGATCACTTCACTATTAAAGTGTTTTCCTCTATCTGATTCCAAAGATACTGGAAAACCAAATCTTGGTATGAGCTCTCGTAGCAACAGTTTTGCGACTGTAATGCTGTCATTTCTTCTAGTAGGGTAAGCCTCCACCCACTTTGAAAACAGGCACACTATGACTAGTACGTATTTCAGCCCTCTACATGGTGGTAACTGTATGAAGTCAAACTGGAGTCTTATAAATGGGCCTTCTGCCTTTCCAATCTTTCCAAACCCAATTATCGTTTTCCTGCCTGGATTGTGCATTTGGCAAGTTAGATATCTCTGGCAAAGACTCTCTGCAACAGCCCTGAATTTGGGATTGTACCAATTTTGTCTGAACAGCCTAATCATTGCATCTCTCCCTATATGTGTGTCTCCATGATGCATTCTAGCCATTTGTGAGAGTAAACAGTCTGGCATGACTGGTCTGCCATCTGCACTGATCCACACTTCATCATCTCCTCTTTGGGAACAACCTACTTTAATCCACAAATTCTTCTCACTTTCCTCAACCTCATCTTGCAATTTCTTCACCTCATTCCAAGTTTCAGGTGGCATATACAGCATAAGTTGGCAGCTGATTCCCATTCTTTCCACCCTCTTATTTACTGATGTTCTGGTTTTGGCACAATGTTGAGCCACCAGGTCTGCATATCTGTTGCCAACTACCACCCAGTCATCTCCTGACTGGTGTGCGGCACATTTCACCACAGCCAATTCTTTTGGTGATTGTATTGCTTCTAGCAATTCCCTTACAAATTGTCCATTTTTAATAGGGGATCCTGAAGAAGTCATGAAATCCCTCTGCATCCACAGTTGGCCAAAATCGTGCACAACCCCGTAACCATATTGACTATCAGTAAATATAGTTACTCTCTGATTCCTCCCAATTTTGCAAGCTTTTATCAAAGCAATCAATTCAGCTACTTGTGCAGATTTCACTCCTGGTAAATAGGATGCTTCAACTATTCCAGTTAATTCACATACTGCATAGGCAGCAGTTAGTTTACCATCTTCATGTCTTTGACATGATCCATCGACAAATAAATCCCTGTCTGGCTTTTTAAGAGGCTGTTCCTCAATGTCTGGGCGTGGTTTTGTACATAATTCTGTAATCTGTACACAATCATGTTCATCTTCTTCGTCATCTTTATTTGTTTCATGATATGGGTCTGGCAATAGATTTGCTGGATTTATTATCGTACACCTTACCATGGTCACATTTTCAGCACCCATTATTATTCTCTCATATTTAGTCAGCCGACTAGGAGTAAGATGCTGAGTTCTTGTTCTTGTCAACAGAATCACAACTGCATGTGGAACATACACTTTTACAGGATGTGCCATCACAATTGACTCGCTTTGTTCAATGCTCAAACAAGTTGCTGCTACTGCTTTTAAGCATCCTGGCAACGCGGCTGCTACTGGGTCCAATGTAGCAGAAAAGTACGCTATAGGACGTCTGTCTAGTCCATGTCTCTGAGTTAGGACAGAAAGTGCACAATTTTCACTCTCTTGACAGAATAATGCGAATTCTCTTTTGTAATCAGGCATGCCTAAGGCAGGTGCTGAACAAAGTGCGTTTCTCAATTTTACAAAAGCTTCTACACTTTCATCCTCCCACTCAACAGGGTCCTTTGCTTTCTTTTTCGTCATGTTAATTAAGGGCTTAGCCAACATGGAAAAATTTGGTATCCATTGTCGACAGTATCCTACTATTCCTAGGAACATTCGCACTTGTCTTTGGGTTACAGGCATTTGCATTCTCTTTATTAATTCTACTCTTTCAGAGGTTATTCTTCTTTTTCCCCTCTCAATTTGATGTCCCAGATATTTAACTGCTGTCCTGCAAAACTGTAACTTTTCAGGTGAGACTTTATGCCCTTCCTCAGCCAAAAGATTTAATAATGCTATGGAATCAACAACACAGTCTTCTCTGGTGGTCGACGCTACTAATAAGTCGTCGATATATTGAACTAAAACTGAGCTTCCTGGCATCACTAGTTTTTCAAGGCACTTTTTCAGTATCTGGTTGAAAATGGAAGGACTTTCTGTGTACCCCTGAGGAACACGATTCCACACATATACTTTATTCTCAAATTTGAATGAGAAAAGATACTGGCTGTCTGGATGCAATGGTATTGAAAAGAATGCTTGACACAAGTCAATTACTGTGAACCATCCTGCATTCCAAGGAATCTGATATAGTATTACTGCAGGATTTGGTACTATAGGACAACATGGTTCTACAATCTTATTTATTTTCCTCAGGTCCTGAACAATCCTATATTTTCCACTAGGTTTCTTTAGTCCCATGATTGGTGAATTGCATGGGCTACTCATTACTTCTTTTAGAATGTTTTGTTTTACCATTCGATTGATTTCTTCAATGACTCCTGCTTTTACTTCTGCACTCATTTTGTATTGTTTAGTATATGGGAAAATCGCACCTTCTTTTACAGTAATTTGAACTGGATCTATTTTTGCCATAAGTCCTGCTTCTTTTCCGGTGAAATCCCATACTATTTGGTTTACTGTACCTTTTAATTCTTCTGGCAACTCATCTTTTGTTATCAACGAAAACATTTCATCTATTTCTGTACCTTGTTTTGCAACCATAATTTTATATACATGGTCCTCATCTGGTGTCTGAACTGCCACACCATCCGGCGTGCAGAAAATTGTACAGTTCATTTTGCACAATAAGTCTCTACCTAATAAATTCACTGGGCTAGAATCGCACACTACAAATTGGTGCATTTCTCTGAAGTTTCCAATTTTAACTTCCATTGGTTCGGTAAGAGGTGTTCTAATTCTTTGATTAGCTACCCCCACTACTTGGATATCTTCACCAGAGAGAGGAAGGTCTGGGATGTCTGCTGATCTCACAGTAGACCTGGTAGCACCAGTGTCCAAAAGGAAAGTAATATCATTACCTTTCACATTCCCTTCAACATATGGACCAGACTGATCTACCTGTAAGGATGCGCCAAGTACGCACTCCTTCTTCCCCTCTCCTAGGCACCGTCATGAGTCGAATTCACAGTAATTGTCCTGCAAAAGAAATTGTGATGTCATATAATCATTCTTACCACTCCCTCCTGGGTATCTAATGTCTGTACCATGCTTTGCTCTGCTTATATTACCCTGAACAGGTGGAGGTGGTAATTGATTCTGGGGATTTACACCCTGCTGTGAATCATTCTGCATCTGTGGATTTAAGTTTTGATTTGGGCCATTATTATTTCGAATCTTTTTACACTCGTCCTTCCAATGCCCCAATTTTCCGCATCCATGACAAGGAAATTTCTTTTTAGCTTCTTCTCTACTCATTCGTCCTCTAAATTTTCCACCATTTCCCGTATCACCACTCGTTCCAGACTCTTTTCCTGGATTTTCACTCGGATTTTCCAAATTTATTCCCTGTTTCTCAGCCATTTTCTCCTGTGCCCACATCACTTTTTCCTGCAATTTCTTGTGTCTATCCTCAATATTGTCTCCACAATATTTCGCATATTTCAGAATTTCATCTATGGGCTTTCCCTGCCAACACAGCATGTGTTGTTTAATCATCTGGCAAATCTCTGGCTTCAGAACATAAACAAACCGATACACAAACTGACTCATATTCTTGTCTCCAATGTCCTCAAATCCACTATACTGTTTAAACACCTGTAATAGGCGCTCATAGTAAGAATGTACTGTTTCACTGGCTTCTTGGGTGGTTCGATCTATTTTCACCCAATCTGTTTCTTTCGGGGTATTTTCCCTTTCAGGTATGTTATCACCTGCTGATACTTTTTCATTACATCATTTGACGGGGCACCTGTTTTCGGATCTCTGGGATACTCATCACTAGGCCAATCCACTGTGATCTTACAATCTGTCCATAAATCGGCAGGTACCACTATGTCAAACAGACCATCCAAATCCTTCAACAATACCTTTGACACCTTCAGAAACCTTTCAACCTGCTTGTACCATTCAATTGGCTTTTCCCTCAGTTTTGGAAAATCATTCGTAAATGATAAAATATCCTGTTTGCTCCATGGGACATGTACATATCCTCCTCCCGCAACTTCTCGCATTGGATACATTTGATCTGCTTTTCCTGCTTCCTTCATTACATATTCAGATGCTGTTCTACTTGTTCGTGCCTCTTCCTTTTTCTTGGCCCACCTAGATCTCCATTTATCTAGATCTCCCCATTTTTGTAAAACTAACATTAATTCTCTTATTTGCAGTCTTCTTCCAGATGCATTCATATTTTCTAAATCTTTGTCTGAAAATTCTGCTCTATAGGGTTTCTGTAGTACTTTTGATCTCCCTATTTCAATTCCCATCTGTAGTGCTAGATTGGACAATTTTTCATGAAATACCCTCACATTTCTAGTGATACTTCTGCACAGGAACAATAATTCTTCTTCATCATAGGTATTCAAGCGTTCTACTCCTACATTTCCTGCTATTATTTCTTCTAATTCAACTTTTAATTTATGGATATCCAGTACTTTTGGAGGTGTGCACTGTTTAACTGACCCTTGTACCCATCTTTCTAGATCTTCAGGTGTTACTATGGTAGCACTTTTTGTTCCTGATGAAGTTACTAAACTTACATCTTTTGAACCTCCAGGTACATCTCTTCTTGGAGTATTATTTACAGAACCTCGAGTAGGTAAATCCATGAGTGATATTGTGGATTCACAGTCACTAAATTGATCCTCAATTATAACTGGAGCTTCAGGTTTGGGGTTACTCACAGGAGTATTCATAGAAGTGGGTACAGGTATCAATGGAGGGCAGTTTCCTTGAGTACCATATAGTGGAACTACTGGACCAATTGTTACAGGAATAGTCACTGAATCAGGATGTACTTTTATCTGAGTTATTTTCCGTACTAATTCTGCTCTGGTCTTTTCTAAAGCTTCCTTTTCTTTGTCATGAAGTATTCTAGTCGGGGTAAATTCATGCATTACCTTTGGTACCATTGGAGTTTGTGGTGGTGCACTAGGAGGGCATCCACTTGTCCCTTCCTGATATGGTGGGGGATTTCTTAACATTTCTTCCATAAATTCATCTTCTGAATCCTCATTTCTCATTAAATGTTTTGTCTTTTCTGTACATTTGCCTCCTGATTTTTCTCCTTCTGTGAATAATGGATACAGTCCCTCTGTAATCATTGCCCTTCTCCATTGTTTCATCTGACCTTCTCTCGATTCACGTAAATATCTGGGGTAAAATCCTGGGTAACTTCTAGATCTATCCCGCTCAAATGCCTCGGTTTCCCATTCTTCTAGGGCTTCATACTGGGTTAATCTAGGTCTGGGTTCTAAATCATTCATCCTCAATCTCAAGTTTTGAAGAATTCTTCCATTGAAGGTACCATTCTCGGGAAATGCTAATACTCCATCATTTTTGGTGTATTCTATCCAATTCTCCATCCATACACAAGTATGATAACCTCTCTCCATCATCATAAATGATGCTGGCGTTTTTGCTGGTGGAATAATAATTCCTTCTCTAGTTTTGATTGGTTTGTCCTTTTTAAAATAATTCTTAATCTTTTGTAAGAATGACATTTTTCTCCTTTCTCCGTACATTCTATCTAATCTTCTGTGTACAAAATTATATTCTGCAAAACCTAGGAATCTCCTATTCGGACGAGTTCCTATTAAAGTCGGATCGCGTTTTAACATGCAATCCTTTCTCCACTAAGAAATTTGCTTCTATAATTTCGACCAATCAAATGTCTGCTATCTTTTATTTCCGAGCCAATCCTTGCGCGGCCTTTTGGTGACGTTTCTCTGTCAACCCCTCCTTTACAATCTGCTCTTTTCTATTCTCGCTGGTTTAACCAATCCCAGCGCGGCACCTGTGACGTCAGCACTACTCCTGACTAAAGACCCCTCCTTTACAAGAGTCTCTCCACACCCGCTGTTTCAACCTATTAGAGCGCGGCGTTTTGCGACGTCAGCTCCCTCTCCGGCAACTGACCCTCCCTTTACAAAATTTTACGCAAACTTATTTTCTCTATAAATCTTAATTAAATTTCAGTAACAACATAAAACATTTGCTATCGTGCCAGTTTCCACTAATTTCGAAAAAGATAGTTTCTTCCACTTTTTAGTAAAACCTTTCCGTTTACTAATGCATACACTACGAGTAAAACACTTCCGTCTACTCTTCACACAAGCTCCAGAAGTACCTGTTACTTCTCCAATGTTACCCTTACTAGGTGATATAACATCAAATTTTTATCAGCGTACCCTTTTTGCTATTACTCACACGCATAGAGTCCCTAACAAGTACTTGAAGTCCTGCTTAACTTCTCAGTACTATTTCTGCCTGACAGATAACCTCACTGCAGTATGGCTTCCACTTGCCACCCACTATTCTTTTTACCTACCCCGGGGTATTCTGGACAACATATAACAAAAACTCAAAAATAAGCGGATGTTAGTTCATAAAAAATACAAATAAAATTCTCATTACCCAATTAACAAAGAGTAACAACAACCGTCCTCTGCTTACCAGAAAACTGATCCAGCGCAATATTAGCCAACAGCATTCATACACCATATACTCACTTGGGCCCATACATTCACACTACACTAATACTTACGCTGGGTGTCAGATGTACTCTTTTATCAAATTCCCTGCTACCAATTACCTTCTGATTGAAGAGTAATAACTTACCAATGGATCCTTTGCTAATTGGGAAGTTTAAAATGAGTGACATTCACTATAATACATAATCCTGAAATAATCACTGAGTCAGGAAGTTTTAAAATGTTTATCTAAAGTTTTAGCAGAGTAAATTACAGAAACACGGTACTTGATTGTAATACCCAAGAAAAAGCATAGAAATGATTTTGCTAATAAATGACGGTGTTTAAGGAAAGGAGAGAATAGAGACAGCAGCGCAACTAAAGGTTGCAGTATAGTTACCTAAAATGCGAGAACCAAGCCCCTTGGCCAAGGAGTTGGAAAAGATAGGACCCAGGAAGGATGAAGAGCAAAGACCTCTTCCAGGATCAGGACAGGACCAGTAACCTCTCTACAACGACGCCTGCGCCGTTCCCCTCTCTGATACTCGACTTCTCCTCGATTCTCCCGTCTAATAGACTCCGCCGCCCCCTCCTCAGGACCTCTTCCGGACAGGAATTCAGTCAGCAACCGATCAGCTGGGCAGTCTGGAGTTAAGAGCGCTCTGGCAGTATGGACGCCTGTTCTTCGTGATCGCATGCTCTGACTAATTTACTAATGCTATATTCTATTATACCCTTCTACGCCCATGTACCTCCCCTTAATGTTGCTAACATTATGGGACCACTACTTCTGATTGGACAGGGACAGGGGGTGGATTCTCGCACCATGTCAATTTTGGCCTAAATTGTGTAGCCTATTGTTTTTAGCTTCCCGCCCCTTCAAATTAATACATTCACTTTATTTCCCACCCGTCTCACGACAAATGTTATACATTTTACAGGAGAAAAGTAACAATTTGTCCGCTGGAAACATAGAGTACATCATCTTCGGCCAATGGGTCATGGCCTTGGGAGACGTCCAAGTTGACTTCACTTGGCAGGCATACAGGACACATGCGCAGAACCATCTGTCTCTCGAGTTTCAAGACGCCAACCCAGGCCCAAGTTTACGAATTACTAAAAGTGCAAGAAGAAAATATTAAAATCACAAATAAAATGTTTCACTGTATACCCACTTTCCCTACTCTATTCCCATTTAATTATAATACTATCCTGCATTAGTAGCGTTAAGAAAACGACAATTTAATAATGACATGAGAGCAAGCTTAAGCATGTCAAAACATTTAGCGGCCATTTTAGTGCACACTGCGCAGATGCAGAGGTTTCCCACCAAGCAAAGAAAGACATCACACCATGTGATCAGGTTGCGACATGCGCAATGAAGTCCCGCGCTTTTTTGCGGCCATTTTGGTTTATAGACAAGCGTTATTCATTAGTAAAACACATAGGCAAGCGTCTATCCCTTTTGTGTTTGTGAATGCAAAGATTAGTATTGACAGTACAAGTTTAATAAATTAATACTATGAGGAGGATTGCATACAAGCAAGTTTCATTTTTGAAACCTTGCTCCATCACAACCGTTGGACACTACTCAAGTTGGAAGTATGGGCAAGCAGGATGTGAAACAACCGAAGCTCAACTTCGACGGCAGACGGACAACGAGGCTCACGGAATCGGACCCGGAAGCAGCTCTGAGAGACCATCTGAGCCCCAGACGGAAGACCGAGGGGAGGACCTCAGGTCCCTTATGTTGGAAATGAGATCGAGCCTGCGCAATATTGACACAAAACTGGATGCGCTTACCACCCAACTGGACGATGTAAAAAAACAGGTGGGATCCCATGAGACCCGTTTAGACGTGCTAGAAAATTGTAGTTCGGACTTCCACGAATTTCAAGTGGAAACGAAAGAGCAACTGCTACACATGGACAAGGTTTTGGGCATTATCCGAGCAAAGAACGAAGACTTGGAAGCCAGGTCCCGGCGAAACAACTTGCGTATCACCGGTATACCGGAAACGACAGCCACAACCAAGATGGAGAGCTACATTTCAGATCTGCTCCACAAGCTCTTTGATCCCCACCTATCTGCGGTGTACGCGGTTGAAAGAGCGCACCGATCCCTGGGTCCTAAACCCCCAGTTGGCGCCACACCAAGACCCATCCTTGCAAAAATTTTGAACTACCAAGATCGGGATCTCATCCTGCGGCTGGCCAGAGAGAAAGGGACTATTTCACACCAGGGGAACACCATATCCTTTTATCCAGACTTTACGCCAGCTGTACAGGCGGCGAGGAGGGAGTTCCTACCCGCAAAGCGCATCCTGCTTCAAGCTCAGATTCCCTACTCCCTGCTCTATCCTGCCAAGCTCAAGGTGTTGCACGATGGCACAGCCCACTTTTTTACAGACGCGAAGTCTGCCTTAAAATTTGCCAAGCACGTTGGGGGGGAAAAGGAGTAAACAAGCTTCCGTCTCTGCGGACTCGCCTGCTGATCGTCTGAGCGACAATGACTAACATGGGTATCGTATTGACATGGGCTCTGTATGGGTTGGTTCCGAGGAACTGTATTAGGGTGCTGCGGCACCTGAGTGTTTGAACTTTAAGCAGACATTTCCTGGTATAGAATTGGTTGTCAGGGATGGGTTTTGGTAACCTTGATAGGTAAAGCTAGATGTGCAGGACTTCCGCAGTCATTCTTGGCCACCCTGTCTAATACAGGGGTGCTAGCCGGCGGACCTGCGTCCTCATGGGAGAGCTCCCGAAGAAGGAATTTCTTATCCAGTTGTTGGGGATGGGATTTCTACAACCTGATTGGGGGTTGGAGTGGGAGGTGGGTGGGGGGAGGGTTGTTGTTCTGTTTGATGCCAGATTTGTGCTATGTGAACTGAAATTATTCCATCGTAACGCATGGCTAATTGTAACGTGCTCTGATCCCACTGTAATTTTATATTATGCTGAGCCGACCGCCACATGACTAGGTTACATTTTTTAACGTGGAATATCCGTGGGTTAAAAGATTGTAGAAAGGCATGACTAGTCCACTCATATCTCATACGCCATCGGATAGATATTTGCGTGTTGCAGGAGACACACCTAAACGTGATACCATCTCCCAGGCTGAAACACAGTAGGTGGGGAACTGTATACTCATCCATTTTTTCAAATTACTCAAGGGGGGTGGCAGTGTTGGTCAGAAGGGGTCTGAACTGGAAAGACAGCGAAGTACAAGTTGATCCGGAAGGAAGGTTCGTAATCGTACTAGGTACTTTGGGAACGGTGCAGGTGGTACTAGTCGCAGTATATGGTCCGAATGTTGACTCCCCAAGTTTTTTTCAAGACGTATGGGCTAGAGTGAGGGCGACAAATTGTGAAACTATTATTTGGGGGGGGGGGGGATTTCAATGCCATACTGAACGATGAACTGGACAGGACAGGACAGGTGTATCTAGATCACTACATCCCGCAGCGAGTGCCGCGCTAAATGCTATCATCTCCGATGGGGCCCTCATCGATATTTGGAGACACAACCATCCACTGCATAGGGAGGGGACGTGTATTTCAGAGCACCATAAGGCATGGTCCAGGTTGGATTTTTGGCTGGTGTCTCGAGATGTGGCCACATGGGTCACTGAGATAACACATCTCCCTAGATCACTGTCGGACCATGCACCTTGCCTATTGGGCCTGAAGCTGCCAGACTCTCCTCCGCCTCTGTTTGCGTGGCGGCTGCCACCGGAAGCCCTCCTGGATGATGCGTTCCGAGAGGAAATTAGAAATGATATTACTGATTACTTTACCCTTAATGAGGGCTCGGTTGACACTCAAGCCTCGCTGTGGGAGGCATTCAAGACGGTAATAAGGGGCAATTGCATAGCCCGTCAGGCCGGGGTCCTAAAGGCGCTACGGGGCACCCTGGAACGGTTGGAGAAACAAATCAAAGAGCTGGAGACACAGTTCTATGTTACGGGTGATAACAAGATACTGGCCCCGTTAAAAGAGAAACTGTTGGAATTTGAGGAAGAGGCACAGCGGGAGGTGAAGTTTTTAGGGAAACATGCACAAGCCAGGAGATATGGGGAGGGGGACAGGCCGGGGAGGACTTTGGCGTTAATGCTGCGTCCACCACGTTCCACTGCTTACGTCACTGAACTTAAAAGCACGCACAATACAGTGATTAGAGGCCCGACAGAAATAATGGATGCCTTCTCCAATTTCTATTCCGACTTATACACCACCAAGCAGACTCCCACTCAAGAAGGCCTACAGCCTTTTCTTGACTCATTAGAACTACTCTGGCTAGGCCACAGACACAGGGAATACCTAGACAAGCCATTTACAGTTGAGGATGTAGCCCAGGTCATTAAAAGTCTGCCAGTAGGTAAGGCGCCAGGGTCGGATGGCTTAACCACTGCGTTCTATAAGGCATACGTGGAGGAATTAGCGCCACGCTTGATCGCAGTGTATGAAGAAGCTCAGACATCAGGCTTCCTTCCACCTACAATGCGTGAAGCCATCATAATAACTTTGCTGAAACCTGGGAAGCCTGAAAATGAGTTGGATTCATATAGGCCTTATCGCTTATAAACGTTGATGTGAAGATCCTGGTGAAACTGGTCGCAAATCGGATACAACCTCTGCTTCCAATGATCGCACGTCCGGATTAATCAGGCTTCATCCCCGGGAGGTCTACGGCACACAACCTTAGAACCTTTTTCGCTGTAGTGCATTACCTGCATCCCAGTGTACGTGCAGCTGCAATATTCCTTGACGCTACAAAAGCGTTTGACTCGCTCGAGTGGCCGTACCTATTTCAAATTCTAGAACGCATGGGGTTCAGTCCTATGTTTATTAGTCTCATCAGGCTGCTCTATGCACAGCCATCTGCCCGGATACGGGTTAATGGGATGTTGTCACAGCCATTTGCTATTTCACGGGGAACAAGACAGGGGTGTCCGCTGTCCCCACTACTCTTCGCGATAGCCATGGAACCTCTTGCTGCTCGCATTAGACAACACCACACCGCCAGGGGGATAGGATTCAGCACGAGAAGCCTCCTAATATCACTATATGCTGACGATGTCACATTGTATGTCATCGACCCGGAAACTAACCTGGATCCATTGATGCGCGAGTTTATTAAATTTGGGGGGCTCTCCGGGATCTCCATTAACTGGACGAAATCAGTCATCTTTCCCCCGACGGATGCCACTTTTCCAACTCCCACCGAATTTCCTCTCAAGTGGGCAGACGAACCGGTGAAATATCTGGGTATTTGGCTCAGTAGGAGCATGCAGGATATTTGGGAAATGAACTATGGGCGGGCTATATCATGGTTGGAAGGAAAAGTCACTGCGTGGGCCAAACTCCCCTTGTCCCTAGCAGGGAGAATAGCTTTGGCAAAGATGGTGGTGTTGCCGAAGCTGTTGTACCTGTTTGTCAATGTGCCACTTCCCCTTACTCAAGCCTTTTTCAAAACTCTTAGATCCCTGCTGGTGTCACTGGTCTGGGCGGGTGGGCAGGTGCGACTCTCATGGGAGCTCCTTACCCTTCCTCTACGGCAAGGCGGACTGGGAGCGCCAGACATGCAGTTGTATGCGTTGAGTGCACAGGCGCAATTCCTACACTACTGGGTGCATCCGACTCCCTTTATGCCACACACTGCGGTGGAGACAGATGCTGCAGCACCCATTCCCCTGCAGGTAGCACTGTATCAGCCTTTTAGGCGACCTCGAACGGACATAGACACGGTCAATACTTTGAGGTGGGCATGGGACGGGCTAAAGAAAAGAGCCAATCTTTCTATCCTATACGCCCCATCAATACCCCTTGCACATAATCCAATGATACCGACGATGGAGGAGGGCACAAGCAGAACCCTAGCATTAAAAATGGGTATACGTACCTTTGCGGACCTATACCCGAACGAGGTGTTTAGACCTCCACCGGTAGCTGTGGAAGAAACGGCAGTGTCATTCTCGGAACTCTTTTTGTACTACAAGCTTAGGGCTACATGCAGATCTATACACAATACATTCCCGAACCCTCCCACCACTCTGCTCGCATTAGAGAATGTGGTGAAGTCGAATTCACAGCGCAAATTAATCACACGCATCTACAATCACACGCAAAACACAGCTCCAGTGGTACAGCCAAGAGCTTTACATGCATGGAATGAGGAGTTGCAGATTCCACTCACTGAAGACCAGTGGACTTACTGCTGTGGTCAACTCACAGCCCTCTCGCCCAACTACAGGCTTCGCCTGATTCACTTTAAATTCCTCCATAGGTTTTACAGGACCCCTACAAGCCTATGTCGCATGGGACTGAAGGAGGATGACAGCTGCTAGAGATGCGGCTCTGAATCATCCTCTTTTGTACACATGGCGTGGAGCTGTCCGCGGCTTTCGTCATTTTGGTCCACCGTATTCATCACTATACATAAGATAATAGGCACACCAGAGGTCCCGGACCCTCTACAGGGGCTGCTGGGGTATGTGAAAGACACGCCAGTAAAAACTTGGAAGCTACATGCTATGCTGCTTCTCTTCGCTAAACGCTGTGTGGCTGTACATTAGGGGAGGAAGGGGACTCCTAGCATTAAAGAATGGATGCGTGATGTGACATTCGGGCACTCGCAGCTCACCACCTTCTGGGAATTAATGCCATCTGCATCCAGACCTAAAGATATATGGGAGCCATTTGTGTCGTGGGCTCGGGAGGTACAGGAGGCAGAGAGAGGGGACCGGGCGGCAGCCGGGACCACGTCGAATAGGGCGGAAGGTGATGCAGAAGATATTGTTGTTGAGTGAGGGGGGCTTGTTGTCTAGTGGGTGTTCTGTTTTGATGCAACGAGACGTATGGTAGGCATTGCAAAGCTGGAAGAGATGGGTTTAGACTTTAACTATTGACCTGTTATCACATGTGGCCTTATATCAGGAAGCTTTCCAATTCTTATTATGCATAATGTGGAGTACGATGCACGTGTATGCTTATATTTGTAATGAAAAGAATACGTGGATGTTTAATAATTCGGTGTACTGATTGGCAACTGGCATATTGTTTTTAATGTTTATGATATTGTCTTGAAAAAAAACCAATAAATTAAAAAAAAAACACAAAAAAAACACTAGATCAGAGCTGCACCACTATGAAAAGAGCATGTCCATATAAATAATCATAGCTCAGTGAAGGGCGGAATGAGAAATTTTTCTTCTTTATTTTTACTTTCAAAACAAGCAACAGCCAACGCGTTTCGTCCTATAACATAGGACTTCTTCAGGGCATTTATCAGTCTGAGGCGACCGGAAGATAAGTAGATCGGTTGTCGCCTTGTAGATAGATTGTTCTGAACAGAAGTTGAAATCTATCATCTGATCTGTATGTCGAATGAGTGATCCAAATAAAGATCAAGACGTTATTTGATGTGGTCCAATTTCCAATAGTCGTAGGTTGATCAATCACTACCGTGGTATGATAGCCACAACTTGATCGAGACTATGCTGGTAAGATTAGAACCTGCATGTCTTTTAGGGGGACTCTTTGCACTAGCTGCCAAACTTCGTGGTGGAAGTTTAAACCGGCATGGTTTCTGGCGTCCCTCTCCTGCCCGTGATTTCCTGTTTACTTTATACATTAATAGTATAGGTAAAGTTCTATCCGAGAACTGTATAGACCTCCCTTAGATTGTCCTTCTTTTATACTGAAAAATGAATCTTCTTCATTGGAAACCTCAAACATTTGCTCCTGTCCTGGTTTTAAAACCGCAATGGAACTTTTATTCCACTAACCTTTCTCACGTAATAAAACTGCACTTTCAGTTGCTCTTTCCACTTGAACAGGACCAGATAATTTAGATAGTCCCTTCTGGTGTAAACCTGGTTTAACAATACGCACCCAATCTCCCACACTGACATCCTTGTGCTTGACTCTATGCACTCCATCATGATACTCCTTGCTTACTGCATTGGCTTCAAATTCTCAAAAATCTCAATGGCAGAATTGCGTAGAAAATCAAGTAACAAGGCTAATTTTCTCTCCGGCTTAAAACTTACACCATCAATAGCAACACTGTAATTTTCAAATGTTTTAAACCATTTCTTCCATGCTAATACAGGTTTTCCAGGTACTGTTAGAAATAAAGATGGTTGATTGTACATTTAAGTATTGACCATGTTACACCACCAATTTCCACAAAATAAAATTTTAGAGAGAAAATTGAAGATATAAGCAAAAAGTACCAAGTTCCCTGCAAATAAAATATGAGATATGTACAAATATTGGTAAAAAATTACAGTTCTTACAGTTCTTATGAAGAAATGTCAATGTGTGCGTGTCACAGAAATACTTCTTGACACGCCGTATGTACCAAAACACAAGATGAAACTTATACCAAATAAGGATGAAAGGTGTGCGAATCACCGACTAGCTGAGAAAGGGTGTTGGTATAACCAACTCGCTGAGAAAAGGCGAGCGAATCACTGACTCGCCGACTGAAAATTAATGAGGAAATTAGTTGATTCCGTTGTAAACTCTCATACGATCTCCAGATAGAAAGTGCACAACTTCAACTTAAGATGGCCGCCATATACGTAAGCGACATGAGGCAAGGTAGAAGAGCTTGACTGACGCGTACCAGATCACATCCAATATGGCTCCCACGTACAACGTGATGACGGTACAAACGTAGTACCAGAGCCAAATTTCCAGCCGTACATGCTGCTCGCAGACCAATGAGCAAAACGAATGACGGGTGCACTAGCTGTCACGTTCCACACCGCCGTCTGCACGCGCCTCCTGTGACAGTTCACCATCCTCCACAAATCGTAACGGTTGGCAAACCTCACCATCAAACGAGACCGCAATCACCAATCTGCGGTAAATAAAGTACCTGAAAATGAGCGATGTGTCGGTGAGTGTCCAAATTAAACTTCACTTCGCGAAAGACTCTAGGGATAACCACTGCTAAAACGTGTAGATTATTTGTCACTCACAGTGGGCTGACACTGAGACCAACTCGTCGCCAGAGTTTATTTATCCGTGTCAATTACAAAGGCCCACTGGTGAGAAACCCAGAAGAGTCCCTCGTCCACACCAGCTCCACTCCCTCTCTGCCTCCAAAATTCCACATTCTCCTAACTAAGCCATCCCATCATTCCACAAGCGATGTCATAACATGACATAGAAAAGATTTCATTTCAAGACCGGAGGCTACCATTATGCATATTAACCTTTGATTGCCACTCTGAAGCACCTTTAAAGAAGTACAACACACCAAAACACTAGAACTAGAACACTCCAGTCCATAAATATCCCTTGTCCTCAACATTCCTCCTCTTTTAATTGCTGCTCAGGAGAAGATAAGTACCTTTACCTTATAACTTAATCCTTATATTTTAGAGATATGTTAGAGCTATCTTTGGATGTTTTGGAGTGATTATTGTCGGTAGTATGCTTGTATGTTGATTTTGTAAGTACACTTCAGCTTCTAATTTTCAGGAGCTGAAGTGTACGATTAGACTAAGCTTTTGTATTTTTAAGAGCTTTAGATTTTGTGAAAAACTGTGTTGTATGACTGGAATGGATTTGTGATGGGTACGATTAGATTTCGAGCGGTGTTTATGTAGGTAATTGAAGTTTTTGTTAGTGCGTTAAGGAATAAAAAAAAAAAGAAAAGCATAGTTTAAATTGGCCGCTTACCGGTAGAGCAGGTGAAGGGTCGTGCGGCACTCTTGCACGCGGCCTCCATTCTTTCTAGTGAGGAGCAGAGCGATCGCGTGGCGTTTAGTGAGTAGCGCCATCGCACATTAGAAAGGGCTGTGAGAGGTTGCGCAGCTTCTGTAGCTTGCGGCCTCCGTTGCCCAGGTAACAAGCAGAAAGTCAAGTGCTAGTGAGAGGTTGCGCGGCTTCCGTTGCACGCGGCCTCGGTTGCCCTGGTAGCAAGAAGAGCGTCCTCTGGCTCGCGCAGGAATCGAAGAAAAAGAGAGATCCTACGCGCATGGGCAGCACGTATTAGCGTGCATGGGCGGCACGTAAGGATAGAAATAAAAATAACACGAGATTTGGGAGGACATTTTGGATTGGGCAATTTAGGATAGACCGAAATAGCCTGTATGTGAGCGCGGTGACAATTGAATGGTCGGCAACAACGGGGAGTTTTAGAATTTGGTGAAGGAGCATTTTGTGGAGTTTGTAGGAGCTTTTTGAGGAGGTTGGTTAATATTAAGCTTAAAAGAATATTTTTAAGGAAGTTTTTTTTGTTTGACTTTGGAGGAGGATTTTGGAATGTCAGAGGAGCAGAGCAGTGAGTTCACTGTGACAGGGGAGATGGTAAATGAGGAGGTTGTAAAAAGATTAATACAACATGAAATGAAGAAACAAGTTATGGAAGTTGTAGATGGTGTTTTGAAAAGTAGAAAAAGAGATATAGATTGTGGAGAAGAATTTTTTTCTTTATCAGCTGGAGAAGGAGTAAGTGCAGAAGTGGGTAGAAAGAGAACTAAGAAGACGAGACATGTGGAGGGTGTGTTGATTACTAATAAGAAAAAAGAGGGAGTAAATGGCGGAATACATTTTGGTGTCCTTGGCTGCACGCATAAGAAAGGTGTCCTTGGCGGCACACATGGAAAGGTGTCCTTTGGCGGCACACATGAAGAAGAAGATTTTGAAAGAATAGGGAATACAGAGAGGCAGGAATGAGAAGGATTTGGATGAATATATTTTTGATTTGAATCAGGATGAGAATCAGGATGAGGAATTTGAGGAAATAGAAGGGTCATCTTCAAATGACACCATTAAGGATCCATTTGGAGGAGAGATGTTTACGCCTCTAAATATTAAACATCCAAGCAGTGGAGAATGGTGGCCCAAGGGACATGTGGCAAAATTCATAAAATCATGGATTCGCAAACCACTGGATAGGGAAGTGCGAAGGGTGATGAGGTCTGAATGTGCAAGACCAGTTCTAGAAGAAAAGGTGTGCAATACTCCAAACTTGGATCCTGAGTTGATCAGCTATTTGTTTCAGCTTGGGAGAGACCCGAGGAAAGGTCTTGAGAGATCATTGAAGACATACCAGGATAAGCTCCTGGATGTGTTAGGACCCGTGGCAAGGATTTTAGATATTGCAGAAGAGGTGTATGCGAATGAAGAGGCAGTAGATATTGAACTGCTTAGAGGATGGAGCCAGAGGGCTCTAGTTCTCTTGGGAAATGCAAACGCAGGCCTTTTATCGGAGCGTAGAAGGGCTATCTTAATGAAAATAAGTCCGAAACTAGGGGACATGGCACAGAAAGAAGGAAATGAGGATGCTAAAGGTCTTCTTTTTGGAGAAGGACTAGTTAAGAGCATTGGGAAATATGTGAATACGTTCACAGAGCTGGATAAGGCGCAAGTTAATATGAGGAGAGTCTTCGGAGGAAGTGTTTTTGGTAGGTCCAGTAGAAGGGGACAACCTGCTGGCCGAGGAATACAGAGGTCCCAGTATAGTGGACAATATTATACCCAAGTCGGGAGTAGCTATAGAGGAAGAGGCTATGCTTCAGGAGGATTCTATCCAAGCAGAGGAAGGATGGGAAGAGCAGGACGAGGAAGCTCTTCAAGAAGACGGGGCCAGTTTCAAGGAGGACAGGGTGAGTACGGAGATTTTATCTGGTTCTACCTTAGGAAAAGTAGGGTGACGGCTGAGGTATTTTGTAGAAGAATGGAAGAGAATAACTCAGGATCCTTGGGTATTGGAGACAATACAAGGATAGGGAGTAGAGTTTACGGAATATCCCAGTCAAAGAGAAGAGGCAAGAGAGATAAGGATGTCGAAAGATCAGGACGAAATAGTGAATTTGGAGATAGAAGCACTAATAAAGAAGGGAGCTGTTATTCAGGGAAAGGAATCAAGGAAAGGATTTGTAAGCAATTTGTTTTTGGTGAGGAAGAAAAAAAAAGGATGGAGACCGGTCATAAATCTGAGGGATCTGAACAAATTTGTAGTATACAGACATTTCAAGATGGAGGGAATCCATTGCTTGAGAGATCTGTTGGAAGAAACGGATTGGTTGGTTTAATTAGATCTGAAGGACGCTTATTTCACTATATCAATGAACAGGGACAGTCAGAAATGTTTACAATTCAGGTGGAAAGGGAATCTTTTCCAGTTTTTATGTCTGCCATTCATACTTTCATCGGCACCTTGGTGTTTCACGAAGGTGATGAGAGGGGTCGTGTCCTTTATTCGGCAGAGAGGAGTGCGAATGATAATCTACTTAGACGACATATTGTCGCTGAGTCAGGATCAGAGAGAATTGGAAAAGAATTTGAGGGATGTTATCAGGTTGTTAGAGAATATAGGTTTTGTAGTGAACTTGGAGAAGTCTGTTCTGATTCCGAGTCAAACGATGGAGTTTCGGGGTTTTCAGGTAGATACGGTGAAGTGCATGCTATTGTTGCCAGAAAGGAAAGTGAAGTTGATAAAGAAGGAGATAAAGTTGAGCATGAGGAGAGATACTATGACATTAAGAGACTTGGCAAGGATAGTAGGTTTATTATCTTCATCGATACAGGCGATTTTCCCAGGACCCCTTCACTATCAAGCTTTGCAGAGGGTGAAAGGGGGGGCTTTAAGAAAGGGGTTATGGTATGGATGTCAGATCTCATTGAGTGTGGAAGCGAAGGAGGAATTGGAGTGGTGGTTGAGCAATTTGGATGCGTGGAATGGACGCACAATATTTGGAAAAGGACCAAATTTTGTTTTGGAGACAGATGCGAGTTTGAATGGATGCGGAGCACGGTTAGGAGTAGAACAGACTGGTGGACTTTGGACAAAGGAGGAGAGGTCAGGACACATAAATTGTTTGGAGTTGATTTGCGGGTTTATATGCAGTGAAGAGTTTCATGAGGATTCTGAGTGGGCAATCAGTGATGATAAGGATGGACAATGTGTCAGCAGTGGTGTATAGAAACAGGTTGGGAGGAACAAGATCCAGAGCATTGGCGAACTTGCTGATGGAGTTCTGGAATTTTTGTTTAGAACACAAAATAGAGGTGAGGGCAGAGAGATGAATCAGATAGCAGATTGGAATTCAAGGCATTTGAAGGACTTCAGCGATTGGAAGTTAGATGTGAGGAGTTTCAGGAAGATAGACAAATTGTTGGGTCCACTGGAAGAGGACTTGTTTGCAAGCTGTTTGACTTAGCAGGTGGAGAATTATTTCAGTTGGAGAGCGGACCCTTTGGCGGTAGTGGTGGATGCATTCAAACAGGTTTGGGCAGAAAGAAGGCTCATGCCTTTCCCCCTTTTGCAATGATACAGAGAGTTTTATTGAAGGTGAGACAGGAGAAATGTCAGATAGTGATGGTGACTCTGTTTTGGGTGTCTCAGATTTGTTTTCCATCAGTGATGGAGCTGGCTTGTGTTGAGCCTTATTTAATTCCAGCGAAAGAGGGACTTTTAAAGAATATAGAAGGAGAGGGGCATCCTTTGGTGCAGAGCAAGGTGCTGAACCTTCTTGTCTGGAGAGTGTCAGGAGATGTAGCAGTTTCAGAGGACTTTCGGATAAGGCTGCAAAGTTATTGGAAGCATCTTGGGCATCAGGAACTAGGAGTAGGTATAGAGGAATTTGGAGAATATGGGTTAGTTGGTGCATGGAAAGGGTTCTGGATCCCGTGGAAGCTCCTGTAGCTGAGGTGGTAAATTTTTTAGTGGAGAAGTTTGGGGAAGGTTTAGGTTACAGAACAATTAATTGTTATAGGTCAGGGGTTTCAGCAGGACATGCACTGGTGGACAACAAGTCAGTTGGAAGAAATAATATGGTTTGTAGGGATATGAAGAGTATGAGATTGAAGAGACCACCTAAGGCAATGTACAATGTGCTGTGGGATGTCAACGTGGTGTTAAGTTTGTTTTTAAATTGGCCAGCAAATAGGTACTTGGATTTGAAGAGACTTTCAGGGAAGTTGGCAACCTTGTTATGCGTGGTTTCATGTAGTAGAGTATCAGATGTGCGAGCATTGGAAGTCAATAACAAGGTAATAGCACCGGATGGGGTGTATTTTGAGATTTGGAAAAGGACAAAGACGATGTCAAGAACGATATTCTGTCCAAAATTTGATGAAGAGAAGAAGTTGTGCGTTGTGGAATGTAAGTATGAATATGAAAACAGGATGTTGGAAATCAGAAGGCATGGAGAGAATCAATTATTGATATCATATGTGAAACCTTATAGAGCTGTAAGTACAGCGACTATTGCAAGATGGGTGAAGAATGTAATGAGAGAGAGTGGTGTTGACATGGAGTATTACAAGGCGCATTCTGTAAGAGGCGCAGGTGCAAGTAAAATGTATTTGTGCGGAGGTAGATTGGAGGAGATATTGAAAGATGCAGATTGGTCTAGTGTAGGAGTTTTTGCTAAGCACTATTTTAGACCAATTAAGTATGTGTTTAATATAATTCTGAAAGGCTTTCAACATGCATAATGGTAGCCTCCGGTCTTGGAATGAAATGGCGATTCTCCAAGCAAAGTGAAATGAAAATCAAGATTTCATTAAAGACACGGATGCTAACATTATCTCTCCCACCTCACCCTAAAAGAATATGAAGTTCCGGTTTATTATTTCTAAGGAATAGCAATGTAGTTTAATAAGATCATTTTGTTTTTTTCCTAAGGAGATATATTATTTAAGAATTGCATTAATATTTGGATGCATATTTAAGAAGATGTGGACAGATAAATGTTGATGCTTTGTTTTTTAATCTCAACAGACTAGTGACAAAGGATTTGGAGAGCATGGCGGATAGAAGAGGAGGAAAAGGAAGTGAAAAGAAGAGGATGTTCCCGAATTAAAAGAGGAGGAATGTTGAGGACAAGGGATATTTATGGACAGGAGTGTTCTAGTTCTAGTGTTTTGGTGTGTTGTACTTCTTTAAAGGTGCTGCGGAGTGGCAATTAAAGGTTAATATGCATAATGTTAGCCTCCGTGTCATTAATGAAATCTTGATTCTCATTTCACTTTGCTTGGAGAATCGCCAGCCTATATTACACAACCTACAACAGCGACCCTGCACATTGTTAGCAGAAAGGGGCCTGTGAGTGCTCACCATTTGTTTTTAAAGTGAATAAGAGGATGGAGGAGCTGCAGTGCAAAAGGTGACCTACTAAACATAGTTTTAGGGACACATTTTAAGATGCAAATAAGGACCTAACGAGTGGCTTTTATTGCAGCCGAGGCCTGCTGGCGATCTCCAAATGGACTTGATGCTCAGCCTTCCCTTGTCTCTGGCCTGTGCTTTAACCCCCTGTTGTGTTATGTTATGGCTTAGTCTAGTACAGTTGTTAGTCTGGCATGCTGTTGTCAACTAGTGACCGGATGAGTCTACCAGGGTTAATCCGACCAGTGCAGAGTGCTGGGCTGAGCCTGAAGACAGATGAGAACGCCAACCAGTGCTGGGGCTCTGTGAGCACCCCAGATAGAGATTAATAATAATGTTTGAGATGACCGTCCCACTTAAAAATCACAAATGTGAAGCTTCACTCTGGACGTTTCTGATGTATAGGCAATGTGACATAAAACGTGTGCATGCAAACAAGTTGTCCATTGTCAAACACTGCTGTGGAATGTGCTGGCTCCCCTTGTCCTGTTCTTGTGTGCACTCCATTAACCTGGTTTGGTGATAAACACACATTTCACACTTTCTGGCCCCATGTGTTGTGTTGGTGTTTGTCTTTCCCTACAAGGTGGAAAGTATTGCGAAAAGAGAAGTTTGCCTTCACAAGTTTTTGGGGTTTTTTTGCTCTCAGTTTTAGGATGGTAATTTTTTTGTCTCAAAATTACTCTAGTGTTGCAGGTTCCTTTAAAACTAGAGAGGTTAAGAAAGCTATAGTAACAAGGATGTTTTTCGTTTGTTTGTAGCTGGAGTCTGAAATTGCTCCTGCGCAGTCATCTGTCACCATAGAAGCCATATCACCGTTTGCTTAGCAAACAAATCTGCATTTTGATGCAATAAATGTGAATTCCATCCAACCACGGCCATGACATTGCGCAGGTTTTTACTTTGTGCCATTGAAAACCACAGTCATAGGAGAAGAGGCTACAGTCATGTTCTGCTTCACAATGCGTGGAACAATGGCATCACCCTGTGGTTACTTTAGGTACTACAATCCAGGTGTGTTGATTTGCCAATAGTTTGTTTTATACTGTTGTACAATCAGTGTATGCTTGTCTTGCATGAGTGGGTACTCAATTTTTACGGACTTTTTCATGCACAGTGTGCACAAAGCTAAGTTAATGCTTCAAGATAAGTCCAACACATAACCGCTGCTGCACCTCCTCTTCTCCACGTTTCACGCATCCTTTCCTTTCAAACAGAAGCATTCTCTCGCCTCCACATGCTACTACAACATTCCACACAAAGCCACGTAGAATAAATGGCTTAACGTGGTTTTTTTTTACGGCATTTTTATTAACTCCCAAAATGATTTTCTCTGCCTCCCGCCACCCCCACCCTTTTCATTTTTATTTTTTTTACCGTTTTCTTGTAGGGTCAACCTCGATTGAATCGTTTTTTTAATGAAAGTTTAGATTACTCCAAAAGTTTTCCAGTACGTCCAGTGCAACTCCCTGATTGAATGTCTGTTGCTAATAATAACTTCTCACCCCAGAAGTGATAGAATAATTTCTGAAGTATTATAAATCGAGCACAAAATTCCACCATTTCCCCAACTGTTTTTGCTTATCCATTAAAATGTGATACTTGAGTAACTCTTTACCCTTCTTTCCTGCCCCTGTACTTAAAACATATCAGAATCACACTTTCCCCTTCAATCATCAACCTCATCGGGAAATCATGTTGACCTTTCATCCTCGGCACACTCTACTGAAATTACCCTTTTTTTGCATCGATTACAAAATCTTTCAAGTGAGAGACAATTGCTACTTTCACACCTATAGCAGTATAACGAATCTTTTCTCCCAGACTGATTAAAATTGGCTCTACTTTTCTTTTTATTCTTCTTTGTTGTGTCTTTTCTCCTAATATTATTAATTTCATGTGAATATTGATTACCTATTTCTTCCACAAACTTTTCTAAGTGTTTAATACTGTTTGCCAACTCAACTGCTGCATCTGAAGTCGATTCGATTTTAGAGCTTTTATTCGGTTAAATAAATCAACCATATAAGCAATACAGACATAAAAAAGCTCAATCTACAAGAAAATCCAAAAGGTATAAAACAGTGGGATAAAAAGTGCGAATACATCAAGGTGCGTAAACATGTTAATACAGATACAAAGTGCAAGTGCATAATTCACATAAGGGTCCAAACATTTACTGGATCATATATTATCCTAATTCAAAAGTGCAAATGCATATAATTACATATAATTACATGATACCCTTAAAACACACAATCAGATGTCAATAGTCATAGATTTCCTAATACTAATAGATTTCAGAAGAAATGTAGCTAAATAAAAGCATAATCGTGGGTCATCCAATCTGAAGAGCAAATTCAAGGCATCTGTAGTGGATCTTATGTTGTAGTGTAGAAAAAAGGGTTTTAAATAAAATCTCCTAAGATGAGAATAAAATATACAGAATAATAACATATGGCAGCAGCTTTGTCTTGAGACTCCATCACATGGGCATACATGAACAGAGCACTGGTTCATAATTGGAAAATTAACAAGATGATGTACAATACCCAATCTTAAACGTGTCAGCACAAATCGATGTGAAACTCTAGTCACGGCTGACAAATAAGTTTGAAAACCCTGTTTAAGGTCCAATTGCGAATAAAAGAGGAAGGTTGATTGATTCTTAATAACACGTGAACGAGCCTCTATTTTATTCGCTAGCATGGTTAGTTTTATCTCAGCTCTAGCAACAGAGAGAGTACACCCAGGATCCAATCTGATGTCACAATTAAATAAAGATTTAAACCAATAAATAATATAGTTAAGCCAGGGTATTCTTAAACAATTCTCCAATTTGAGGCAGTCCCGTATAATAGATTGAGTAAATAATGTTTCCTCTTTTGACCATATAGATTTCCATAATAAAAGGGGTCGTGTTGAAGCCAGGTCTGAAATATATTTGATGCCCACCTCACGGTGGATCAATTCCGTAGAGGCAGATGAAGGGACACAAAGTAAACGTTTTAAAAACGAATTTTCAGTTTGTTGTAATATATTACCTTGAAGGTGACCCCAAACACCTGCCCCATAAAGAGCTGCGGTGACGCATCGCATAAATTGTCAACATATCTTTAATGCGTCGATTGCCCAATTTAGCCGCAAATCTAAAAATACCATTTATATTTCTAAGCATCTTAGAACAGGCGTTATCCTGTTCCTGGGCCCATGACCTATTCCCTGCAAATGTAATACCCAAGTAACAAAATGTCTTGACTATCTGGACCTTGGAACCTTCAATAAAGTAAGAGCTAGATGTTATAGGGTTCCTACCGCAAGCCATAACAAAAGTTTTTGATTTATTGATTAAAAGTTTTCTTTTGGTAATAAAAACAGTAAAATTATCAATAAGACGCTGTAGCCCAATAGGGGTGCGAGAGAGTAAAACCGCATCGTCGGCATATAAAAGGATTGGGACAGACTTCCCATCCACCCTAGGGGCATCCGACTCAAACAGTTTCAGTGCTGCGTCAACTTCATTGATAAACAATGAAAAAAGTAATGGAGCTAGGACGCAGCCCTGTCGGATGCCTCTTTTGACTTTAAAAGGCGGGGTATATTCGCCTAAATGACCGTACCGCACCCTACTTGATAGCTCCCCATATAATCTAGCCCAAAAAATATTATCTCTTTGGGGGCACCCATATCTAACAATAAGGGCCATAAAATGGAGTGGTCTACCAAATCAAAAGCGCTGCTAAGGTCAGCAAAACACAAATATAAATTTCCCTCCTTAGCTAATGTGTACTTGCCGATCAAAAGATCCAGGTTGACACACTGCTCCAGTGTGCCAACTCCCTTTCTAAACCCATATTGCACTTGGGTAAGGACTGACTTTTCTTGGACCCAGGTTTCGAGTCTCGATAACATGACCCTACTCATGATCTTTATAGACGAGTCCAATAAAGAGATCGGGCGATAATTACAAGCATCGGTCTTAACACCCTTCTTATAAATTGGTATTATAATTGACTGGCCCCAAGATAAAGGAAAATTAGTCTCAACAGCGACATTAAAAACTCTGGTTAAGAACGGCGACCATAAAACCATTTCATTTTTATAAAAGTCTATCGGGACCCCATCGGGACCCGGTGCCTTACCCCCCTTACTACTAATTATGCCCTCAAATACTTCCTCTATACTAATTGACAAGGGCAATTTTGGCCATTCAACAGGATTTTGGTTAGACAAAGTGAATGGAACATCTTTATCAAATGGATTAAAAATAGTGGAAAAATGGGCTACCCAAGAATTACAGTTAATGTAAGAATTAAATTCTGGAATATGGTCATACTTCAAAAAGGTACTATTGACGGTATCCCAGAAAAGTTTATTATTTTTTGTATCGGCTGCCAGACTTAAGTCTTCCCAGGCTCTTTTTTGGAGTTCCGATTTCCTAATTTTTAGGGCTAAAGCATATTCTGCACGTAAGGCCTTAATAATATCCGGGTTTCTTGGCTTACACCCCAGAGCTTGTTTAAGACGGCCCAAAGCCCCTATGCAGTTATCATCAAACCAGCCCACCTTAGGTTTTTATTTCTACACACTGGTTTCAACAAAAGGTTCTCCACAGTATTATTGATCCTTGTAAAATTATCAAGCAACAATGCTGGGTCAACCTCATCCCCTAAGCAGACTTGGATTTCATTCTGACACTGTGTAATAACATCATACTGGATTTTAGATGGGTCCAGACCAGCTCATTTTATCCGGACACCATTCGGTCTGGTGGGGGCAATACATAGGCTGTGTGGAACACTGGTGATATTTTTAAAGCCCCAACATAATAAATACAAAGAAATACTATTATGGTCACTAGTTGGTTGGTCCGTTATCCAGGGGGTTGAAAATAAATGTACACTATTACTAGAAATAATAATGTGATCAATATTAGACGTTGCATTCCTACCTGTGAATGTGGGACATATCATGTTGTGTTTATCGGTAGCACAATACAATAATTCTAAATCCAGTTTAGCGATAACATCATTTAAGGCCCTACCATATTCACAATGGGGGAAATGCATATAACAATCGTCTTCAAATTCCCCCTCCTAGGCCCACAAACTTTGGTCAGGGACAGTGGGCATATTTGAACATTAAAATCGCCAAACCAAAGAATAATAATCGGTTTCCTAATGGTACTAGTCAGCTTCTCGAGTTCCCTTTCCAGGGTATGGACAATAGAACTACTTAGGGAATTAAACAAATTGTTATAAAAATTGATCAAAATAACATCATTACCCACAGTGGAAGCCATCCACATAATCTGAGCATAAGTTCCCACAGTAATACAACCTTTAATTTTACATTTATTCAAATTAGTAGAAATCAAAATCAAGAGGCCGCCCTTAGCTCTACCCGAAAGGGAGGCCTGGGCTAGTAACCAATATGAGGTAAAACCCTCTACATATATTGGATCGGTGCACCACGTCTCCTGTAAACATATAATATCATGTTGGGCCAAGATGAAATCAGACCATGATGGTGTACCTATTTTGCTTTTGAGCCCAGCAATGTTCCATGTAGTAACTTGGTACCCTTTGTCCATATTCGTTTCATAGAATTCCTGAGGGGGTACTTCATGTCCCACCTCTTTACTAGTAATAATTGATTCTACTGGAATACTTTCTGAATTACTAGGGATACTAACTGTCCATAATACGTTAGTGGATAACGACTCACACTGCTCTATCATGCATAGACCAACTTTACTAGTTATGTTCTTAGCATTTGGATTTTCCATTGTGGGACTTTTAGGTAAATAACTCTCCAATGCAACCTCACTAACCTGTATCAGTCCCTCACGTCAATCATTGGTATCCAAATTACTCAGAGCCTGATACCTATTAGTTACTGGAATAGCAAAATAAGGCAGGGTGGAAACCTGAGAAGAAGCTGACAAGGATCCATTTGGAGGCCAGCTTACGTTTCCATGCATCGCCCTCAGGTGTCTATAAAAGTACCCCAGAGGGAGAAGAGTGGTGTTAAATTCCCCCGTATGGGAGGTGGTGCATTTTTAAGGGTATTAGATGCCCATCTTGGTGATCTAAAATTGATAATAATACAGTCCCCATCAAAGCATTTTTTCAAAGGCCCGATCCAGCCCACTCTACGAGTTGTTAAAATCTGGTTTATTCCTTCCATAGGATAACCACAACTATTAGTCAGCCAAAACACTACTTTGTTCATAAGTGAGCCATGTTCTTCTGCCTGCCCAATTTGAAGTTTGGGGACGTTGGCCAGAATTGCAACATAGGGACTACATTCGGGAGGCAAATTTGCAACTGAGGCCATTATCCTATCCCCATGGGCTAAGGGTCTTAGACCGTCAGGCTTTGTAGAATCAGATGATTTAAATTTATCTGGCTTGTTCATTACTTGCTCCTTTTGGGGTGGTGCAAATCCACTATTAGTAATTGGATTTCCTATTACTGTATTTCTATCTTTTTCCCTATTTTCCGCTTGTATAATGGGGGCCCGCTCCTTAGGATATTTGCTACAATCACTACGATCGTTACCTACGACAATAGTCGGGTCAATAGGGCCTGTAATAACATCCTTTTGGTGATCCCTAGTTGACTCTTTTTGGAATTTACAATTAACTATATCCAATACTCCACTAATTTTATGGATTTCTCTAGCTAAAATGTCCAATTTATCATAAAGCGGCCTTAGAAGCTCTATTATTTTATCAGAGATAGTCGCTAATGTTGGTTGTTGAGATATAGGGTCTGTACAAGACAAAGGATCAGCAGGCGGTCCTGGTTTCCCATTACGAATACTCTTAACATTTTTAGCTTTGGCCTTAGAATTAAAATTCCCCTGTTCTAGGGTATTCTTTCTACGTCCCCTGGTCTTTATCAGTAGCGGCGGGCTTTCAAGGGCAGTCAAGTTAGGGGTCATAGATATTCGAGTAAGATCCCCACTGATCCCTCCCGAAACAATAACGACCGGCTCAAGCTCCTCGACCGCCAAAGAGTTATTGGTCGATTTACTGGATCCGCTCACACTAGAGACCCCAGCCCCATTTCCCTGTTCTACCCCGATAAAGCTTGAACCCATAGAGAGACGCCTCTCAGTACGGTCAATTTCCTCAGTGAGAACATTGACCGCTTTAACCAAAAATGAATCAATCGTAGGACATGATTTAGCAGTGAATGGCTTGGCTAGCTTCCTCCTTGCCATGAGGATACTACAAAGAGGGCTATACGGGCGAAGGATAAATATGTGTCCCTATAAAAGTGCCTACAAGGGCATAGGGGTTACTTCCCCGAATATGATACAGTGGCTAAAATAAGACTAGGAGGGCCAATACAAGGCAGTAAATATTAACCTCCTACAATCTTAATGCCTTGAATCTATACTAAATAAGAAGTTTGCCCCCTTAATGGATCTCTTGCTGTAAGGTTTCACCTTTAAAAATAGAGTACAAAGTAGGTTGGCTATATAATGGCACGTGCTACACAGTATAGATTAGTCTTCCATAGGCAAACTCACTATACATAACCTTTGGGGTTTAAACAACCCGCTAGTAATAAAATATAGGATCGATAAACCTTAGATAAAATGGCGTGTACTAAAAGAAAACGGTACAACAATAAAACTATTGGGCTACAAATCAGAAACCCACAGAATCAATACAAAACATAGATCTATCTACCACACAAATGTACTCACTATGCTGGGACTTGATGTTTAAATGGTCCGTTAGTAATAAAGTGCAAAAAGAGTAATCCTTAAAGTGACATGTGCTAAGCAAAATTGATATATCGCATAATTATATATAAAATCCCACGGTGTCACACATACAATACAATGTTAAAAATGGGAAATTAAAACCAAGAAAATGTTAAAAAGGAATAAAAACCAAAAACGATGGCAACAAAGAAATATTAAAATACAGGAGGTCAGTTTGCAGTAACGAGCACCAAACAACGCTGGCCGTTTCCCTCACGGCTCCCAGTCTGATACTGCGGGAAAGATACTGACTTAAAACGTCCCAAATCGCCTTTTCTTTCACAGTCAGTTTACATGCAGGGTGTTTGGGAATACTGGGGAGGCTTACTGGGACAGCAATAAAATTCCAACTACCTCGATCAATAATGTAGCCCTGCCCGGCCTCCTTCGGCCTCTGACGGGTGCAGACGGGCCCGCCCTTGGCCCGGGCTTCGCCCGCGCGCGTCCCGCGCTGCGGGAGGGCAGCCGCGCCTTTATCCTGGCGGGAGAAGCTGGGGCAGCTGGGAGATGTAGGCCGTTCCCCTCACGGCAGCGTAGAGTAGGCAGGAGCCGTTCCCCTCACGGCGGCAGCGTGGAGTGAGCAAGAACCGTTCCCCTCACGGTAAGTCCCAAACAATGCAAAGGCGACCCGCGCTGCGGGAGGGCAGCCGCGCCTTTATCCTGGCGGGAGAAGCTGGGGCAGCTGGGAGATGTAGGCCGTTCCCCTCACGGCAGCGTAGAGTAGGCAGGAGCCGTTCCCCTCACGGCGGCAGCGTGGAGTGAGCAAGAACCGTTCCCCTCACGGTAAGTCCCAAACAATGCAAAGGCGTCCCCTGAAGTCAAGTTGGGTGTGGCCTACAATCTTTCCTGTATTTTTAAAATTGTCTTCATTGGTACTTGATCTCTTAGTACTTGCTCATAATTTATCGTTTCAAATTGGTGCTTCGCCTCCAAGGATCTTAAATGGGCTACATATTCCTTTATTCTCACCAATTTCTTGTTTCCTTGAGTAAAATATATAATATTACATTACAGTATTTTTATCTTACCGTATCTTCATTTCTAATGGTTTTATGGCCTAGTCAAAATTATTTAAATTAGCTGTATTCTGCAAAGGAGGTAAGTTTAACTGCCTTTGACCTTCTCCACCTAGGGAGTTTTTGAAAAGAGAGAATTTCCTATGATAAAGACAGTCATCTCTTTCCAAAGCGTCGATGTAGGCTAGAAACATGGCAAACCTAACATGCCAGTTAATTGCTTGTTCACCTAGTGTAGGCAAAAAGAATGGAGGGATTTGTATTCCTGACATATTGAAGTACACTGCCTGGAAGTAGGAAAAAAATGCGCTAAAAAAATTAAGTATTCTCCATTGTCTTATGTAGCCAAATAATAAACTAAAAAAGTCACTGTGGTCTCTTAGGATTAAAAATGTGGCAAATAAAATACTCTGGTTAATTTTTCCTTTTATTCCCTGTAACATGTCACTACATTGAATTAGGAGATCTAAGATCTGCTCTCATCCAGTCATGTTCAGAGAAAGAAAGAACAATTGCTATCCAGTGACAGTTCCTGAAAAAAACATGAGCATTGAAGATAAAAAAAAAAAACGCACAAACATTGTATTTGCCCATTACTTTGGCACAGTCCTGCAATAGTAGCGCTGGTAATTTGTTTATGTAGTTTTGTATTCAAGGCACCGACTACTGCATTCTTAATGAATGCACAGTTGGTAGAGCAGCTTGAATTACCATGCATGCCCATTGCTAGATACCCTAGCAACAAGCTCCACGTGCCGATGAATCCACGGGTGGGTGTGCTTACAATGATACCTAATGCTTGTGATGACAGCCTTGGTTGACTACCTGTCTCCTCTTTTCACTGTATTGTAATTCTATTTATATAGCGCTTACTACCCCTGACGAGGCGTCTAAACACTTTTCGGCGAGTAGCACACTACTCGGAAACCCAAAAGGATTAGTGGTGGATTAGTATAGGGAAATATGAGTTAATTTGAGCGGTGGTCATGTGAGTCTGTTACTTGGATTGAAAAGGGTAATGGAGGGATAGAGGAGGGAAGCGTCTAGAAAGTGTTATTTAGGAGATCATAGTAGTAAGATGAGGTTTGGGATGAGTAAAAGGAGAGATGGAGGAGGGAAGAGTCTCGAGAAAGGAATTAAGGATATCATAGTAGTAAAAGACGTTTGGGATGAGTCAAAGGAGGGGTACATGAGGAAAGAACTTAGAAAGGGTTTTAGAATGAGTTTTGGGGTGAGCCAAGAGGGATAGAGGAGGAAAGGGTCTAGAAAGGGTTATTTTGCAGATGATAGTCATAGAATGAGGTTTGGGGATGAGTCCGAGTGGAATGCAGAGGATATATTGAGAGAGGTATAGGTTTGGACAGAGTAGTGCACTGGTGAGAGTGAAAGGTTTTTTTCTTTGCATATGGGCAGACCTCATGAATAAGCAAAGGGGCAGCAGGGCACAAGTGCTGGTAACACCAGCATCAATTAGAGATGGGCATAGACCCGACACACACATACAACCACACTGCACAACTGCAACATGCAGAAAATAAAGCACAACTGCAGTGCCAGCGCAACACACATCTATTAGCACCGACTGCAAGGAAGATGCTGCAAGCTGCAGCAACTACACCACAGTCACAGACAAACAGCACAACATACAATAACTGGCAAACATAACAACATGGAGTAAGACACACCCAACAAAAATATACAGCAGCAGATGTCAAGTTATGCCTCCTTTGACTAACACAACAATATGCTTTTTAACTGAAATATTGTAGTAAGTGGTATATTGAAAAGTACAGTAAAGCTACAACTCTGTGCATATCTATTGCTAATCCGAGCCATGTTTAAGAAAGGCTATTGCAAATGAATCACATTTACACTACGTCAATATTGGTGGAATAATTGATGCAATTTAAAACTAATTGCTCCTCACCTCAATATTTCTTTATATTTTTATTTTACAAACAGAGGATCTTTCAAAGCACATTTATCAGAAGACACCTTTGAAATAGCATTAGCGTCTAATGCAGAGTGAGGTTTGGGCCTGATATTCAAAACAGATTTAAACTTTACACACACACCCACTTGTGCCAGATTCGCACACTGGCAGCAATTCACATTGTTCTCCATGTCTACAATCGTCCTCAGACTCCAACCTGCTACTCCCCCAAACGTTGGCATGCAGCAGTCCACAGATTTGTCCAGCACACAATGATGAAATCATGCACACTACTGTTTAGCTTTCACAGTGCACATAAGGCACACATTTTCTTGTTTTCTACAGCGCTGCAATAATGCACATTTTCTTTCATTTTTTTAACCACTTCTTTTTAACCCTAGGACTTTTCTAATACATAACTCACACTGCAAGTGCCCTACCCAGGAGGGAGGCTTGTCACTAGGACCGAAACCTGCAACATGCACATTTCTGCAGCAGGCTAATTAAACACGATGATCTATCTATGATTGCAACCTGTGATGGAGGTGCGAAATATACAGCTCAACAGTATGTGCATTTACCCATCTGGCTTTGTGAATGGTTTTAGGACCGGTTACCTACAGCCTACAAATGTATGGCTGCAGGCAGTATATTTACCACTGAACTATTTCACCAGGGTTAGAGTCGGATGGCGGTAGATTACAAACACTACTCTGCATTAGGTGCATCTTGTGTATGAAAAACATTACGCACTCTCTTCAGCGTTTCTTTAGAAATGTGCTTACAAAATGACAACAAAAACCTGCACAAGTCAACACATCTCACCGGTTGGGTGTTATCGGCTGTGCAACACTCCGTCTCATGGATATGTGCAATTCAGATGGAACTTCAACGAAATTGAATACGGCAGGGCTTCAGCAAAACTTCTGGGGTCTGGGAATAGTCCTGCTCGTCGCCAGTGTGGGAAGGAAGATGAAGGCGGTAAGTATATTTCTACAAGTTAAGTAATGCCAGTCGGCTGCTGCTCAACCACCTCCTCATCACTCTCCAGGCATCCATTTTCTTTCAAACAAAAAAGCATTACTGTTCATCTGGGGAGTTTTCACCTTTGAATTTAGGAAATAGAGATCTGTTTTTACCTATCTCCTGAGCGATCTACCTTAATATATTCAGAGAACATGGATATCCAATTCGCGTTAACTATCTAACTCGCCAGGCGAGGTTTTGCTTGACAGTTTGCTGCCATTCCTCACCTACAGTCCCGGAAGGCACCTGACAAAGTAGCTGTTTGGCCCATGGCCTCCTAGACCGTATGTACCTGCTTGCACTAACGTGTTCACCTCTGTTTACCAAAACTTTTAATATACAGCTCTTCCAAGTTTACATCAGATCCGGAATCTGAATACTGCTGGGTTGGACGCCAATGAAACTTCTTGGGGTCCTTGGTAAGTGATTTCGCAGTTTTATCGCACTAAGCATTTTTTTGAATATTTGAGATGATGACAACTTGTATGCCTTGTTTTTAAACTTCGGGCACGCACAGCAGAAGAAGTGATGTTTTTAAACATCACATCTCCTACTGCACTGTAAACTGTTCTTTCAGGCTGTCAAAAGTACTTTACCTTGATTCATCAATTGCAATGGAGGTCTCTTGAGGCGCATGACAGCATTGTGTATCAACAAAAATACTTGCAACTCTTTGCTCGCAGCAAGTACATGTAGACCTACAACATGGATGCTTATCTCTTAATAGTGATCTACCCAAAAGGGGACACTTAAAATTGTAGCTACTTTTGTTGCAATACTTCTTTCTCACTTCTGGGGTGACATGCACTTTGATAGGATTCTATGACAAGGACGATGATGATGCAAAGCCTACTTCTGCAATTGCAGAGCAGATTCCAATTCATGGAATGTTACTTGGAATTCAAGCATGTGCAACCATACTGCGGTGACAATGTTAATGTGAATTATTAATGACACCATTCTATTTTTCAGCTACTGAAAGAAGTTGGTGAAGATATTCTTCCAGCAAACTGTCCTGCCCTTACCCTGCATAACTGTGTTAAGCAAACCATTTATTGCATTTCTGTTGATGTTAAAGCAATTATTTGACAAGTCTACAATCATTTCTTTTCTGGACAATAAGCAACTGATTTAGAATGTTTGTTCTTGTGCGTACTTGGAGTCGCAGCCTTTGTTTAGGCGTGCGCCTATGTGTTATCTCACCCTATTTCTAGCTATTGATGGTATTTTGCAGTCCTGGACAGCTGATGCGCTCAACTGAGCCTTGACAAAGCTTGTATTTCTAGGCAGTTGATTTTCCAGGACTGGAAGGGGGCAGGTCCTGTCTCGGGGAGAAGAGATCCTTTTCTTTGTTCACCGCATAATACATTGTCCTATTGGTTCCATACTGCAGCTTGAGAAGGAGACGTTGAGTGCCATCTTGGGACCTGTAGCCATGAAGGAAATTTCTTTAAAGGTTTTTAAAAAAAAACATTTTAGAACTCATTTGTAAAATTCATTCCCATTATTTAACTGTGATGCAACCTTGCTGTTTGAGAGAGGATACCAGTTCAGGACTTATGAAAACCTCTTCATCCTGTAAATCTTTCATTTAAATTTAAAAACCGGTTGCCTCTTTAACAAATGCAGTTCTGTTGCAGACACTGATTTACCAGGTGAACAGAAATTTCTGTTTGTCTTTACAAAACTGCTGCCTGAAGTCCCCAGTTTGAAAAAAAGTAATTCTATCCTTGCCAGAATGTAATATAGCAAATGAGAAAATATTTTCTCAAATGAAACAAGAAATAGATCTGATATGGACCCTAACAAGCCTGAACTTTAGATCCAAGTTTATATGAAAGGTATGCTGTCAATTCCTTTATTCATTTTCTCTTGGAAACAACATTTCTAATGTTTTTCAGCTCTGTTATTAGACAAGCCCGTTTATGCCAAGCCACTTGCACAGACTCTATTTCTAGTTATTGAATTTCAAGGTTACATGCACTAGAAAGGAATGTAAGACTCACGCTCAGTGGTGTTCAGTTGAAGAAGCCCGTTACATAATGGAAACTAAATAAAGATCTTACAATTTCCCTTGTTTTGGACAATGCTACTGGCCTTTAATTTTTTCCCCCTCTTAGCAGTCTAAATGATTCTTGTTGACTTCAGTTGGTGGGGCTCCTTTGCAGCATACAACCTCTATCCAAAATAATGTCAATCTTCGTTGACTTCAATGGCATCACCTAGCAAGTTCACCTGACTTCATTTTCCTTGGTGACATTGGGCCTGATTTAGAGTTTGGCGCAATGGTGATGAATTACTCTATCTGCCAAACTGAAGTTCCGCCTGCCTCATTTAGAGTCTGGCGGAAGTTAAGTATGTCAGTGACGGAAACTGCTCGGTCTCTTCTGCTGACATACTCCTCCGAGAGCCAGACGGAGAAAATGCAGTCGGAGGGTTACTAATTTGTCTGGCCACCCTATTTAGAGTGGGCGGATAGATGGCCAGTTTTTACTTTCACAAGGCGGTAAGTAAAAACATTTTAATGACCCCCACGTCATGGGGGAAAACTCCCACAGCAAGTGGGACATTGTATTTTCTTTTCCTTATTTTCAAAAAGAAAATCTCACATTGGGATTTTGTTTTTGAAAATAAAAAAAGATATTGTAAGTGTGCCGTTTGGCACTGACGTGTTGACGGAGTTGCACAGCGCACTTTCAAAGCATTGACAGGAACTGCCGTGAATTGGCTCCTACCAATGTAAATGACGTCTGCTGGGTCGGCGGACATCTTTAAATTCATAGTATGATTACTCCATCAGGGTAACTGAGTATCTTATTCTGTCACCCTGACGGAATAAATACCGTACTTTGCAATCTAAATCAACCCATAGGTTTTCTTCACAAACCTCACAATGAACATCTGATCTCTGACTACATAGGCTGAGAGCTTGCACTGCTTTCAGTTGATGTTTAGGACACAATCCAGTAGTTTACATTAGCTATAAGCTCTAGTGCAACCTTAATGACCTCAATGTTGGTCTCTAAACTTAGGTGACAGATCTTCAAAGTCTGCATTCAGAATGGCGCACTGCTTCTGGTGTCATCGATATAAAGATGGCAGAATCCTGTGAACACACTAGCCATTATTTACCAGTGAGTCCCTAACTGTAGCCTAGAGGGCATGTTTCTAAACCTCTTGCTAAATATAGTTTTCCGCATATTTAAATCTTTGCCCAGAATGTTCACAGTCTTTGTCCAGAATTTGACTAATTTCCATGTGGTCGCCTTACAGATTTGCACTCCTTGGTGGTTTTCCCGTGCCTGTTTTACCTCTTCCTTAATATCTCTGTGCACATGGTTTGCATTCTGTGGGACTTATTACCTCTGCATGTTTTACCTTTTTCTTCTTATCAGTTTGCATGATTTACATTCTTTGGTGACATTCCCATGCCTGTACTATCCCTAGGTCATTGTCTACTTACTTGCGATTTGCACTGCTCTGTGTCATTCTCATGCCACTTAACATTTGCTTCAATTAATGTGAGCACATGCCTCCTTCTTACCAGAGTAGTCTATAAGCCCAGCCTGATGCCCATGGCTCATTATTGAAATTTTAACAGATAACGTTTGTTGATATTTTCAGTACTCTTCATTACACCAAGTCCCAGTCTGCTGCTTGGAATTTTTATGTGACAATTCACTTGTATTTCTGCTGTAGATAAACACTGTCTAATCCAATCAACCCAACTTTATTGATGTCCGCTTAAGGTGTAACAATGTATATATTTATATAACATTCGACGGATTAAAAGCAATTCACAACCAATAAAAAATATCAAGAACTATATACTGTTAAAAATTAGCACTTGCATTAAAACAGGCATGCCATCTGCAACATAACAAGTACATAAAAATATATAGGGCATCTGACTGTACAGTTGGCGCAAAATAATGTGCATTGTGCTACATACACTGTTCAAACAAGGCTTTTCCAAGAAAAGCTGAAAAAAGCTATTGCTTTTATTTTGTATCTGGGATCCAATGAGGCCAAATGGAAGACACCTCTGCATAATAATCAATGTTCTGTCAGTCCTATAGTATTGTGCAAGTGCATCGGTGAACCTCAGAGTGTTGTCGCTCCTAAATATTGATCCAACTATTTCCTACAAACAATCCTCGTCTTACTGCAAAAGAGCATAAAATGTACAATGGCTTCTCTATCCCTAGTTTACAATCTGTATGAGTAAACCAGTAAGGTACATACACGTTTTATACATATCAGTTGAAAGCTCCCTTAAAGAGATTGCTCTTCTGATGCTTCCTAAAGAGTTTGCATGTTGGCTATGCTTTCAGTAGTGGCTTGAAGGTGTAACATTGTGGGTAATATGATTCCCTGGGTTTGTAGCTTGACATTATGCTGGCAGACAAGCTGGAAGTTGGCCAAGCAAAGGATTATTATGGTTTTGTAATGGTGCCATGTTTCTGCAGGGAACCGACACTTCTGCCCCAAAATTACTCTTGTATGCTGCAAAGTACTTTACTCTTGGTCTGTGAAAGGACTCGGGCCTTTAGAGGATCTACTGTACAGGTGTTTATTTTAATGATACTGCCTCTTCAGGTTGAGAGCCAGTGTTGTAGGTTAGCTCTCTGCAATCTAATGTCTGACATGTAGTACACTGCAGTCATCGAGCACTGCCCTAAACAGCAGTCGCATTAGCTCTGCTGGCTTCATGCGTTCTCCTAGTCACACATGCACAGTGGCACTTGAGAGCCCTGCAGTGGTGCATCCGCAGGTAGGGGGTACAGTACGGGGTAGACCTGTCGCACTCCATCATGATCTCCCCCAGCGTTGCAGCAGAAGTGGATTGATGGGGGGATAAGGTACCCCGACCAGCCGGATGACCTTCACTTCCCTTCTGACCGTGGCTACGGTAGACACTGGTGTTTCCACCCCATCTATAGGATCTGCAGATCAGGCGCCTCTAGTCTCCGGAAGAGCAGGTGCTTCAAGTCAGTTTGCAGGAACTGCAGGTGATTCGGCAGGCACTCAAGCCCTTCCTCCCCTCCATCATGGGTCGATCCGTCCAGATTTTGACGTACAACACAACTACGATGTGGTATATGAATAAGCAAAGGGGAGTAGGGTCTCACCTCCTTTGTCTGGAAGCGTTGAGACTGTGGTCTTGGGTGCACCTTCAAGGGATCTGGCTCACTGCCAATCACCTAGCAGGGTCTCTGAATATCAGAGCTGACAGCCTGAGTTGGCGTCATCTTGCTGATCATGAGTGGCCTATTCTACCCGAGGTAGTCCCGAACATCTTTGCCCAGTGGGGCACTCCTCAGGTGGACTTATTTGCAGCTTTGAAGAATGCTCAGTGTGAGCAGTTCTGCCCCTCCCCCCATTATCTATTGAGGAGAGCCTTGGGGACTTGTTCCAGTTAAGGTGGAACTTTCAGTTGCACTGTGCGTTTCCCCCCCATACCATTGATTCTACGAGTTCTCAGGAAGATGCACCAATACAGGGCCCAAGTCATTCTCCTAACCATTGATTGGCCGAGAAGGGTGTGATATTCCACATGTACTCCGATTAGCATGCCATTCATGCCGGACCTTTTCTCGCAGTTAGGGGGAATAGTTCTCCATGCCTCCACCTATATTCTTGGAGATTGAACGGGGATACATGAACTCCTTTCAACTGCCACCGGAGGTGGTGGACGTTATCTTGTCAGCACATCACCCCTCCACCAAATCTGCTTACACTGGCTGATGGAGCAACTTTGTTGCATGGTGTGCAGACAATGATGTGGACCCCTAGCAGGGCCTGCAGTATGCAAGATTTCTTGCTCAGTGGGGTTGTGCGATTGGTACTGTTAAGGGATGCCTAGCTACTTGTCTGCATTCCTTTGTGTGCTGTACCAGCCATTTCTTTTCACATTCCCATTCTTATGCATGTTTTTTGAAAGGGTTGTATCCTCCAATCTCCTTTATTGTGCCCAGTAGGAACTTAATATAGGATTGACTTTTCTAATGAGGACACTGTTTGAGCTCCTGCCTAGTTGTCTCTTAAGGATGTTGACCCACAAATTGACTTTTTTGGCGGCTACCACCTCCGCCAGATGTCTGAGCAAGTTGCAGACTCTCTTTTCCTGTGGGAAAGTAGGATCTGCTTTCATGGTCACCCCCACTTTTTGCTGGTGTCATTATGTTTTCTGACTAGTCTGACTGGGATCCTGCTAATCAGGACCCCAGTCTTGGTGCTTTTTCCCTAAATTGGACATGGTGAGTTCTTAGGTACACTCCAGATTGGCTACTGGTGTACCCTTGTAAGTCCATAGTATATGGTACTAAGGTACCCAGAGCATAGGTACCCCAAGGGTCTCCCATGGGCTGAAACATGTATTATGCCACCCATGAGAGACCCCTGAAATTGTGACTACAGGCCGGCCATTGCACCCTGTGTAGGCTGGTGCTAGCACCACTTATGACAGATATAAGTTTCCTTATATCTGAGGTCACTGCACTTAAAACCTATAAGTCACCCCTAAGGCAAGCCTTTCAATCCTGAAGGCAGGGTGCTCGGTTCTAAGTGTGAGAGTGCCCCTGCATGAGTAGGACACCCCTACAACCTTTGACGTCCATTCTCCCTGGTTGTAAGTGCATCAGCCATTAAGATACATAGAGTGGCCATGCACAATTATGCGATGACCATCTCTAAACTGGCTGTAACGAACCCTGTTGTGTTTGGTATCAAACATGTTGAAATCATACCCCCACCCGGTAAATGGTGTGGAAGGTATGATTCCACGGACTATAAAGCTCCTCCAGGAGGCCCTCGGTGCTCCCGGTACCAGTCTTCTAGACCCGGACAGCAAACTATGGCTGCTGCCGACCAGAGACACGATTCTGCCCTCCTGCGGCTGAGCCAAGCTCGAGCCGAAGAAGGTGGGACAATATGTATCCTGTCACAGGGAGGTGTGACCACCTCCCAGACAGGACTTGTTGTATTGGGACAGGGTGGGGGCGCTTGTCAGGCCACTCAGACTGCTTGAAGGGCACTTTTAGTGCCCTCCTTGCATATTCCAGTTCAAACCAGTTCAGGGAGCAGTTGGCTCCCACTCTGGAACGAAACTGGACAAAGGACATGGGAGTATCCTCCCCAGTGGCGTAGCTAGGGGGGGGCGGTGGGGGCGGTCCGCCCCAGGCGGCACTATTTTGGGGGCGGCGGCCGCGAGGCACTGGTGGCCCGTGGCGGCGGCCTTTATAAGAGCAAGCGCACCTGCTTGTAAATGCTGCCTGCAGTGCAGCATGCGCAACGTACCCCGTTTGTGGTTGTGGGTCCCGTCCCAGGGCCGTCAATCTTGTAGCGCGCGAAAGCGCTACCAATGACGGCCCTGGACATAATGTTTGGCCAGCCCTTGCGCTGAAAAGTAGCGCAGCAGTGACGCGTCAGGCGCTCAACCACCACGCACTCCCCTCTTTTCCGGCACAGGCAGCACAAGGATTTTGCTGCAGGTGCAGGCATCAGAAGGATGATTTTATGCTCACGGCGGTGCGCATTGGGTCCATCAGCCGGAGAGCAGGCGCGTCGCCGCGGTTCGATTCAGAATAGAGTCAAGTTGTTTCAGGTGAGCCGTGACTTCCATGCCCATGCCCCGGTGTAATTTCCACATTGCACCCGGCCTAATAGGGGGGGCCTGCTTTACTTAAGTTGCTCTCCCGATGCACCCTCAAATCTCTGGGCGTTTTTGGTATGTGGTTGTGCCGGGGATATATACTTTGCTGGTTTTGTAACCGGATGGCCTTCGGCGGCGCAGCTGGGGCCTGCTGTTCGTCGAAGATGTTTGTCTTGAGCTGTTCTCCCGATACACTCTCAAATCTCTGGGGGTTTTTGTATATGGTTGGACTCGGGGATATACTTCGCTGGTTTCCGGCTTCACGTGCACAGTATGTAACCGGATGGCTGATGGGGCCTTCGGCAGCGCAGCGGGGGCTTTGGTTTCTCGCAAGTTAATGCAAGCAGAGTACCAGCCGCCTAAGCGCCGACCGGGGCAACAAGGTCGATTGCTGCGCTTTGGTCGTAATCAGGTAGTAATGCTTGTTCTCAAATGCTGCCGGATATGGAACAGATGTAATTTTCTTTTTCACTGCGATGTGTGGGGATTTTGGGGCGCAATCACGTACAGCGTGGTACTACGATCATCATGGTTGAAAGTTTGATGCCCATACAGGCCAGGTATGTTATCGAGAATAGTTTACATAGTCGGTATCGCCATGGCAACGCTGTCCAGCCCTGGCTCGACCCAAAATGGCCAGGCGGCGAAAATGGCGGCTGCCTCCCACGTGATGTTCATGTTTGGGTGGTTGGTTGCAGCACTTGGTGGTAATGGTTGAAACAAACAAAATGGTTATTATGGCTTGGGGGCAGTTTATTATCACAAGCGTTTATGTATTGTCCGATAGGTTCGTTATTTAAGGATGCAGAACCAGTGTTTCAGATGGCCCACATTTTCACTTTTATCCCATGGTGCAGGCAAGTCAAAGCGATGTGCTCGTTCGCACTTATTTACTTATTGCATTAATATAATGTATATGGCTTCGTGGCTGTTTTATTTAAAGCGAAATTTCTATTTTATTATCGGAGCAATGTGCACTTATTTACTTGCAGCACCCACACGCGCCCGGTGTTCCATGGCCGCGCCGTGCAGGGGGCGAAGGGGATAGCTGATTGGCACCGATTGGCGGAGCGCAGGCTCGACCAGCAGCGGGGCCTCTTGCTGCTCATTGAGGTCGAGGATATTTCACATTCTGTAATTGTGTGAGGGAAGTTTATTTTGTTACAGGGCGTCTAGAGGAAGCACAAGGAAGGGTACTCCGGCGCTAATTCACATCCATTGCGGAGGTATCTTGGCCACCAGATGACACTTCAGGCCATTTAGGTTTGGCGAAGGCAGCACTTGAGTGGAATGGTCAACCGTAAGTCAATGGTTATATGGTTTCGTGGTAGTGAATTGTTGAAGAGGGAAGTTTGTCTTATGGTACACGGAGGGTTTCAGGCCACCAGATGGCACTGCCCCACTGTTGCTCGATACATTAGGACGGCACAATGAATATTTGCACGTCGTTTTCAGTGTTGCATCCTAAACATGAGGGCACTGCAGGTATTTTAGGATTACAGTCTATCTTATTTACACCTAATTCGGCCATCTGCTAATGTACTATTCAGCGTCAGGGCAATGCTGTGTGTTTTTGGGATTGCTGTTTAATTTATTTATGCGCCAGACTATAACAGGGTGTGAGAGGCCCTAACTCAAATCTCAATTGCCTCAGGCCTATACCATAAATTCATTAGAGTCAGCTGACTCACGGACTCCGGCCGCCGCAGTGAGCATGTGCTTGATAGCATGATTGCTGGGCAAGCATTGGGAGAGCCTGTGAGACACACATACCGATCACAGTCAGGCAGGCTGACAAATATGTTTAAAAGTATTTTTAAAAAATCACACCAGTATAATTAAGGGAGTGGCCCGGGGTGCTGTGCGCAGCCCTCTACAACTCCGAGTTCAGATAGTTAATACTTACTTGCACTAGTTAATAGACCAATGTAAAACTAGCATTCCAATGATACATGTGAGAAATATTTGTGCCCAAAATTTGACAGTGAGGTGAGATTCAAAATTCGAGTCCGAGACTTAAGTTCACACAATCACAGGGCAGCGGATGCAATGGGCGGCAATCTGAGGGATAGCCCCGGGCGCCACAAGCTCTAGCTACGCCTCTGATCCTCCCCACTGTCCAGCCCGTCCTCTGGGAGGGACCCCTGAATCGTTCCAGCCCTTTCCTTAGGGTACTTAAGGGCTTACTTGTGGGTAGGTCCCTAGAGTCATCTTGGGACAAGATTCAAATCCAATACCACTTCTTCTTCAACCGTCTGGGCACTCTGGACTTCGCATTGGGAACTGAAACTGAACTGGGAAGACTCCTGATGCTCCTGGTCTCGTCGTCCTGCAAGTCTGCTGCAATGTCTGTGCCTGTACTCCATACAGGTTCTTCACAGGACCTGTGGCATCCAAGACACCCAAAGAAATCTCCCTTGGAGTGAAGGAGTCACTCCCCTGCATCTGCAGGTACCGCAACCCAGCTGACCAGTCTGCTGATCCTGGGCTCCCATGGACTCCGAAAGGCTCAGCAACACAGGTGGTGGTTCTGCAACTCCCTTGGGACCTGCACTGTCTTCTTACCGAGTTTGAGGTCAGTATCCCTTGTCGGAACCGCTGGAATAGAACCCCTGTGCACCGCATTGACTTGTCGTTACAAAGGCTTGTTGAATCTTCCAGAGATCTTCGGGCTTCAAGAAGCTCCAGCCTCAAGCATCTCCTACAGCCAAAATCTTCACCTGCACAGCATCCTGTGCACCGTGTGCCTTCAGCCTTTGGTGAGCTGCTCGAGGTCCTCTTGCGACTCCTGTGCCTTTGGCCTGTGGGTCCTCTTGAGGGTCTTCTTTGGCTCCAATAGGCTCCCCTGCTTGCTTGGGGTGTGCTCTGACTTACTTGCTCGTGGTGAATCACTTGGACCTTGCTGGTCCCGACACTGCACCTTTTTTGTCGACTACGTCATTTGCCACTGCCAAGGCTTGTTGGTGCCCCTGCCGGACACTGACTCCTTGGCTCTCAACATCCAACATGGGACAGCTCGTGAATGGCTCTTGGTCTTCTACAGCGCCGCCTGGTCTGCACAGCTGCAACTTCAAGGGCACTGTCAAAATCTCCTGCATCTCTGACATCGGTGGGCATTCGTCTCCCGTGCCTCCTGGTCACTCCTGAGTGGCATAGACTCTGTCCCCTCTGCTTGCAGGTACCTCTCATCTTGAATCCACCTTTGGGTTCCACCAGACACTTTCACCTTCTTCATCAGCAGCATCTTCCTGCGGTCCTCCATTGTGGTCTACGGCGGTTTCTGATGCCACTTCGCACCTATGCACCCGGCTTCCCTGGTGTAGGTATCCTGTTTCCTGGGGTATCCACGGGTGGGGTGGCTCTCCAACCTTCCGTCCTCCACGGGGTTTCTTCAGGGTCTACTGTGAAGGGTCCTTCTTCTTTAAAATTGCAAATGCGACTTACCCATTGACTTGTATTGAGTACGCGGTCGTGTTCCCACTCTGCACACAACCTCCGTGGGGTTCCTAGATACTCACCATGGGTGGTTCCTTGGGTCCCCGACTCTTCTACCTCTTCTGGGTCCACTCTTGATTTGAGTCTTGGTACGCATTCCACTATTTTAGTGTATGGTTTGACCTCCCCCTGGAGACCACTGTGCATTCTGTGCTATTTACGTATTCTATTTACAAAGTATTGTGTGTGTTGTGTTTATATCTCCAGGTAGGAGACAATACATTGTTTTAGTGAGTGTTAATAATAACTACATTTTTTTTATAACTACACTGTGTGGGTTTTTTCATTTAACCTATACCATAAGAATAAGTACTGGTAAAACAACCTGCTTTACACTCCTTCTGGACTAAGCCTGAAGGCTGCTCTCCACAGCTACCACTCAGAGAGCTTTCTAAGGTTGTCTAAGACGACTAAAATCACCAAAAGCGTTGTCTAGATTAGTGCAGGGTGCTACACTTACATCAGTGTGCACCATATACTAAGACAGTCTCCTACAGTTCCCTCCTCCTTTTACATGTTTCTACACTGATAAATTTGCATTGAGACCCAGGGCTGATTCCCTACCAAAGGTGGTGACTCCATTCCATATGGGTCAGTCCATTACTCTTCTCACTTTTTACCCTGTGCCCCATCCCACTAAGGAAGCAAGCGGTTACATCGCTTGGATCTCAGACAGGTTGTTAATTACTGTCTAGACTGCACTAAGGACATGAGACTCGATGTCCAGTTCTTTGTTGGCTACTTTGGTGCCATAAAAAGAAAAGCAGTGCCGAAAAGGACCCTTTCAAGGTGGTTCATTCTCTTCATCAAGATTTGCTATGCTTTGGCCAAGAAAGACCCCTTGGAAGGAATCTGGGCCCACTCACCAAAGGCGAAGACCACCACTTCTGCCCTTGCCAGAGGCGTTGACATAGTTGAGATTTGCAAGGTGGCGATATGGGCATCCCTGCACACTGTTGGCAAGAACTACTGGCTGAATTCTGAAGTGCATAGGGATGGCCTCTTTGCCAGGTCGGTCCTGCAGGACATTCTAGTCTAACCATCCATCAACCCTCCTCCTTGGGCATGGTATTGCTCTGTAACCTGTTATATAGGTGAGGAATCTGCAGGTAAACATATCCATCAGAAGAAAAAGTTACTTACCTGCGGTAACGATCTTTCTGGTGGATACTCTATCTAGCTTAAGATTTCTCACCAACCTGCTCGCCTCCCCATTTGATGGGGGTGTTATAGGGAAAGTTAATAATATTCAATTTTTATCTTTGGTACTGTACTAATCTTTCAGTGTCAATCTACCTCTCGCCTTGAAGACTTGTAAAAAATGGTATGAAACTGACATTGTTGCACCAAAGCGGGTGCTATATGGCTTTGGTGACTTCATCTGATGCCACTTCCGAAGTCCATCCGAAGCCAGCGCCCCCCTACAAGCGACGTGAGAACTTTGAATTTCCAGATTCAGTATAACGCCTGGGGTTGTTCTACAGGTGAGAAAACTGCAGGCAGATGGAGTATGCACCAGAAAGATTGTTTCTGCAGGTAAGAAATGTTTTCATTTTGTACACAGAAGCTGACATTTAATATTTATCAGCATATATTTTATAATCCAGTGTAACCTTTTATAGATGACTGATGGCAGAAGCTTGCATTGTATTTGTTTTAAAAGCATTTGTACTGATGGTACGTTTGCAGTGTCATAAGTCTTTTATCTTGGGTGAATGCCATATGCCAAGAAAAACATCAAAAAGCATAAGGCAATAAGTAGAAAATTATTATACACAAATTCTGCAATTGCAATCAACAATAATGAGGACAGTCCATAAAACAAAATCAAACATGTTACTCGATAGCATGATTCTCTCTCTCCATCTGTTCATTAGTCTGGGGATGGTAACTAGTGAATTTACAGTTATTTGGCAGAGAAATCTACACTTCGCTCAGGGACCAAATCTTTACTTGTGGTCCCACGCTGCAAAAAAGCTCGGCTAGGCGGGAAAGCTTTTTTCCACTTAGCCCCTACCTTCTTGAACCAACTACCAATCCATTTGCGGGAATGCCCTGATCACCTGCAGTTTCGTAGGCTTCTGAAGACTACATTGTTTTAATTTATTCCCCTTTCTCTGACTTACTAAGCAGTTTGCGAGCGCGGAGATACCCCTTGGGGGGTGATTCAGGCGCTTTATAAATCCTAAATCATTATAAATCAATCATTATAAACTAAGCCTAGATGTTTCCACAGTTCGTTCCCAGCTTTTGACATAAACTGATCCCCACTGTCCACAATTATGATCTCAGGAAGACCATGATGTCAAACAATCTCTTGCAAAAATACATTGGCCAGTTCTATAGCAGATGTTAATTTTTTGAGAGGTGTAAAATGAACTGACATAATGAAATAGTCCACCAATGCTAATTACATGTTTAGACCATTGGAAGAGGGCAGTTCCACTAAATAGTTTATTGAGATTTAGGATGCTAGATGGGTAGTGGGTAGTCTAAAGACCTGCAGTCTCATTGATTTGACCTTGATACATATGGAAGATTTCTTTATGTACTCTTACCCTGTTGCATATTGGGTTCCTAAAGCCAAGGTGTCAATAATTATGTTCTCATTGCTGGATGCCTGGATGCAGGAGTATTACAGCATAATGTAATTTACTTTACAAGTAATACTCAATTCTGGAGGAAATAACTTTTGATCTTGGAACAGCAAACTCTTCAGACTCTTATGTAATCCAGTATTTTCTTGTATCCAGGTTTTATAATCTATCTTGTGTTGAACCGTACATATCTCCTTTTGTAACTCCATAGCTTGTACTTGCCGGTGATGCAATACACTTAAGATACAGGAAGGCTGTGCTGTTATATGTTCATGTTTCTCTTGGCTAGAAAACACATCAGCCTTTCAATGTCTTTTCCTGGGTCGACAACTAATTCCATACTTGAATCTTAAGAAGAACAAAATACATCTAGTGTGGCTTGCATTAGAGCTTTTCATGAATTTCCAAAGTCTACATTTTTGTGCTCGGTCTATACTAAGATGTTATGTAGGGCTCAGTAGTAATGTCTCGAATGGGAAAACAAGTTCTTAACAGTCTCTTCCTATCATAAATGGTGTTATTTCTTTCTGTAGATGAAAGAGTTCTTGAATAAAAGGCCACTGACTGCTAGGCATCTGCCCTTGAATCTCTTTGTTAGAGGATGGCGAAAGTTGGTGCATCAGTTTCCAGAGTGAGCTACTGATTTACATCAGGGTGTTTCAGGAGCAGAGCTGACATGGATGCCTTCTTGAGAATCTGCAATGCTTTTCCGTATTCTGGATCCCAAACAAAATGAACCCCTTCCTATGTGAGTTGTGTTTTGAGTTCAGCTTCAAGCATATCACTATTGTAATTCCTTGTTGCCTTATATTGCTCTGGGCTTGTCTGCATAGAAATCACTCAGCTGGAAAAATAGTGGTTGTCTCACATTAGAATTATCCTCTGGGAGCTAGGGCTTGTTCAACTTTAGGGCAACTCCCACACAGGTTAATGCTGATACAAACAGGATAATTAAGGGGATGTCTTGGCTCTTGCTAACCAGAAAAGCCACCAAGGGCACTAAATATGATTCCCTGACTTACAGGGAGCGCCATTCGAATTCAGATGCTGTGGCGTTTTTCACATAAATATGGATTTGGAGCACTTGCCACATATGTCACCATCTGCTGAATAGTTTGCTGATTTCAGCAAAATCTAGCTGATAGCTGTAATTTGCTGACAAACTGAATCCAAGGGTGTGATGAAACATTTGCCCAGTCACTGTTAAAATTTATAAAATGACAAATGAATGAATTAAAACTACCACAAAATGAGGCAAATTATGGCTCATTATTTGCCTTTTCATGCCGCATAACTTGGTCAACACTGTTGCCTAATGTGGGGGTTTGCCTGCTGCATAATTCCAGGGACCCTTTTTCAGACACCTTACTTATAAGGCAAATTTGGTTCCACAGCTTATCTATATCGGACTGAATGAGAAACAAGTGCCCTTGTTACATTACATTTGGGCTTGTTACATTACCAATAAAAGATCATATGGTTAGGTACAAGCCAAGTAGCCTTTTTTGATTTTATTTATTCCTATTTTTAACTATTTTAAATAATGTAGTTCAACATTATTTCCTATGTTCCCACTGCCATTAGTTTTTATGGGACAGTATTAAAGTGACAATGGTGGACCTTGTATGTTGCTCTGAGCTGGAGTAATTTACTATTGTTTTGGGTCCCAATTTGGCTGTAGTAACTTTAGAAGTGCAGTTTGTGAATATCAGTAGTCTTACTCTTGTGGGTGGGTGCCCCTCTCTAAACCGACCCTTAATCCTCCCTAAACGTCTCCCATTTACTAGTAAGTATGTCATTTTTTTCCAGTCACTCCACGGCACCCCCATTCATTTACTACTAAGGGGTCGATTACGATGCCGTTCGGAAGGGCTCGGAATCGGATTCGGGTTTGCCGAATCCGATTCGGAACCCTTGTTTCCGACTGAATCGTACACAGTTCCCAATGACCGATTACGATGCCCAGAAACTGTTAGGGCTGTCTGAATCGGTTCCGAAAGGCATTCAGACAGGTCGAGCCTTTCGGAGCAAAATCGTACAGCTCTTTGGATTCGGTTTCCGAGCGAGCGAATACGATGAATGATTCGGACAGCCGTTCTGATTCGGTTTGCCCTAAAACGAAACAGCTGTCGGAATCTGTCTTCGGGGGCCCATAGCAGGTCCCCCTTCACCTGGGGCCTTCTGAATCGGCCCTGTGGGGGTACCCAAGAGGCCCCCTTTTCCAACCATGCACAGTGTGGCAGGCACCATGGGGTGCCTGCCACAGGGTGCACGATTTTCCCCAGCCACCCCTTTCTTCAATGGGAGCCAGTGTTCTTGTTCGGAACACATGCTCCCATTGAAGTCAATGGGAGTCCGACCGAATCGTATCCGGAAGCATCCGGATGCATCAAAATCGCTCAGTCGGACTCCCCCGATCTGAGTTGTTCGGAAAGCATTCCGGAACCGAATCGTTCCGAATGCTCTCCGGACAAGTTCATAATCGGTCCCTAAGTTGTAAATTTACCTGTGTGGATCTCCCTATACAAAAGAAAGAAGAGGTAAGTAAATAACATTTTGTTGTACTATTGTTGTACAACTAAATATATTACACAATGCATTTGTGAATAGCACCCCAAGTGTATTCTATATCACCTTGTGTAAGGTTTTCTCTTCTTTATTAAATACTTGTTGAAAGTGTTCTTTCTCCCTTCAGGATTTATCAGCATACACCAGAAACTTTAAACTTAACTCTTGTGTGTGTATCTGTCTGCCTTTATATATGGGCACCTGTGTGTCTGCAGGAGTGTGTATCTATAAGGTATTTGTGTCCATGTATGTATGCATCTGTACTTGTTTTTTTGGCTAGGTGTCAGTATTTGGGCTTGTGGGTACGTGTATAAAAGTCTGTGTTTGCTTTGAATGTACTTAAATGTGTATGTGATTGCCAATGTAAGTGGTCCAGGGGATGTGTGTACGAATGCCTGATTTACTTACCAGTAATCTTCATTACTGTTCTTCCTACTTCTCCTTTTCCACTAATTAATTATGAGGTGGACTGCACCTCTCTGACACAGGGAAAATCTAGAAAGTATGCTCAAATACCAATCCTACCTATCTCATCAGGGAGCCCTAAAGAGAGCTGATATCAGAGCATGTAGTCCTGTGCAAATATTGCAGCATCCCAGGGTAAGTGGACGTGGTAAAATGACTGTCCTGATGGTATACATATTTCTCAGAGTTCGAAACATATGTAGCTGAACCCCAACCGTTAGGTTTCAAAACATATTGACCTTTTCTTCCCACATGTTCATACCTGACTGCTTCTACAGGTTATCAATCCTGGTCATGACCCATAATGACAGTTCTCGCACATATGCTATTTTAGTTTTTGTTTGCAGCAACTCTCTACCCCAGCAATATCTTGCTGTGTTTATTAGTTGTGGGAAAATTGTGTCTAGTGTAATTACACATCTGAATCATGAGGGCTGATGTTTCCTGAGTAATTTCAGTCAGGTATTTTAGTACTGAATGATCTGGTCCTGTTAACCATCGGGCAGCCCATTGTAACTGTGTGGTCAGATAATACAGTTCCAGCTCTGGGACACCTAGCCCTCCCTCTAACATGGGCAATGCAGTTTATTTAATTATGTTTTGTGCCTGTGACCCGCCATTTTCGATAGCCAATACACTGGTTATTTTACCAAATATGTTCCGCGGCATTTATATCGCGCAAGGGGAAAAAAGCGAGGCGATATTTTAATTATTACCACCCTACCCAGTACCATCAGGGGTAACCACCATCAAAAGCCTGAAGTGCCTCTGGCACTAGGTAGTGTTGGTTGTAAATTCTCTTGTATCAAGTTCTTGTCAGTGCAATTGATTTTCACTCCAAAATATTTGAATGTTTCCAGTTCCCATTTCAGAAAATCTGCTCGTTTCCACAGGACAAAGTGAATGCAACCAAGATTTCTCATCTCACCCTAAGTCCCGATATTGCACCATAAGGTTTGAGTGTTCTAAGTGCCCTGGCGAAATTTGTACCTGCATCTCTCAAATACATTTAAGATATCGTCAGCATAGAGGGTGATTGCAAAAACTCTGTTCCCCACTCAGTGCCATTACTTTGAACCATCACGGCCAGTGGTTCTGCTGCAATGGCGAAATAAGAATGGAAACAAGGAACAACCCTGGGGTGTGCCTGGGTGTATGGCCCACAATTTAGAAACTGTTACACCGTTCCTCACCTTGACACTACCATTCGGATACTGCAGGCAAATCCAGTTTAGCAGGGCTTCATTGAAACCTATCTCTTCTAGAACCATGAGCAAGAAGTCCCAATGGAGAATGTCAAGTTCTTTCTCCATGTCTGTGGACGCCACTGTTGGACGATGCTCATCTTGCAGTCATTTATTCATCAGTGATATTCATTGCTGTATTCCTTGTTGCATTCTAAAAACAAAAATTCCTTGTAGGAATCGTTTATCAATAAGTTTCGTTATTTACTATGATGGTACTGCTAGTATCCAATCACAACATTGGGTTAGACAATTGGTAAAATATTCTGCTGTTATATTTTGATAAGGTACACTCTAATTCAATCAATGGTAGGTATTTAATCAATTACACAAAATGTTTGCAACCAAAGGGGTCATAAGAAAGATACAAGTCAGCGCACCCAATAGACACCACAAATCAATTTATAATACGGTAGTAACTATAGGCAGCATAATAATCCGCTTGACCAGTCCCCCAAAAAGTCCTGTATAATCTTTATATAATTGGTTTAATAGCATGTTCCGTATGGTCTATCGAAGAATAGTTGTAGTGGATATAATGTTGATGTTTCGGTCTCTGGCACTGACATATATTACACCAAACTGTCTTAAGGACAAAGTGTTCATAATTAACCGAAGTTTCTAAAATCTAAGGTGGAAACATAAAAATAGAATCTGGAATCAAAACCGCTAAAAAAATCAAAGAAGTACGCCTCATGTGAACATCGTCACTTAAATGGAGGTTATACTCACATATGAATGCAACATCTATTATTCTCTTAATCACTATAACAAAGAGAAATAGGCTGGTAAGTAAGTGACCAGAGAAATCACTGAGAAAGACCAGAAGTTATAAGGTCAAACAATACCCACACTACTTCAAAGCAGAGACAAATCCTCTGTGAACCATTTTCGTCTCTGCTTAATCAATAATGAAGAGACCAAGAAACCACCTCATATAAGTAGCGTGCTGTGTGGGCGCCGTATTTGTATATATCAAAAACGAGCCTTACGGAGGTGCGAAGTGTCGGCTATCTTGTGGTCACTGTGACACTGTCAGGTTTAGTGTATCCGCATCACAACCACAAATGTGGGCTAGACAGCCCTCCTAGCTACTGAAGCAGACAAAATGCTTTCAAAACAAAGGGAATAAACTCACTTTAAAGCTTGAAAAATTAAAAAAAAAGAATGTGGAGAATAGAACCACCCTTCCAGTATTACTGAGGTGAAAGTAAGAAACTTAATAGAAGAGGTAAGGGAAGCCAGTACCAGATCTTCTGAATCTATTAAAAGATATAATACTGCAAGATCCTGAAGAATCAACAAGACAATTATCTGCAGTAGCTAACCTTAAAAAGATTAATCAGGATAACCAGTAGAATAGCAAATCACACAACAAGGGCCCCAAGACCATACCAAGGCACACATCTCAAGCAACTTAAGGCAACCCATACTAATCCACATTTTATATTCTATGACCGTGAAAATAATGAAAAGAAAATAATTTTTTAAACTAATATCCTATTAACTCTCAACCAAAGCACAAACTGGATGATGGCTTATACTTATGCCACCCCTCTCAGCATTCACACAAATGTAGACCATTCACGGGCAGCATCATAACGCTGATGTTTCCCTAAAAAGTACACTACTGCCTAATAAACTGCAACTTAGTGAGAACTTGTAACAATGAAACAGAAAACAAACCTGTACTGACTCTAAAAATTGATAATATATTTTGAGCAAGCTATGATAAACACAACCATTATCTTCTACTCACACACTCATACTGGGATACTTTTTCACCAGACCATATGGAGGTACCTCGAAAGGTCAATACTAAGCATTGATAACTGGCATTTGAATGAAAAATATTTAATTGCCCTAGGATATGTTCTAACTACAGAGGTAACAAAACACTCTGATTTACTCATAGAATCACCCCTCTTCCAGAAAAATGAATAAAACTATCTTCACTACTGGACTACTTTGAAGACGCTTGAGTTGGATTCTTGCACAACTCAGGACACAGGTGGCAAAACAAGTTTTAAATTCCATGGTGGAACGTGTACAATACTACATGTTCACAAGAAGCCAAAACTAAAAGGGTGGCACCATTTCTACCAAGAAGCTATCCAACAGTCAATCAATTTATAAAGATGTTATAAATAGAACAAGCTACCAAGAGCTCGGAATAACAGAATCCCTAACACAGGTAGTATCTACAAATCTTAAAACAGGACAGTTGCACAGTATGTAGGGGGGCACATGTTGTGCCCCCTGTAATTGCACCCCCCTCTGTTCCTGCACAGTGTGGCATGCAAGCCACACTGTATGTATCAGTGTGGGGTTTTTAGTATTGACAGGAATAATGGCGCTCAAGCTAATTCGCGCTGAGTTTATGTTATACTAGAAGTGTGAACGGTGCAAACCAGGTCAGGGGATATGCCCTAAAACCCCCGTGATGGTATGGATAGAAATCCACACAAATGAAGTAGGTACAGTCCCGGGCACACGTAACGAGGATATAATATCAGGAGAAATGTCTCATACTGCAGAAATGTAGAGGGTCTACACCAGAATGATAGTCATAGGTGTTTAATATAGTAACAGAGCATAAGCAACCAGCCAAAACAAAAGCAACCAGCCGACACGTGTTTCGTCACAAAGGGTAGTAACCCGTGACTCTTCAGGGCTGAAAGGCGGTGCCAACAAGGTGGATTCAAGTGACCGTTCAAGAATCCAAAACGGCAATGAAGAGCAGTGCGAACCACGGTAGGTGGGCGTGCCAGGTCAGTAGTCCAGGACGACAACGGCGGATGCGCCGGAGTACAGGAAACTGGGAGAAGTGTTGTTCAGGAAGGAAAATGGTTCCGGAAGATCGTCCTGGACTACTGACCTGGCACGCCTAATTCTATATTCCCCCCTGTGCTACTTAGCACTTGGTTAATCTCGTCGCCACAGACTGCATCGACTTTTCTGAAGGTCAATAGTCCTCATTGGCTTATCCGCCGCCCGGCGATATCCGTCTTCCTTTCCTTACATTTGGCAGTAGCCCACCTACCGTGGTTCGCACTGCTCTTCATTGCCGTTTTGGATTCTTGAACGGTCACTTGAATCCACCTTGTTGGCACCGCCTTTCAGCCCTGAAGAGTCACGGGTTACTACCCTTTGTGACGAAACACGTGTCGGCTGGTTGCTTTTGTTTTGGCTGGTTGCTTATGCTCTGTTACTATATTAAACACCTATGACTATCATTCTGGTGTAGACCCTCTACATTTCTGCAGTATGAGACATTTCTCCTGATATTATATCCTCGTTACGTGTGCCCGGGACTGTACCCATGCAAGCCACACTGTCCAGGAACATGCTGTAGCCACTGTTACGACGGCAGTCTGCTGTTAAAGCTCTCCTATGAGCCTAACAGCCGACCGCCGTGACACCCCCACAGTGTCGCCAGCCTGCCCGCCATGGATTACACTCGTAGCGGACCGACAGGAGGACCACCAAACTCGTAATACGGCCTAAAGACTTTTCTTACATTACAACAAATGAGAGACCATTATTACAATTTATTATAATTAAAACATGTTTATAAAATGGAAGTTGCCACAATTACTAATAATTTGTAAAATAATTCTACAAATGGTATTTCAAAATATGTCAACAATAGCTGATAAATAAAATATAGTGTATTCACAGTATTAACATATTAAAATATGCTTCGCATGAAAATATATTACAAATATGTTAAACATGTTTTAAAGTTACAACTTAAAATGTGCAAAAGGAAAGGTATTTCAATAAATTAAAAAATTCTGTGAAATACATTTGTATTTTTAAATTATATTACGTCTTAAAAAATTAAATAACTACAACAGTGTCTTGTTTTTCATTAATAGTTAAACTATTAGTGTAAAAAAGGACATTATCTAATGTATATTAATAGTGCGTGTATGAATACCACATGAATATTTTTGAAACAATGTCAAAAGGTTTGAAAGGTATCAAATATGAAAAATACATTATTAACCAAAGTGTGAAAATATGGGGCTCTAGAAAGGTTAGAATAACTATTTCAACTCCAAACTTGGTCACATTGGTGTAAGTGTCTCTAAAGGCTTCAGAATTACTATTCTCATTCCATACTTAGCCACTTTGAGGAAGTGTGGGACACTAAATGGATCAGATTTACTATTCCTACTCCAAACTAAGGGCCTCATTACGATACCGGTCTGATCTGCTTCCTCTGACCTTTCGGAGGCAGTCGGACCGCGGCGGTCTCGTCGGAATCGTGGGTCCAACCACCGGATTACGAAGCATGCATCATGTACTCCGACAGACCGCTGACTCCGACAGCCTTTCTCCGACCACAATCTGATTCCGACCGCCGAGGCTGGGAAAATTCCCCCCACCGTATTACGATCCAACCGCTGCTACTGCGGCGGTCTCATCTACAGCGGTGCACATATCCCTGAATATGTTGCTGCAAGTGCGTACAAAATCACAGAAAACGTGAATTGTACACACATGCATGACATATGTGGGATATTCCTTTTGCTCGTTTACCACATTGCTAGAGTGTTTCGGAATGTGCACAGTCCAGTCAATGGGGATACATACCCCAGAATTACTTACCTGGATTCCCGCTCCCAACGGGTCATAGACATCGGGGTTCAGCTGCTCAGGTGTAGCGGGAACCTGGAGAAAGGGGTCCATGGCGGAGACTGCTGGGGAGAAGTGGAGTTGGGTGAGTATGCACCCCAAAACTTTTGTTTCCGACGACTTGAGCCAGTCAGTTATACCGCCACAGTCGGGTCATCGGAAACCCACACCGTAATCCGGACGACGGTTGGAGATCCCTGCACTGCCCTATGGCTGCTGTGTCTCTACGGCTGCCATCTCAGTGGTCGGAGAAAGGCTGTCAGGGTTGGCAGTCGGTCGGTCGGTTGGAGTATACGATGCATGCATTGTAATCTGGCGGTCGGACCGACTGATTCCCACAAGACGGGGGCTGTTGGACCGACTGATTCCGACAAGACAGCGGCAGTCCAACCGCCTCCGAAAGGCGGTCTGACCGGCATCGTATTGAGGCCCTGAGTCCAGTTGGGAAACTCTAAAGGGTCAGGTTTATTATTGCTACTCCATACTTAAACACAATATGAAGGTGTAAAACTCTAAACTGTCATAAATATTATTTTTGATACAATTTAACTTATTAAAATGAAATACATTGTTGTAATATTAGTTTACATATAAATGACATTGAATATTTTTTCACAAATATGATTAACAATTTAATTCAATTAATTACTTTAACTTATATAAATTAATAAATACACACGTAAAATCTATATAAAAAATACTACACAGGGTACTCAAAAAGAACAAAACATCACTTAATATAATTAAAATTATTATGAATATTACATTTTACAAGCTAAAAAATGTAATTAAGCATAACTACCTAAATATTAATAGAAACAATTATTCATTAACTGAAACCATATTTAAAAAATATGTATTTAAAAAAAGATTAGTGACAAAATATCAATTTATACAACTAAATTACATTATTAATAGCACATATTACAAATGTAATGATTTGGGTAAAATAATAAACAATACACATAAAAAACGTAATATATTAATGCATTGAAATAATTTATAAAATAACCTATTTAGTTTAATAGTTTATATGGTTTTTGTTTTTTGTTCATTTCCTGTACTATTCCTCTGCAAAACCAACAACTCACCAAAAATCAGAATTAAAAAAGCAATATAATAACAAGCTAAAATTGTAAACAGTTAAATTATAAAACATAGAATAAATATATTTAACTCAAAATGTACTGTAACAAAATAAATATAGACACATAATAATATTAAAGTTCATGATATTTGCATCAACATTTTCTACTAAGGCAAAAAAAAAAGCGATATTCATACCCGCAATATTAAACCCAATGATATTCTGGACATCACAATATTTTTCTCAATATTATTGATGATAATATCAAAGATATTGTTGAGTCAATATTAAGGTGGACTACCATATCTCTATACGGTTATGATTATTAAAATGGTTCTAAACATAGTGTTTTGTTTGCAATGGCAGAGGGCGCAACTCACTCGGCTCATTTGGGGCCAAACTATGAAGTATCAATTTTTCTTCACTTCTTTCTGTGTCACATCTCAGCCCCTCTCAGTTATCCACAGGAAATGGTATTTGTGAGTTAATTTTGAGTTATTGCATTCTAAGCTATTGTGTGTTATTTTCAATTTGGTGGTTGGCCCGCTGTTAGCCGACACCCTAGTCTCTGCCCCCTAGCAGAGGTCTCCTTAATGTAATGAGAGGCCGAGATCTCTGTCTCTTAAATGCATCTGCCGATGTGCCATCTAGACTCTAGGTCTCAGTCCTTTTTATTGACATTGTAAGGAGAACAGAACAAAAGCAATGAGCCCTGCCTAAAAAATAGCATTTCCAACAACTGTTGGTTATGATCACATAGACCATCTCTGTTCTCTCTTTCATACAATAAAAATGGCCCTACCAACAGTCAAAAGCACAACACTCCCCTGTGGGTCAAGAAAAAGGGCAGAAACACCTGTAAGGGAGAACAAGAAGGACACAAAGACAAAAAAAGGAAGAATGGAAAATTTGCTGCCGAGTCTTTTCCACCCCCTTCTCTCTCTCCCATGCCTCCTCCCCACCAGTTCTGAACCTTCATAGCTGTTTTTCTACAAAAGGTATCCAGGCTAAATTTGCTTCTTTGCAAGAAAGCGCCCTTTTCCCCCCTAAAACGGCATCATCAAAAGGTTGACTGTGCTAAGATGACCATCTTCCCAACGTTCAGGAAAAACCTGTCAAAAAAAAATAATTAATTACCATAGTTTTTGCAATATTCTAAGAGCTTCTCATTTTTCCTATTGTTTATTGGTTTCTACCTACTTGCAATTTATGGTGAGGACAGGTGTGAGCCCGGAAGCTATACATTTCTGATAAGTAGACAAAATTCCGAATTCAACAAGGGGTTATTTATGTAGATTTCATGGTTTTCCAAAAGGAACTAAGGGACTGATTTATATATTGACAGTATGTATACTCCGTCATAATGGTGACTTAGTATACATACTGCCAATAGGAAGGTCTGCCCGTCTGATTTAAATGCGGGCAGACCTTCAGTTTGGCCACAGCAGAGAGTACTCTGTCTCTGACATGGCCAAACTTCTCCAATGGCTCTAGGGAGTAAGGGCCGTTTGTTAAATGGCTACATGCCCGCCTGCCTAATTTGGATGGGCATACAAGTAGTAATTTTTTACTGTTAACCTGACAGTAAGGAGCAGTAAAATCATTATAATGCTCTCCCCACCATGGGACAAGACTCCCATGGTGAGGGGAGCGCTATATTTTTTCTCTTTGAAAAGAACAATGAAATACCTTGTGCTACAGGGCTGCATCCTGCTGATGCAGCATTGTAGCAGAGAGTAAAGTGCACAGTGGTACCTGGCACTGCTTTTATAAATGACCGCCTGCCTGGCCGTCATTAATAAACCTGGCAGGAAGTCCTTCCACCAGGGCAACGGAGTTATTTACTCCATTGCCATGGCAGACCCATGGGCCATTCACCAGCATTTAAATCATGACCTAACTGTTGAAATATTGTGAATATATTGTGTTTGTTGGTTGTCTAAAAGAAAGGTGATCCATAGAGTCAACTACTGAGCTGTATCCTTTAATAATTTTTCATTGTGTACCGACAATACATCATGTCATAAGGTAAAATGTTATGAATGAAAAATGACTTTGAAGGAAACCTAGGCTTTTCCTAAATTTTCCCTAGATACTGAATTTAGGAATATTTATTTGTACAATTCTGAATTTGGGGTAACACATACTGTCTTGTGATACTACCATGTGATTCAGAAGGCATTTTGAAACGTGTTTTTATTTGCACACTGGGTTACATTTTGAAGTAAGAAATGGAGGCTGGATGATAACAAATGTTATAATATTCTGTCTACTGTTCTATGCTGTTACACTTCTCCAGTGGCGGCTCTTCCGCTAAGGCAGAGGAGCGTCTACCCACTGCTTTTGAGGAGTGAAAAATGAAAAATAAAATGATAATAACATAGGTTATTATCATTTTATTTTTCGTCCCTTCTCCCTTACTTTGTGAAGATGAGCTGAGGGCGGGGCTGTCTATTCCGGCACATCGACACAGCCGCAGGAAGGAGGAGGAGTGGTAGCACTGCTTAAATTGCGGATGACAGTTTGACCGGCCGTGAAAGGCCGGCCAAACACTCATGAGCACTTCAATCTCTCCACCCGAGCTGTGCTTTACAGCCGGGTGAAGAACAAGCAGAGGGTCACAGACCCTTAGTGAGCGCCTAACTAAGGAGCTCGCACCAATCATGGCGCTGCTCTCATGCTTGGTAATACCAGCATGAGAGCAGCATCTGGATTGGCTTTGGGGACCCTGTGTCATACCGGGAGTCGAGAAGCAGAGGCCAGAATAGTACCGACGCTGCAGAATACAGGTAAGCATTTTTTTAAATTAATTTCCGCCCGCACTGCTCCCCCCTGCGCTGCCTTTTCCCCCATTGCTCTTCCCCATGCTGGCCCACCACTTAAATGCTGTAGCAGCCGCCACTGCACTTCTCCTGATAAAAACAGTACTCCACTTGTATGGGCAGCCTGCCCCAAAATGCAATGTGGAGACACCAAGCTTTTGTTTTGAAAATTGACCCATTTTGGAGATGTGGGTAGCTACAGTATTTGTGCCAAGCTTTGCTGCCACCCGGGCAAACCTACCAACCCAAGGCGTTTCTGGAAGCTAGACACCATGGGTAGCCCAGGGTTGTGTGGTTTGCTTGAATAGCACTATATTTTGTTACCCAGAATGCCCTGCAAACCTCAAACTTTGGGCAAAACCACACATTATATTTATATATCTGTGATCGAAGGTTCAGTAATCTGTGGTGAGCCAGAAAATTCATTCAACCTGAGATACCTCACTTTTCCCAACCTCACTAGTGCAATCCACGCAAGTCACACCACCCTGAACTCGCCTGGAAATCTAGGTTTCTGAAATGCCTGGTGCTTATAGGGTTTCCTGGTAGCTGCATTCTGGGTCAGCCAGCATGGAGCCATGGCAAATTAGAGGAAATTGTTATTTACCCCTTTCTGTTGGTCCATATGTCAAAACTACACACAAGTATCCAGATTTGCTCACACTTGCCATGAGGATGGCTAATGCCGTAGGCTCCATGGGGGTCTGAAAGACTGTGGGACTGTGACCTTACCTCCAGCAAGCCCGGTCTCCACTCCAATATAAAAAGAAAATATCTCTCACATCCATTTGGCTTTCTGCTACCTCATAGGAAGATTGATGATAAATCCTCCAATCTCCCCCACTCCCTAAGGGAGAAAGAAACACTGTTTGGGCTTCAGGAGCATGTGGTATGGCCCGAAAAGTTCTGGCCCAAGCCAATTTTTTAAATTGTATTTTAAAGCATGCCTTGGTATAATGGGCTTTCAGCTGGGGGCTTGACCCGATGCCTGGGTGGGCTGCCCAACCCCTTTTTTTTCTTTCCCAGGTGGGACAGAAAGACCGTTGGGCCCTCTGTGGGATGTCGTGAACACTGTGATGGTTCCCATTTCAACTTTTCTATTTATTAATACTGGGTGCTTTCAAACTTTTCTATCTCTTTTTCAGAAAATGTGAAGTTTTGAAAACATGCCTAGAAATGTTTGCATTTTGTCTGCCTACTGTGTAAGAAGACCTGTTTTTGTTGTTTAAATCTTTGCATGTTACATGTTTTTATTGTTTATAATGCTGTTTACCTATAATCATCATGATAATCGAGATGACGCATTTGCTGCCATGATTGTTTAGTCTTTTTGATGCTTTAGTGTCTGCAAGTGCTACATTTGTTTTCATAATATTAGATCGAATCTGCAATCAGACACTGTAAAATCTCCGGTATCTAACAACAGTTGGAGAGGGACTTCGCTCTAGAACAGTTATGCCAGAGTTGTGCAGCACTAGCAGTCTGTCGGAGGCGACCATGGGAACAGCGAGCAGAAATGGCCTTCAGCATGTTGCTATTTATTTTCTAGCCCCAAACAGGCTGTGATAGAGAATAGCTGACTTGCTAGTCAATGACGAATACACAAGTATGCTGTGCGATCCGTCTTGAGAAACTCGAGTAAAGACTTCATGCTGTGTAAATATGTAATATCATCATCATCAATTAACTTTATTTCGGTTTACTGTACCATAAAAGTGCATAATACAAGATAATAAATGTACCTAAAAACATTATATTACAAATCTCAACTCACTGCAGTATAAATATGTCAAACAATCATACTACAGCAATTGTCAGAATGCTACCACAATATTCAGACAAAAGACCATGGAACAAAACCTCAAAAAAAGTCCTTAAATGTGGGCTCATTAAGGGTCCACTATGTCACCTGAATTACCTGAGTTATTGCCTAGTGTGGGGAGCTCAGATATACTCAATGAGATAGATAAAATAAAACTGTGCACTATGATAATGGATAGAATATAGTTTGTAAGACATAAAACCTGAATATCATTTTGCTTGTGGATTTCTACCAGCAGTCCCTGCCCTTTTATTGACTACTTTACTATGTTCATTTCTACATTTGAACCTTATTTCTGTTTTTAAAGACCCTAAGAGGTCATTGGAACATTAAGAAGGCATAAACCAATTATATGCAAGTTAAGATCCTTTTAGAATTTAAATACATTTGGTAATTAAAATGCGCAGTCATAAAACGTAATGTATTACTTTCTTATCCCCCAAGACCAAATATCAAGAACGAAAGCCATAGCTGCATAAGGCCTGGCTTTCCATTTCTACTTCCAGAGTTCATATTAGATCTCCGTCCCTTATCCTAGGAGACTTTTCCTAACTTACCATATAGAGAAAGGAAATCTGGATACCGCGAATACTATCGCATGATGGGAACCATATTTCAGAATTCAAAGCGCCTCGAGATGGTTAGACATCCCTATGTTCCTACAAACCTGCACTATCCACGTTTGTCTTTCCCTTTTATAAACTGGACAAAAGAAAAAAGCATGTAACTCAGTTTCTTCTGCTGCTCCACAGCTGGGACATTTCCGATCAGTTTCCCTTGCCCAAGCACTAGCAACGGTGCGCAAGTGGTGCGAACCAGGCCTGAACTGCAAATATAGCTTCCTGGCTAGTGCTGGCTGAATCTCGTCCAGAAAATTCTCATATCTATAGACATCTTTAATCTGTATAAAATCCCTAGTTAGGGTGCCTGCCGGTGAACTCATCGTGAGAGAGGATCTTGAGGCCCTGTAGCAATCCACCAGTTTCTTCCTGGAAATCACAGGAGAGACTGCTAAAGGGTCTTCTCATAGAGAAGCCAATCTTATGCTAGTGAGAGTAACCCTGAGATAGGATAACCAGGGTAGACTTTTAGCCCTTGTTATCTCCAGAAGTTCGTCTAATGCTTGCCGGAAGAATTATGAGTAAGGAGACTGTGTCATATAACGCTATTAAGCTGGAGCACACAAAGACACGAGTCTTCGCTGTGACATTGACAGTATTGGTGCATTGTGGTAAGTGGAGTATTGAATCCTGATCACATGTTGTTTTAATTAACTGCACTACAATTGCCCACCTGTGATCAAGGCTATTTATAGCTGAAACGCGTAAGGTAAAGTTCATGCTGCTTTTACTGGCGAATGGATTTCCGAAATAAAATACCAGAATGCTGTGGAGTTGGGCTTCAAAATGTTCTTTTCGTTGGTGGTGTTCCAAAGTACGGGCGTCTCCATGCCCACCTTGAAGCCGCCCTGCAGGGACGGTGGCTCCCGTCACTAGGAGACTTTTCCAGATATATATATATATATACACACATGTATATATATATACATATATACACTCCATCCAGCCCCCACAGAATCATCCACGGAAGAAGGCACGGACTCAAGGTAGTCAGGATTCGGCATCTGTTTATTCTCTCAGGTCACCCTCAATCCCAGAGGTAAAAGAGAGACGCATTTCGGCTTACTAGAAGCCTTTATCAATCTGGTTGGCGCCTTTGCAAAAGCATAATAAATAGCCCTTCCCAATTACGACATAGGTAAACATAAAAGACATACTATAAAAAATGCAACCACAATGTGGACCCTATGCAGCATATAAATCCATGCTTCCTGCAGCTGGGTATCAGCGATGTTTAAGGTAAAGCATATTCAATTATCTAAATTGCACAGTGCATGGAAATAGTTAGCATGAAATCCCATTATGATAAATTGAATGGGCAAATGATTTAGCATGCTCAAAATGTATATCGCCTGCGTAATTGGTACATTATTGGTATATGAAATGTGCCGCCAAACTTCTCATCCTGTATTGCCAAAATGTAAAACATAAAATATATTGAATACATTAAAAGAACAAGCTGCTGCGCTAAATTTGCCAAGTGGAAAACGCCACTGTCCCGGAGTGCTCATCACGAGCTGATGACCTTTAACCTCATACTACGGGATCAGTGTTAACACCCGCCATACTGTAGATGTTGCGATCCCGAACACCAAACATCCATAGGCACGGGGACAGGATAATAGCAGCCAAACCTTGGGGTCATAATACACACAAAGTGTGGAATCTCGACTTAAATGTCGGTCTTCAAGCGCATGCTTGAAACCCCAAGGGACTACCACTCCCATAGTGCCTTTCGCTGGTCAAATAATATACAGAGGTTTGCAATCAAATATCCGATGTAAAGTCAATGTCCAAGTTCATACAGCTAGGGCAAAGGCAAATGTCAAAGTATCTTAGTAGTCAGGCAGCATAAAATTCAGTTCTGCTGAGGCACAGACTCGGGATTGAAGGGGACCAATGGACAAAATGATAACGCCAAACAAACCTCACTGCATCGGCATAGGTGTCCGCGGTGCCCAGTCACCAGATGGCGCCAGACTCCTGGGCAAGGCATTTCTTGCTGGGGAAACTTCGACCCCGTGCTGGCAGTCGCGAAAACCGCCCCGCTGCGGGCCCTAGGTCTCCCACTGCAGTCATCCTCGTTCCTCTTCCTGGCAGCCAAACTGGGGGTTCGCCCTCCAGCACTCCCGTACTCCACCAAAAATATGCGGTCACTAGGGGAGAGCCACAAACGACTGGTGTTCCGTGTAAAGCGTTACGACCGTTCACGCTGAATTTGAATGCACTCCATCCAGCCCCCACAGAATCATCCACGGAAGAAGGCACGGACTCGAGGTAGTCAGGATTCGGCATCTGTTTATTCTCTCAGGTCACCCTCAATCCCAGAGGTAAAAGAGAGACGCGTTTCGGCTTACTAGAAGCCTTTATCAATCTGGTTGGCGCCATTGCAAAAGCATAATAAATAGCCCTTCCCAATTACGACATAGGTAAACATAAAAGACATACTATAAAAAATGCAACCACAATGTGGGCCCTATGCAGCATGTAAATCCATGCTTCCTGCAGCTGGGTATCAGCGATGTTTAAGGTAAAGCATATTCAATTATCTAAATTGCACAGTGCATGTAAATAGTTAGCATGAAATCCCATTATGATAAATTGAATGGGCAAATGATTTGGCATGCCCAAATGTATATCACCTGCCGTAATTGGTACATTATTGGTATATGAAATGTGCCGCCAAACTTCTCAACCTGTATTGCCAAAATGTAAAACATAAAATATATTGAATACATTAAAAGAACAAGCTGCTGCGCTAAATTTGCCAAGTGGAAAACGCCACTGTCCCGGAGTGCTCATCACGAGCTGATAACAAACCCACCGGTTGATGACCTTTAACCTCATACTACGGGATCAGTGTTAACACCTGCCATACTGCAGATGTCACGATCCCGAACACCAATCATCCATAGGCACGGGGACAGGATAATAGCAGCCAAACCTTGGGGTCATAATACACACAAAGTGTGGAATCTCAACATAAATGTCGGTCTTCAAGCGCATGCTTGAAACCCCAAGGGACTACCACTCCCATAGTGCCTTTCGCTGGTCAAATAATATACAGAGGTTTGCAATTTAATATCCGATGTAAAGTCAATGTCCAAGTTCATACAGCCAGGGCAAAGGCAAATGTCAAAGTATCTTAGTAGTCAGGCAGCATAAAATTCAGTTCTGCTGAGGCACAGACTCGGGATTGAAGGGGACCAATGGACAAAATCATAACGCCAAATAAACCTCACCGCATCGGCATAGGCGTCCGCGGTGCCCAGTCACCAGATGGCGCCAGACTCCTGGGCAAGGCATTTCTTGCTGGGGAAACTTCGACCCCGTGCTTGCAGTCGAAAAATCCGCCCCGCTGCAGGCCCTAGGTCTCCCACTGCAGTCATCCTCGTTCCTCTCCCTGCCAGCCAAACTGGGGGCTCGCCCTCCAGCACTCCCGTACTCCACCAAAAACATGCGGTCACAAGGGGAGAGCCACAAACGACTGGTGTTCCGTGTAAAGCGTGACGACTGCTCACGCTGAATTTGAATGCACTCCATCCAGCCCCCACAGAATCATCCACAGAATCATCCACGGAAGAAGGCACGGACTCGAGGTAGTCAGGATTCGGCATCTGTTTATTCTCTCAGGTCATCCTCAATCCCAGAGGTAAAAGAGAGACACGCTTCGGCTTACTAGAAGCCTTTATCAATCTGGTTGGCGCCATTGCAAAAGCATAATAAATAGCCCTTCCCAATTACGACATAGGTAAACATAAAAGACATACTATAAAAAATAAAACCACAATGTGGGCCCTATGCAGCATATAAATCCATGCTTCCTGCAGCTGGGTATCAGCGATGTTTAAGGTAAAGCATATTCAATTATCTAAATTGCACAGTGCATGTAAATAGTTAGCATGAAATCCCATTATGATAAATTGAATGGGTAAATGATTTAGCATGCTCAAAATGTATATCGCCTGCCATAATTGGTACATTATTGGTATATGAAATGTGCCGCCAAACTTCTCATCCTGTATTGCCAAAATGTAAAACATACAACATATTGAATATATTAAAAGAACAAGCTGCTGCGCTAAATTTGCCAAGTGGAAAACGCCACTGTCCCGGAGTGCTCATCACGAGCTGATAACAAACCCACCGGTTGATGACCTTTAACCTCATACTACGGGATCAGTGTTAACACCTGCCAAACTGCAGATGTCACGATCCCGAACACCAAACATCCATAGGCACGGGGACAGGATAATAGCATCCAAACCTTGGGGTCATAATACACACAAAGTGTGGAATCTCGACTTAAATGTCGGTCTTCAAGCGCATGCTTGAAACCCCACGGGACTACCACTCCCATAGTGCCTTTCGCTGGTCAAATAATATACAGAGGTTTGCAATCAAATAACCGATGTAAAGTCAATGTCCAAGTTCATACAGCCAGGGCAAAGGCAAATGTCAAAGTATCTTAGTAGTCAGGCAGCATAAAATTCAGTTCTGCTGAGGCACAGACTCGGGATTGAAGGGGACCAATGGTCAAAATGATAACGCCAAACAAACCTCACTGCATCGGCATAGGCGTCCGTGGTGACCAGTCACCAGATGGCGCCAGACTCCTGGGCAAGGCATTTCTTGCTGGGGAAACTTTGACCCCGTCTGGCAGTCGCGAAAACCGCCCCGCTGCAGGCCCTAGGTCTCCCACTGCAGCCATCCTCGTTCCTCTCCCTGTCAGCCAAACTGGGGGCTCGCCCTCCAGCACTCCCGTACTCCACCAAAAACATGCGGTCACAAGGGGAGAGCCACAAAAGACTGGTGTTCCGTGTAAAGCGTGACAACCGCTCACGCTGAATTTGAATGCACTCCATCCAGCCCCCACAGAATCATCCACAGAATCATCCACGGAAGACGGCACGGACTCGAGGTAGTCAGGATTCGGCATCTGTTTATTCTCTCAGGTCACCCTCAATCCCAGAGGTAAAAGAGAGGCGCGTTTCAGCTTACTAGGAGCCTTTATCAATCTGGTTGGCGCCATTGCAAAAACATAATAAATAGCCCTTCCCAATTACGACATAGGTAAACATAAAAGACATACTATAAAAAATGCAACCACAATGTGGGCCCTATGCAGCATATAAATCCATGCTTTCTTCAGCTGGGTATCAGCGATGTTTAAGGTAAAGCATATTCAATTATCTAAATTGCACAGTGCATGTAAATAGTTAGCATGAAATCCCATTATGATAAATTGAATGGGCAAATGATTTAGCATGCTCAAAATGTATATCGCCTGCCATAATTGGTACATTATTGATATATGAAATGTGCCGCCAAACTTCTCATCCTGTATTGCCAAAATGTAAAACATAAAATATATTGAATATATTAAAAGAACAAGCTGCTGCTCTAAATTTGCCAAGTGGAAAACGCCATTGTCCCGGAGGGCTCATCACGCGCTGATAACAAACCCACCGGTTGATGACCTTTAACCTCATACTACGGGATCAGTGTTAACACCTGCCATACTGCAGATGTCACGATCCCGAACACCAAACATCCATAGGCACGGGGACAGGATAATAGCAGCCAAACCTTGGGGTCATAATACACACAAAGTGTGGAATCTCGATTTAAATGTCGGTCTTCAAGCGCATGCTTGAAACCCCACGGGACTACCACTCCCATAGTGCCTTTTGCTGGTCAAATAATATACAGAGGTTTGCAATCAAATATCCGATGTAAAGTCAATGTCCAAGTTCATACAGCCAGGGCAAAGGCAAATGTCAAAGTAACTTAGTAGTCAGGCAGCATAAAATTCAGTTCTGCTGAGGCACAGACTCGGGATTGAAGGGGACCAATGGACAAAATGATAACGCCAAACAAACCTCACTGCATCGGCATAGGCGTCCGTGGTGCCCAGTCACCAGATGGCGCCAGACTCCTGGGCAAGGCATTTCTTGCTGGGGAAACTTCGACCCCGTGCTGGCAGTCGCGAAAACCGCCCCGCTGCGGGCCCTAGGTCTCCCACTGCAGTCATCCTCGTTCCTCTCCCTGGCAGCCAAACTGGGGGCTCGCCCTCCAGCACTCCCGTACTCCACCAAAAACATGCGGTCACAAGGGGAGAGCCACAAAAGACTGGTGTTCCGTGTAAAGCGTGACGACCGCTCACGCTGAATTTGAATGCACTCCATCCAGCCCCCACAGAATCATCCACAGAATCATCCACGGAAGACGGCACGGACTCGAGGTAGTCAGGATTCGGCATCTGTTTATTCTCTCAGGTCACCCTCAATCCCAGAGGTAAAAGAGAGGCGCGTTTCGGCTTACTAGGTGCCTTTATCAATCTGGTTGGTGCCATTGCAAAAGCATAATGAATATAAATAAATATATATATATATATATATATATATATCTTACTCCCCTTACAAAGCCTGGAGAATCGACTCCGGGGTTTGTAGAGGGCACCCTCATACTTATGACCTAGCACCCTGCCTTCAGGATTGAAAGGCCTGTTTTAGGGGTGACTCAAGGTTTTAAGTACAGTGACCTCAGATATAATAAAACGTATATCTATCGTAAGTGGTGCTAGTACCAGCTTACAGAGGCTGCCAAGGCAGGCCTGTAGTCACAGTTTGAGTGGTCTCTCAAGGGTGGCATAATACATGCTGCAGCCCCTGGTGTACCTTTGCCCTTGGCATTTCTCCTTCCTTGCGCCTAGCTGAAAAGTGCACAGTTTTCTCATATTAAACTCAATCTACTGTTTTAAGTAAATTGGGTATAGCGTGAGAAACCTTGGGTGGTTGCATGGGAACGCCAATGCACCACCCTTGGCACGCCCCCACGGCGCAAATTAATGCGAAGCAGCGCAATGCGCTGCTTCTCATTACTTTTCTGTTATTTCCAGCGCTAAACAAGTTTAGCTCTGGAAAGTTAATTAGGAAAAAAAGATTTTGCGCTGTTTTGCGTCACTTTTGTGACGCAAACACGGCGCAAAATCTTAGTAAATCTCTCCCCAAGTATTGTAAGCAGCCTTGAGTTATTAGACAGAATCGTCTCAGCATGACAATTTCTACATAACATAGATGACTGTGTGTACTAACCTATGTACATGTGCTTGTTTTGCTTTTACAGATGGGCTGTCTGTAAAGGTTTCACCAGAGCACAAAGGCTGCAGGTAGTATTATCTTTACTACCTTCAGAGCTTGGTTATTTTAAGTGAATAGTCTCTCTTTAGACAAGTTTTGCATAGAGTGTAAACTGCTCATAGTAGATACTTTTTAATACTCTGTGGAGTTTCACTGTCTGCAAACAGTGTGGTCCAGAGTAAACTCTCTCTAGAAAGTAAACACTGTTTCAAGTACTCATTTTTGTACTCCTATCCACTTAATTTCTCAATGTAGGGTTCAGTGACTGTGAGGGGTTTGTTACAGGTAAAGACTGTCCACAGTAGGGCATTAGTTATGTAACAGGGCTTGAGCCTTTGGAGGAACTTGGCTTATCCTGAACAGTTATATACAGATTGAACATCCTGTGCAGTACAGGTCCCCCTTTTATCTGTGGTTGATAGTCAACATGAACTCGGCTACCCATGAAGTATATGGTATAGGGCCAGTGTTGCACATAACACAAGCTTACTTCACCTCTGGGGGGGGGTTGTATGTATGATAGCAGTAATGACACTTCATATTACTCTGAGCCATTTTGCATTTATTTCATGGCTCTGCCATACCCATTTCTAGAGCAATGTGTGCAAAAGAAGATTGGGTGATATCATCAGTGGTGTCATAGAACATGTCGTGAGTGATGTAACATGTGAGGTCATACACAGTGCATGGCAGGGGTGCAAGTTATAGTTAGCTCTTCTAACTATAACTGGTGAATTATTTTAGTTAAAAACGTTAATGTTGTCACTGACATATTCACCAAATTATAACGTCACTTTAACCTTTGTTTTTTCAGTGAATATATATGTGTGTATATATATATATACACACACAGTCAGCGGTGCCTCAACAAGACCATGTTCATTGTGACTTGGAAGTTCCTTTAACATACCAAGGACATAAAATTGGTTTGGGGGTGTTACCCCATACACCACTGAATGTCAGAACTGGGGCCCCTAAGTAATGATGGGACCGCCTGGCCTTCATTGACGAGTTTACACCATATCTTACTTCAGCAAACTTGCTGCCTATGGATGTAGTAAGATTATTAGACCAGATAGTAGTTTCTATAGGCAAATTAGACAATACATGGTACAAAAAATAGTTTCCAGAGCAGCTGCATTAGGACTTGTACCACCAGCCCAGGTTGTCATATAGACAATCAGCCCATAGATGCTATTATGGGCAAAAAACACGAAGACATTGCATTCTGGATTGCTTGTGAAACAAACCAGCTGGAGGTGTTCCATCCTCATACAACCCCACGTTGAGCATTTAATACTGACTATGTGTCTTCCCCTTGGGATGGTGCCACCTGTAGACGAGTGCAGCACATGGGTAAGTATCTTTGCCAGTATTCACACTACTACGCATGGCACACCCTCATTAGTGGTGCTACCTGATGAATTAAAACAAGTACAAAATGAGCACAGATCTGCACCCGCTCTTGGCTTAGGAACAAAATGAATGGGAAATTTTGAAACATTTTGAGTGACATTTGCAGAGAAGCCGCAGATTTGTCAATATGCCAGAGGATTGTAGAAGTTCCTATCCAGGGCCTTAAAAGGGAGCTAACGAAGATAATTTCAGAAATGTGCATCTGTGGCCTGTGACACTTTGGGATCATGAGCCGCTAAACTGAGTGCCAAAAGTGAGGTTGAGGGTTATGGCAAGGAAAAACCTGAACCTTAATCTATGAAGAAGGAGAGAATGAGACAGTAAAAAGGGACTGGATCTCCGTCAACTCAGGATTCTAGCCGGGCGGTTCACAATTTGATGTTCCATGATAAATTTAAGAAGTTGGATCAGTAACAGTATACTGTTAGACATTCTTCCTGTTCTTCTGACAGTAAAAGGGCAGAAAGGATTGGAGGGACTGAGCATCGCAGAAAGGACAAGTACATTAAGCAGAAAAGTGAATACGTATGTGAAGCAGAGGTTAGTGTACAAAAGGAAGACAAAGGTCTGACTCTAAGACTCGCTTTAAAAAGAAGAAAATGGCCAGATTGATGACTAACGGCACAACATGGCGGCCGAGTGAGAGACTATGGAGCTGCACAGTGCTTAAACACCAAGTCGCCCCTGGGGTGTAAACGAACCTGCTGGCAGTGGCGACAGAACCCACGTTCACCAACAGTGAACAGCGACGGAACTTTGAGGTCAGCAGCGTTCGGCGGGAGGGGCACACAGCAGGCGGCGCGCCCCTCGAGTGAGACATAAGGTGGAGACGCTGCCCATCCCTCATTGCTGCTGAGCGGGAGACCACCGGAGGACTCAGCCAGCATGTCCCAGTGAGCCGGAATACAAATACCTGCGGTCTGACAAACAAAAGGACCCTGGGGAGCGCTTGCTGCGGCGTCACTCCTGAAGTGCGGAACTTGTGGACTGCGTTCCGGGGGAGGCCCCGGCTGTGAGGGCCTGGGCGTGAGGCGGCAGGTGAAGACGCTGCCCCTCCTCCCTTGCTGCCTGCCGTGTGACAGCCGGTGAGTCAGAGCGCGATTTAAAGCGGGCCCCAGAGAAATCGGAACCTGGTGAGTGCTCACCGCGGCGGCACCACTGCAGCGGGAGGGTTGCGGACTGGGCAGAGTGCTCTATGAGAGGCCCCGACTACGCAGGCCTGGGAGTGCGGCCTACGGTCTCCGCTGCACGTGTGGTGCTACGATCGAGCTGGCTGGAGAGAAAGGTGCCGCGAGGTGAGCCATCCCGACCCTGGCAGTTAACTGTGGGCTTGTGACTGTGGGGGCACGAGCGTGCGGCCATAAGGCCCAACAAATACAAAGCGTATACGGATTGGAGCTGAGGCAGGCCTGCTGTGTAGTGACATTACTCTGCACGCTTCATTAAGGGGTTAAAGACAGAGCTGCTTCGTTTTTCAACAGGCGCGGAGCTACGAACGGTGGGTCTGCACTTTAAGTGGTTCACAGCAGGTGGGGGTACCGTTAGTTAAGGCCACGGGGCCCTGTGGATGCGCGGCTTGCAGCTAAGCGCCACTGCCCCCCCCTGGAAGCGTGCGAGCGGCTAATGGTAAATCACCTGGATAGCAAGCCAGCAGACCAATAACGCAGAAGCCTGCTCTGACTTGCTGAACATAGCTGATGTCCATACCAAAGCAGACATGGGCAAGTCTGATAAAACTCAGCCCTGCCTCACATTAGAGCCCCACATGCCAGGAAAATCGAGACAGCGTGCCACATCAGGCTCGGAACTTGACGCCCCCTCCGAGAGCCCACCATCATTGGAGGCGACACTCATCGCCATACAGAACAGTCTGCCGTTCATCGATGGGAATATAGCCGCCCTCAATACACGGATGGACCATATGTCTGCCAAATTGGACAAGCATGCTGCCAGGCTGGGAGAGGCGGAGAAGCGCAAATCGGACACGGAGGACAATCTACAGAAGGTAACCTCCAAGACTCTTGACATGGAGAAGGTGCCCGCCATCATACAGGCGAAAAATGAAGACTTGGAGGCCAGGTCCCGGTGAAACAATATAAGAATTACGGGCATGCGGGAGTCGACCAATACCGGAAGACTGGAAACGTACGTAGAGACAATGCTGCGTGAGTTATTTGGGCCGGAACACCTATCCCAGGTCTTGATAATTGAGAGAGCTCACCGATCACTGTCTGCTCGCCTGCCCCCGGGTGCCCCGCCGAGGCCGATCATCGCTTGGCTCCTGAATTACAGGGACCGCGATTCAGTTCTGCGCATGGCCTGTGAAAAAGGCACTATAACCTACCAAGGAAATGCTTTGGCGTTTTACCAGGATTTCACAATGGCGGTCCGGGCGTCAAGAAGGGAATATCACGCAGTAAAGAAGATACTGATAGCAGAAAACGCCCATACGCTAAGCTATACCTGGCTCGCCTGTGAATTGGAGCAGAAGGCAAATCGAAAATATTCGCAAACCCTAAAGCAGCTATGGAGTATGCGAAGAACTTTAAACGTCAAGCCCGAAACACACCCGACTCACAGGATGAAGAAGACCGAACACTTACAGAACGCATGTGGTGATGTACTCTTTAAAATGAGACAGTTCTGTATTGAAATGTTATAGAGAAATGGAACATGACTGCTCCTGCGGGGTGGCGGGAGTAGTGCAGCACAGTTATTTCTCTTTTACTCCGTTCTGGTTTCGCCTGCCGAGCCAGTCATTACAATATCACACTGTATGCGTTGTATGTTGGTCCAGCCAGTGAATATGTGTTGTATATCCCTCTACATATAGAGACTTCAAAACCTAGACGGAGGTATATGTATATATTCAGCCACCTCCCTGGTGACTGCGCTCCGGCGTTTCCCCAGAGGGTGTACCCGCATCTGATTGTGATTTTGTTTGACATCGGGGGGTTGATTGCTGTTTTTGGGATGGCTTTAGCAAGGTTGGGGGTGCTGAAGTGGGAGGGGGAAGGAAGTGGGCGGGGGGGACCATACAACTGTTTTTATGTGATCGATCGGAGGATAAGAATATGTATGAGATTGCCTATATTGCCTTACTGTATAGGTGCATACGAGATATTGCAAGTACACATACATGACAAACTGTGATAAAGATAGCATCACATGCATGATGTGCAACGTCCGTGGTTTGCACTCCCCCCAAAAAATACGGCAAGTGCTAGCCTATCTAGACAAGCACGATGTCAAGATCGCTCTGCTCCAAGAGACGCATCTAACCAAACAGACAGAGGCCAGGGTGGGGGCCAGATGGGCTGGGTTTCGGCTGGCATCTTCGTACTCGTCGTATGCAAGAGGGGTACTTACATTGGTGAAGAGAGGCCTCCCGCTCACTGTCATAAAATCCTACACAGACGTTGAAGGGCGGTACGCTATTCTGCATGGGGAAATCTTTGGATCGATATTCACCATAGTGAATGTCTATGGACCCAACACTGACACGCCTGCAATCTTTGAGGATATATTTACTATCCTGAGGGAGTGGCCTGAAGCGATGATTATATGGGGAGGTGACCTGAACACACATCTAGACCCCAGCAGAGATAAATCGAGCAAACAGGGAGGGCAATCACCCAAGGCGGCACGGGTCATAACTAATGGGATGGACGAGATAGGACTCATAGATGCATGGAGACACCGTAACACTGACAGACTAGAAGGCACACACGCATCTACGGCGCATGGCAGCTGGTCGAGGCTGGACAACTGGTTGGTGAGTGAGGCGGTTAACCCATGGATTCACTCGGTAGCTGCGTTACCTAGAACGCTTTCTGACCACAACCCAGTCAGGCTTACCCTACACATCCCTTTGAGCATCCCACGTCAGTTCACCTGGCGATTCAGATCGGCACTACTAGATCCGCTGAACACCAACACAATCAGAAAAGCCATAATCCAATACTTTGACTTTGACTTAAATAAAGGGACAGTTGAAAGCGCCGCCACACTTTGGGAGGCCTTCAAGGCCACAATCAGGGGCACCTGCATAAGCACAACATCAGGTATCCTAAAGGATATTCGCGGTCAGCTATCCCGAAAAGAATCCGAACTAGCGCAGCTGGAACGAGAGACACCTCAAATGCGGCTAAGTTAGCACGCATAAAAGAACTCATACTGGAATATAATGAGTTGGCAACCGGGGAGGTGCGATATCTATCTAAGAGGCATGAAGCTCGTGCATATGGCGAGGGGGGCAGGCCGGGACATAATCTGGCTGAGAAAATTAAGATTAGGACCAAAAACAATGTAATAACAAAAATCACGGATAACACCGGGCAGGATTACTACTCCACACAAGCAATCACGGAGCAATTCCGCAATTGTTATTCTGAGATTTACACATCCAAAGGAGAGACCGAGCCCACAGAACTAGATGACTATCTGGAAGATATTGCCTTGGCCTGGCTATCCTCTGGTCAGCGAGAATATTTGTGTCAGCCGATTGAAGCTGCTGATATCCGGGAGGCAATCCGCTCACTGCCAAACAGGAAAGCACATGAGGGTCTCAAGGTGCTCCAATCCACCGCACTCCATTCTACCCCACTCTACCCAACCCCAATCTACCCCATTCCACTCTACTCCAATCTACCCCATTTCAATCTACCCCACACCACTAACGTTTAGCAATGATGAACTGCTGCCACACTGGTGTACAACATGGCTATAACACCTTGCCGAAGCCAATACCTCTTGCATAGGCGAGCCCTATTGGTTTTGCCAATGCTTGTTGATTTTTCCATTCTCTTTTTTCACCCATCCACATTAGTAAAAAAATGTATTTGCCTGGTTGGCATTTTTCAGTTTATCGATGCGCATATAGTATATATATTCTTTTATGTATCTTATGTGTAGAATATTCACCTATCATAGTTTTTTATGCTTTTATATGAGGATTTTAATGTCCTTAATGCATCTGTTTCAATTAACCTTCCGGGGATATCGTGAGCACTGTGACAGTTCCCATTCCACTTTTCTTATTTGTTATTACCCGGTACTGTTCTATATCTTTCATAGAAAGTGTCAAGTTTTAAAGATATGACAGAAATGTTTCCATTATGTCTGCCTACTGTCTAAGAAGACGTTTTTATTTTTGATAATGTTGGTTAGCTATAATCATTATAACAATAGACATGACACAATTGTTGCCATGGTTGTTTACTCTTTTTGATCCTTTAGCATCTGCAAGTGCTACGTTTGTTTTCGTAATAGAAGATAAAATCCGCAATTGGATCCTATAAAAACTCTGTTATCTAACCATAGTCAGAGAGGGACCTCACTCGAGGGTTGTCTCGTCAGAGGTCACACTTGTTTACAGTACTAACCAGCTTCAGTTGGAAGCAACATTGGGAACAGGGAGCAGAAGTGGCCTTCAGCCTGTCACTGTTTTTTTTCCAGCTCTGAATAGGCTGTGATAGAAAATAGCAAACTTGATATTCCATAACCAAAACGCAGGTATGCTGTGCGATCCATCCTGAGAAACTCAAGTATAGGCTTTCCTATTTCCTGCTTTAGCTAACATTAGAGTAGCACTTACAAATAGGCAGAGAGTGCTAGTAAACAAAAAATTTAATAATCATGTCAGAAGTATTTCTACTGTTCTGATACAGACTTCTAACTGCAGATTCCTCCCCTTGTGAATTCCCCCAGGCGCCAGACTGGATCCGGAGAATTTTGATAGCAATTGCCTTGTGTGTCAATAGGTGGTATCGTGTTGTTTCGCGTCGGATCTGTCTGTCCCCAGATGTGACATCAGGGCCACTGTCTGCACCACCTCACATGCCGATGTCAATTCCTTTCCACACCTTCCGACACGGATCCTGAGCTGCTACAAATCCTGTCAAGCTGACAGTTTTTTTCTTCTTCAGATGTTTACTTGTGTGCAAGCCAAAAACTACAGGGTTTAAACCTTGCAAGGACTGAAACTGACAAATGTTGGTAACAGACACCCATGATGTCTGTCTGTGTTGCCTTGGCTGCAGGCACGACGTGACATTGTGCAACTGCTGTGCAACAATTTATAAAAAGTCCATCTACAACCACAAAGCCAAACTTACTGTCTCAGTACTTTGGAGGAAGTCAAGGTCCAAGTCCTGGTCGAGGTCAAAGGAGCGGATGCACTCTCATTCCTGGGGCCAATCTGTCGACCTCTCATCTTTGAAGTCCAGTCAATGAAGCATAAGAAGTTAAAGCACAGGTCTTCATCATCCGGCCCCTCCCACTGCTCAGAGTCACACGACACTCCCTACACCTCCAGGCCACGGATTTGTTCCCGCCCCTTTGGAATAAATTCCGTATTTGGTCCCAATGCGTCCTGACTCCCCTGGGCCATTGGTGATGACTCAACAACTACTTGAGTTAAGACGGGCCTTGGCCAAAATGTATGGTATCTCAGTGAATCACTCTGGAATGCCTCCAAGACTCCTAGGTGGCCTCCAGTCAGATTACTGCTGGTGGATCCATCCCAAACTCTGAGTGCACCACTCAACCTCACTTCTAAGCCAGCCCCATCCAGACCCAGTGTGACATCAGATGCCATCACCGATGCCACCAATGCCAGAACTGCAGCTGATAGTTATATCCGAATTCGAGGCCCACCCCTGAGGCCGCAAACAACGCACCAGTGTTCTTACTCTGATTAAGAAACCTCTCGACCCGATTCTGACAGCGATAGGGATGACCCTTATGACGAAGAAAACTTATGCTTCGATCTGCAGAATGCCAGTGAGCTGGGCCCTTCTTCCAACATTAGCGTTTCCTCTCCAAATTCGACTATGGTAATAGAAGAGTCTGTGCATTCACAACAGTGAATATCAGACAAATGAGCTCGTAAAGGATCAATCGAACTCTCTCCACACCATTTTACACACATGGCCCACCTACCAGAGAAAACAGATTTGGTAGAGTGTCTTCTGGCCGATAAAATAACATCCACCACATCGCACGGGAGAGAGAAAGAGCTCAGGTTGTCCCGTTCAATCTTCAGGCATGAAGGTGCAGGCTGTGGAGATGGGGGTGTAGAACCTGCCCCTACGACTGCGAGAAGAGGTCTGCCCTGAGAGGGTGACGGAGAAGAGGGTGCGATGAGAGGTAAAGGAGGTCTGTGTACCACACCCTTCTTGACCAGTCCAGAGCGATCAACATGACTTGGGCCAGGTCTTGGCGAATCTTCCTCAGAACTCGAGGAATCAAGGATATGGTAGGAAACGCGTAAAGAAGCTGTGAGCCCCAGTCTAGCTGAAACGCGTCCCCCAGCACTCCTCACATTGGATACCGGAGACTGCAGAACGGCAGGCAGTGTGCGTTCTCGTGAGTGGCAAACAGGTCCAACCGAGGAAACCCCCACATCCTGAAAATGTGAAGGACCACCTCTGGATGGAGACGCCATTCGTGATCGGCCGAGTACTGCCGACTGAGACTGTCCGCATGCACATTCAGCACTCCGGCCAGATGATTTACAATCCCACAAATCTGATGGTCCTGAGCCCAGGACCAGAGTCGCAAAGCCTCTCTGCAGAGACGATACGACCCTGCTCCTCCCTGTTTGTTTATGTACCACATCACGGTCGTGTTGTCTATCAGGACCTGAACTGACGGACCGCGAAGGGAGGGAAGAAAGGCCTTGAAAGCCAAATGTATCACCTGCAATTCAGAAGATTGATGTGAAGCAATCTTTCCTCTGGAGACCAAAGGCCCTTGATGTCCAGATCCCCCAGATGAGCTCCCCACCCTAGAGTAGAGGCATCCGTTATCACTGTGGCCACCGGAGAAGGAGGTTGAAACAGCTTCCCTTGAGAGAGGTTGTCCGAAACACTCCACCATAACAGATCTGCTGCAGTGTCTCTGGAGATTCTGACAACCTCCCTGAGATCTCCATTGTGTTGAAACCACTGCCTGCGGAGGCACCACTGGAGTGCCCTCATGTGATAGTGTGCATGGTTGACCAACAGTACCCAGGAAGCAAACAGACCAAGCAGGCGTAAGACCTTCAGGACTGGAACAACCGCTCCATCTTGAAAAATTGGAATCATAGCCTGAATGTCTAGAATCCTCTGATGAGGAGGGAAAGCACGACTCACAGTAGTGTCCAGTACTGCCCCTATGAACAGGTTGCTTTGAGAGGGCACCAGGTGAGATTTGGCCAAGTTTATAGAAAAACCCAAGTCAATCAACAGACGCGTTGTTATTTACAAATGATGCAGCATCATCTCTGGTGACTTTGCTTTTAGCAACCAGTAGTCTAGATAGGGAAAACAGGAATCCCCGACCTTCTGAGAAGTGCTGCTACTACTGCCATCACCTTCGTGAAGACTCGTGGAGCAGATGTAACACCGAACGGAAGGACCGCAAACTGGTAGTGTTGAGATCCCACCGTAAAACAGAGATACTTCCGATGCAACTTCAGTATGGGAATGTGAAAATACGCATCCTGTAAATCGATCAACACCATCCAGTCTTCCTTCTGCAGTGCTAGAAGACCTGAGCTAGGGTCAACATCTTGAATTTCTCCTGTTTGAGGTAAAAATTCAAGAACCTGAGGTCTAGGATCGGTCTCAATCGCCCGTCCTTTTTGGGGATCAGGAAATACCGGGAGTAGCATCCCTGACCCCTTTCCTGCTCTGGAACAACCTCTATTGCACCCTTCTGTATCAAAGACCGAACCTCTTGTTGCAGGAGCAACAGATGGTCCTCCGAGCACCAGCCCTGGCAAGGGGGGAAAGGAGGGGGAAACTCCCGGAAAGGAACGGCGTAACCATTTTCCACGAGATCCAACACCCAGAGATCTGAAGTAACAGATCTCCAATTCCGTAGACAATGGGACACCCGACCTCCCATGGGACCAACATGTTCTAAGATGGGGGATCTAGAGCTGCTTCCCTGCTGCACCAGTTGGGGGAACAGGAGAGGAGGAGGAGGAGGAGACTTGCTGGCGAGCTGAGCCTCACAGGCGACCTCTACCCTTCCATGTGTATGATCTATACAGAGGGTTCGCCTGTTGCTGCTGCTGCCAGGCCCGAAAGGGCATAGCCTTGTCAAACCCTCAAAATCTATGGTAGCCAAAGCCTCTAGGCTGGGACTGCATGCCTAACAATCTAGCTGTGGCCCTGCTATACTTAAAACGCTGCAGCGGTGAGTCCGCTTTGGTACCAAAGAGCTGAGAGCCATCAAAAGGCAAGTCCAAAAGGGTGGCCTGCACATCTGAAGAAAAACCAGACCCCCTGAGCCAGGCGTGCCTCCTAGTTGCCACTGAGGAACCCATCACCCTAGCAACAGAGTCAGCTGTGTCAAGCACAGATTGAATGACCTGACGGGCCGCAGCTTGGGCGTCCGACAGAACCTCCGCAAAATGGCCCTGACCGTCTTCTGGAAGCTTAGGGATCACCTCCGTAGCCGAATCCATCAAAGCATGATGTAGCGACCCAGTAGGCATGTTGCAGTTGTCGATTTTAAAGCCATACTGGCTTAGGAAAACATCTTCTTAGCTGATTTTTCCATCCTCTTAGATATCGTATTTCCAGGAGTGGATGGAAAAGAGCCAGAAGACTGCTTTGTAGAGCATGACGCCTGAACTACCAGGTTCTCAGGGTATGGATGTGCAGATAAGAAAGCTGGATCCCCCGGCGCTACTTTGTACCTTCTTGCCACCGATCTGGACGCAGGAGGGGCAGTCATAGGCTTCTGCCATACCTCTAAGATGTATGCAAAAGAAACAATTGATGGACGGAATGCTGGACAATACAATCATTCACCCCCAGTCACAAGGATCTGGGTTAAATCCATCATTCTTTTGCTCACCACACCACCCCAGTTTGGACCCAGCCATATGCAAATCAGTCTTGACCCTGTTCCTTGTGGGAACAGTCCAGCCCGAACTGCCAAGCCAGGTCCTCCGTGGACCGGAAACAAGCAACCTGGGACCGGTTTCAGGGCATCACCCTTCTTCAGCCAGGCTAGCTTGAAGCCAGTGGTGTAGTGAGCACGGGACCCACGTCTGGGCATACCCTTCCCACTTAGGGCGACATTTGCAAAAGGAACAATTGATGGACGGAATGCTGGACAATACAATCATTCACCCCCAGTCACAAGGATCTGGGTTAAATCCATCATTCTTTTGCTCACCACACCACCCCAGTTTGGACCTAGATATATGCAAATCAGTCTTGACCCTGTTCCTTGTGGGAACAGTCCAGCCCGAACTGCCAAGCCAGGTCCTCCCTGGACCGGAAACAAGCATCCTGGGACCGGTTTCAGGGCATCACCCTTCTGCAGCCTGGCTAGCTTAAAGCCAGTGGTGTAGTGAGTACGGGACCCACGTCTGGGCATACCCTTCCCACTTAGGGCGACATATGCAAAAGAAACAATTGATGGACGGAATGCTGGACAATACAATCATTCACCCCCAGTCAAAAGGATCTGGGTTAAATCCATCATTCTTTTGCTCACCACACCACCCCAGTTTGGACCCAGCCATATGCAAATCAGTCTTGACCCTGTTCCTTGTGGGAACAGTCCAGCCCGAACTGCCAAGCCAGGTCCTCCCTGGACCGGAAACAAGCATCCTGGGACCGGTTTCAGGGCATCACCCTTCTTCAGCCAGGCTAGCTTGAAGCTGATGAGGGCTGAAAGCCTGAAACCGGTCCTAGGATGCTTGTTTCCAGTCCAGGGAGGACCTGGCCTGGCAGTTCGGGCTGGACTGTTCCCATTGGGCACAGGGTCAAGACTGATTTGCATATGGCTGGGTCCAAACTGGAATGGCATGGTGAGCAAAAAACGATGGATTTAGGCCCAGATCTCTGTACTGGGGTGAATGTATGACATTGTTCTGCATTCTGTCCATCAATTGTTCTTTTGCATTTGTCACCCCGAGTGGGACGGGTATGCCCAGACGTGGGTCCCGTGCTCTCCATGCCACTCGAGTCAAGCTATCCTGGCTGATGAAGGCTGAAAGCCCGAAACCGGTCCTAGGATGCTTGTTTCCAGTCCAGAGAGGACCTGGCCTGGCAGTTCGGGCTGACTGTTCCCATTGGGCACAGGGTCAAGACTGATTTGCATATGGCTGGGTCCAAACTGGAATGGCATGGTGAGCAAAAAAACGATGGATTTAGGCCCAGATCTCTGTACTGGGGTGAATGTATGACATTGTTCTGCATTCTGTCCATCAATTGTTCTTTTTGCATTTGTCACCCCGAGTGGGACGGGTATGCCCAGACGTGGGTCCCGTGCTCTCCATGCCACTGGAGTCAAGCTATCCTGGCTGATGAATGCTGAAAGCCCGAAACCGGTCCTAGGATGCTTGTTTCCAGTCCAGGGAGGACCTGGCCTGGCAGTTCGGCTGGACTGTTCCCATTGGGCACAGGGTCAAGACTGATTTGCATATGGCTGGGTCCAAACTGGAATGGCATGGTGAGCAAAAAAACGATGGATTTAGGCCCAGATCTCTGTACTGGGGTGAATGTATGACATTGTTCTGCATTCTGTCCATCAATTGTTCTTTTTGCATTTGTCACCCCGAGTGGGACGGGTATGCCCAGACGTGGGTCCCGTGCTCTCCATGCCACTGGAGTCAAGCTATCCTGGCTGATGAATGCTGAAAGCCCGAAATCGGTCCTAGGATGCTTGTTTCCAGTCCAGGGAGGACCTGGCCTGGCAGTTCGGTCTGGACTGTTCCCATTGGGCACAGGGTCAAGACTGATTTGCATATGGTTGGGTACAAACTGGAATGGCATGGTGAGCAAAAAAACGATGGATTTAGGACCAGATCTCTGTACAGGGGTAAATGTATGACATTGTTCTGCATTCTGTCCATCAATTGTTCTTTTTGCATTTGTCACCCCGAGTGGGACGGGTATGCCCAGACTTGGGTCCTGTGCTCTCCATGCCACTGGAGTCAAGCTATCCTGGCTGATGAGGGCTGAAAGCCCGAAACCGGTCCTAGGATGCTTGTTTCCAGTCCAGGGAGGACCTGGCCTGGCAGTTCGGGCTGGACTGTTCCCATTGGGCACAGGGTCAAGACTGATTTGCATATGGCTGGGTCCAAACTGGAATGGCATGGTGAGCAAAAAAACGATGGATTTAGGCCCAGATCTCTGTACTGGGGTGAATGTATGACATTGTTGTGCATTCTGTCCATCAATTGTTCTTTTTGCACACCTCTAAGATGAGCTCGGTCAAAGCCTTATTAAATGGGAGCAGAGGCTCTGTCACAGAAGAGGGGGAGTGAAAACCTCTGTCAGGATGTTCGACTTGATATCTGCAATAGGAAACTGCAAGTCCAGTATATCCGCTGCCTTCCTTATGATTGAGTGGTAAGATGAGACCTCCTGCGAAGGAAGGCCTTTGGGAGAAGAGAGTTCCCACTCCGGAAACCTATCTAAACCACTGGCCTCCTGTAGTCTGCAAACTCTTGCATGGGATCAATAATATCTTCCTCTTCAGCCTCTTCCTGGTGCTCCTGGAATTCTTCCTCCTCCAGAAGCCTCTGCGCCTCCCTTCGAGATCTCAACTTGGGTATCGGCGTCAGCGGTGCCAGACGCGGCGCCAGTGACTTCGGGGCCGGCGTCGATGGAGGCTCCGCAGGGTTAGCTGAAGGTGCCGGGCGAGGCTGACACAGCGCCGGGCCGGAGCCAGACCGCGCCGGAGAATACTCCATTCTTCCCTCTAGGGATTTCATCGGCAAAAACGGCATGAAAGGTGCCTGTGCAAAATTAGGTGGTAAGCCTCCCAGGTTGAAAGATACTGGTCCCATGGGCCAACAGGCGCTCCAGTAGCGTTAGTCGCCCTGACGAACATGCCACACATCGCATTCAAGAAATGCGAAGGATCCGTACCTGGAGCCGGAAAGGGTGGGTACGGATCCAGTACCGCCTACTCAGGAACCACTTGAGGCTGTAAGACTGGTTCCGGCTGCGTCGCCGGAGACACTGGAGCCGGAGGCGGGGTGGCCGGAGGCAAAGGCGTCACTTTCCTGGGCGTCGGAGAGTGTCTTGGAGCCATAGAGTGTACCGAAGTCACCTGAGGCAAAGGGGAAGGTTAGACTTCATCCTTTCTGTGATGTCATAATACCAGGGACCCCGACTTCGGTGACTTATCTTTAGAAGAGCGACGCCTGGAACCATGACACCGCTTCTTCTTTTTCTTCCTCGATGTCTTCGAGGTATGCTGAGTCGGTGACTTGGACTACAATCTTGTCCTTCTTCAGCCGCTCTTCTGCTCCTTCGCCCTGGCCATGAACAACTTGGCCTTCCTCTCCTTGAGGGCCTTCGAATTCATGTGACGGCACGACGAACATCCCTCTATGTCGTGGTCCGACGACAGACACCAAAGACAATCATCATGGGGGTCCGTGATAGACATATGACCCCTGCATTCCCTACAAGGCTTTAAACCAGATTTCTTCTGAGTAGCCATTGCACTGCTACAATTTCAGGAGAACCTGTAACAATGAAACACACAGAAATGGAGAGCCCTGGAAAAACCGTTACGCTTCGACGGCGCAGAAAAAAGGGAACTGATGTCAGCAAGCCGACAAGGTCTTCTTATGGCTCCGATGACGTCACGCAGGGTCGCGAGCAGAGCCATTCTATTGTGACGTCCTCATCGATGTGGGAAAGCTATGGAGAAAATTTTCTGTGGAATGCTGTGCAAGGGGTAATTTAAAAGGTGAGAAATCCACAGGCAGATGTATCCATCAGAACAAATGTTTTGACAGATTTGCTTAACCCAGGCCAAATGAGCCAAGAACCTTTCAGTGAAGCTCTTACTGATGTGTTGATGGGCACCTGGGCAAAGCCAGGATCTTGGCTCTTGGTCACAAGACGGCATAGACATGCTCCTTGGGATCCAGATTTTCTGCGTAACACCCCAATTTGGAGAACGTAATGGTACAGGCGTCCATGAGTCACCTTATTCCTAATGAATTCCTTACAACTCCTCCTGATAGGGAGTCAAAACGCCTGGAGACATTCGGCAAGTGTATATTTTCTTCTGCTAGCCTTGCCCTCTGGTTCGTTAATGCAAATTGCCATCTAGGGAGGTATTTGCATTTGTTGTGGGTCAGAATGGAGGATATCTTGCAAACTGTCCTGGAAGACAAACGGCAATACTTCAACTCCTCATGATGGTTCGCCAGGATGCAGCAAAGTACTCTATTCGTTCGGGCCTGGATATGACTGACTGGGTAGGGTAGTTAGTACCAGTGTGGTGCTTCAATGCGATGCCTGGATTTGCTCCACAGGCTTCTCTTCTGATGTACAACAGTCCCAAATGGACATGCACTTTGACCACTCTAGGCTGTTTGGAACAAAAATGGACTCCGCCTTAGAAGTATTCAAAGAGACCAAAGCCATTACTTGCTCTCTAGGCCAAGTTCCACGGATTCAGCAGTTCTCCCAACAGACTTGCCCCTTTCAAAGACTCCAGAAGGGGATATCAACAGCGGCAGCACCAGTATGTGCCTCAGGAGCAACAGACCTCCCAACCTATTCAATGCAGAATTTGAGGATCAAGCCATCCGTGTCCAGGCCACCTGGGGCAACATACTATCCTAGGCCCAGCCCCCCTCCATTGGCTGCTGCAGAACTGCTGTAATTTACTCTTGGAAGCACACGATCACCTGGTGGGAGGCCGCATCACCTTCTACCTCCCCGAGTGGAAGATCATCATATCCGACTAGTGGGTGCTCCAGATTGAGTAACACATTTACTCCCTACCCTCCTGCCACATCCTCCAGATATGCCACCCACATCACAACACCTCTTGAAGGACCACTTGTCCATACTCTAATGAAAAGTTCAAGCTCTCTTGGCCAAGAGAGCCATAGAAAGGGTGCTGGTAGCAGATTTGGACTGGCTGTTACTCCCGTTATTTCCTGGTGCCGAAAAAGGATGGAGGCCTACATCCTCGATCTGTACCCTTTGAACTTATTTCTCCAGAAGGACAAGTAGGTGCTCACATTTGCCCAAATTCTGTCTGCTCTGTATTCAGGAGACTGGATGATGGCACTGGATTTGCGGGTGGTCTCTTTCCATATCCCCGTTCTGCAGTCCCACAAGTGTTACCTGCGATTCCAGGTAGGCAAAGAGCACTTTCACTTTTCCATGCTTCCCTTTGGCCTGACCAGTGTACTTTGGGCTCTCAGTAAGGTGATGGTGGCAGTAGCAGCCTATCTGCAGAGGTTGGGAATAACAGTCTTTGCTTACCTCAATGACTGGCTACTAAAGGCTGGCTCACCTCAAGCAGTCGTAAGTCACCTTCATAGGATGGCCCACTGGCTGACCTCGCTGGGTTTTTCCATCAACGTGCCGTTGTCCCAGCTGACTCCTTCACACCGGCTCCCCTTCATTGGAGCCATCCTGGAGATTGTGCTTTTCCAAGACTTCCCTCTGCATCAATGAGTCCAGGACATTTGGGCTATGATCCCATTACTTCAACTGTTGACCTGGGTCTTCGTGAAAGTAGCTCTGGGCATTTTGGCCTCCTGCATCCTGCTTGTGGACCATGCCAGGTGCCACATGTGGGCTATGCGGTGGAATCTGAAGTCTCAGTGGACTCAGCACCAATGGGTCCTATCAGAGCCCATCCAGGTGTTGGAGGAGACTGTGAAAGACCTGCAGTGGTGGCTGCTCAACAGCATTTGGACCAGCGACAGATACCTCTCCGTGCCCTACACAAAGCTAACGGTACTGATGGATGCATTGTTACTGGGTCAGGGAAGCCATCTGGGAGAACTGGAGATCAGAGGACTCTGGTCTCTGGCAGAGACTCCTAGACCTCAACCTGCTGGAGTTGAGTGATTCGCTTGGCACTGAAGGCATTACTCCAGACTATTAAGAGAGAACAGGTGCAGGTCCTCATGAGCAACGCAACCGACGTGGTATTGCAACAAACAGTGCGGAGTAGGTTGTGGGTACTGTGCCAGGAGGCTCTACATCTCTGGAAATGGATGCACACTCAGGACTTTTGCCTTATTGCCCAGCACCTGGCAGGATTATTAAACACCAGGGCAGACAAACTTAGCTGATGTAACCTAGCAGAGTACGAGTTGTGGTTAACCTCTGAGGTGGTGCATTGCATCTTTCAGTGATGGGGAGAACTCTGGCTCGTTCTTTTCACCACTGCGAGAAGCGAAGGGTGGAAGCTTTTGTACATTGAAGTTCCTAAGGCAGTTCTCCCTCAGAGACACCTTCCATTTCAACTAGGGGTCTGGACTCCTGTATGCCTTTCTGGCCCCACCTCTCATGCCCAGAGTGCTGAAAAAGAAAGAAAGAAAGAGCAGGCCTACGTCATCCTAGTGGATCCAGACTTGGTGAGGAGAGTGCGGTACCTAGATCTTCTGGCCATGAGCAGTTGTCCTCTGAACCTACCATCCCTTCAGCAAGACTTCATGTTGCAGCAGCAGGCCAGGTCCTGCCTCCCAGCTTGCACAACCTACACCTCTGTGAGGAAAGGTGGGTTATTATATGATGTTGTCGTGTGACCTCACCTTGTAACAAACTTGCAAACCTGTCTTGGGCCCAGTCAGGCTTGTTTGTAAAGCCTTAGCTCAACCCTGGGTAGCTGTAGCTTTGAGCAATCAGGTTTCAACAAAGGAACCTGTTCAAAGCATTTAGAAATACAAAAACAATTGAGTAAGAAAGAAACGTGACTCTAAAGAAATCAGACACCAATTTATAAAAATAGATCTTATTTTTATGAATTTTTAGACACCAAAACGAACCAAATTCACCAGAGTGTTTTCGGGATATGAATTTTTAAGTAAATTGTAAATTACAGCTTTTCATTTAAAATGCAAACAAGCATTGGAAACTACTATGGTTAACTGTTACTTTGAAAACTTTTGAAAACGTTTTATGAAGTTGTGTTTGGGTACTCCGGTTTGCTTTGTGCGACTAACTCTGGCAGGGAGCAAATCAGAGGGGCTTAGCAGGACAATTACCTTGCAGTCACAGCAGTCTCCAGTCCAGTTCCAGGCTCTATGTGCAAATTTCCATAGACTTCAATGGATCAGTCCTGATGCAAGGTATACAGGATGCTGAAGATGCTGAGGATGCTGATCTGGTCAACAGTAGTCTTCCTGGGGCCACACTCGGTCCACAAACTTGGTAGGGCAACTTTGGCCACAGAGGTTGATGTCCCTCGAAATCCAGGCGGAGTTCAGCCAAAAACCAATTTCCACTGGTTTACTGGTCTCCAATCACAGCGAAACCAGTGGCTCCCTTTAACTGCGGCTTTTGTCCATCTTGTGGACCAACCTGCACTTTGGCGACTGTTTGAGGTCCAGCAGACAAAGGTGCAACTTTTGAGTGTCAGTGTTCGGTATCCCGGTCTGTGCATCAGCGGTTAGCGGCAAACAAGCAGTTGTGTCTACCAAGATTGCCAAAGCCGCATCTTCAGCTTTTGTGGCCCTGGTGCTGGAACAGAAAGTCAGACAACTGACTTTTGGAGTTCATCTCTCCTGTCTGGGGCTCGGGGGCAACTTTTCCTCCAGCAGGACACCACAGGCACAGTCCTATTTTGCTAGCCCAGGAGCAGCAGGTGCAGTCCAGTGTTTGGTGCAGCCTCTTTGCCAGGTCCAGGGAACAGCAGGAAAGTCGTTTCTCCAGCACATACGTGATCTGAGGTCGGGGTGCTAAGGGTTCAACTTTTATGCAAACAACATGCCCTTGAGGAATGCTGCGACTACTAACCAATGGGCTTCCAGGACCCCTCCCTCCTGATGACAACTTCCTGCAATGTATATAATCTACTATACCTTAATACAATATTCTGCCCACTCCCAGGATGGCAGAAGGCCTCTCTTGGTGTGTGGCGCTTGGTAGCCCACCCTAGAGGTGTGGCTGCCTGAGGGTTACAACGCCACTGGAAAACCTGGTTTGGCAACTGTTTCCCCACTGTGTTCCGACACCAACCTATCTACCAGAACAAAAGAGCGTCCCCTGTGATGTGTGTCCACCATTTGCCCTTCAAAGGAGGCTTCCCCTTTGAGACTCGCCTTTTGACTCACATCCTGTGTGGTTTCCTACCAGGGAGAGGTAACACCCCTTCCAGTGGCAGCATTTATTGTTTGCTTTCCTGGGAATCATTCACATTTCTCCCCAGGAGGGCAGAAAGCAATTTTGCCCCTTTTGCGACTTTTGTACAGGGTTCAAGCAGAGGCAACAACAACATTTGCTTCAACAACAACACATCTCCCAGGCCTGTCGAGACAGAGGTTGGTGGTCCGGCTGCCAGCATCCAGGCCCACACAGTCAAAAAACTACTCAATCCCTTGCCCCCCTCGCTGCTGCTGCAAAACCACTTTAAGTTGCCCTCAGCAGCATTTGGCCACCTGGTAGGATGTTAAATCAGTCACTACCTCCACGGGTGGCAAAGCATCACATCGGACAGATAGGTGATTCAAATTGTACCAGATGGTTACACTTTCCTCTTCCTCTCACCCCCCTCCAAATATGCCTCTTACATCATAACACTTTCCAGAGGGCCACTTGTCCATTCTGCAAAAGAGGTTCAAGTTCTCTTGGACAAGGGAGCCATAGAGGGTGCTGGCATAAGAAGTCGGGTCTGGTTGTTAGTACTGTAACTGACTGGTGCAGAAGAAGGACTGAGGATTTTGCCCTATTTTATATCCTTTTCTTCCTGAGGAAGAATTTCAGAAGGCAAAATTCAAGATGCTCAATCTGGTCCAAGTCCTGACTCTCCTAGAGTTAAGAGAATGGATAGTCTTAGGATAAGATCTGCAGGATGCTTATTTCCACATCCCCGTTCTGCAGTCCTACAGGTGCTACCTGCTGTTTCAGGTAGGCCACAATCATTTTCAGTTCTCATTTCTCCCGTTTGGACTTACCAGTGCACCTGAGGTGTTTTCAAAAGTGATTGTGGTGGTCGCTGCCTGTCTTCGGAGTTTGGGAATACCAGTATTCCCATACCTCCATGAGTTGTTGCTGAAGGTGGGCTTACCTCACACAGTCGTGAACCACCTCCAGGTGACTGCCAACCTGTTGACATCGCTGGGATTTCCTATCAACCTGACTCCTTCACAGAGTCTCCCTTTATTTGGAGCTATTCTGGACATGGTGCTGTTTTGGACTTTGCCTCCACCTAAACAAGTCCAAGACATTTGAGCTATGATACTGATGTTTCAACCCTTGACCTGGGTCTCAGTGAAAGCAGTTCTGAGACTTCTGGGCCCCTTGGCCTCTTGTATCCTGCTTGTGGACCATGCCAAGTAGCACATGTGGGCTATGCAGTGGGATCTGAAGTCCAAGCAGTGGGTTCCATCCAGGTGTTGGAGAAGGCTACAAAAGATCTGCAGTGGTGGCTGCTGGACCACAACTGGATCACTGGCAGATCCCTCTCCCCATCCCAACCAGAGCTGACATGGACATTGTTGCTGAGTTGGGGAGCTGGAGAGGTGGAGATCAGAGGACTCCAGTCTCCATAGAGACCCGCCTCCACATTAACCTGTTGGAGTTGCGGGAGATTCGCTTGCCACTAAAAGCCTTCCTCCACACAGTCAAGGGGGAATGGGTGCAGGTTCTCATAGACAACACTACCATCATATGGCACTGCAACAAGCAAAGGTTATGGGCCCTATGCCAGGAGCCTCTGGAATGGGCTGAGTCGTCAGGGCATCTCCCTGGTCCTACAACATCTGGCAGGATCTTTAAACGCCAGGGTGTACAAACTCAGCCGGTGTTGCCTAGTGGCTCACAAATGGCGGCTGCAATAAGAGGTGTCACGGTGTCTTCCAGTAATGGGTAAAATCCTAGCTCGATTTTCTTGCCACTGCAGAGAATGGGCAGTGTCCAAAAGTTTTCGTGTTGGAGTTCTCAAGACAGTTCTCATTTGGAGATGCCTTCCACCTGGTTTGGAGCTCGGAACTCCTGTACGCCCTCCCACCTCTATCTTTCCTGCCCAAAGTTATGAAGAAGATCAGGAATAACGTGGCCAAAGTCATCCTAATGGGACTGGACTGGGCCAGAAGAGTGTGGTACCCAGAACTTCTGGACATGAGTATCTGTCCTCTGATACAGCTGCCCCTTCTTGAGGACTTCCTGTCGCAGCAGCAGGGCAAGGTCCTGCCCCCGAGCCTACACAATTTACACTTCCATGCTTGAAGATTTAGCGGCACCAGTTAATGACCTTTGATCTCCCTTACAAAGTAGTAAATGTCATTCTGGCAGTCAGACATCCTGCTGCTAAAACCATCTATGCGCGATGCTGGGAAAAGTTTGTCCTTTGGCATTCCTCTGGACACGTTCAGCCTTTACAGGGCCTTTTGTCTGATATACTGATTTCTTGTTTATCTTTCAGCGAGCAAGCCCTTGCTGTGGCAACAGTTAAAGGTTATCTATTGGCCTACTCTGCCTTTTTATGCCTAACTGATCAGGCATCTTTGAACAAGTCACCTGTTATAATGCGTTTTCTGAAAAGGCTGACACATATGATCCCGCCAACACCATTTTTGATATTTCAGTGGGCCTTTATTCTGATTCTTACGTATCTAATGTGCACCCTATTCGAGCCAATGCACAGCTGCCCTCTCTGGTTGCTTACATTTTAAATTTTATACAATAACATCAGCTCGTCACATGAGTGAACTGCAAGCACTCTCTGTCCAGCAACCGTATACCGTCTTCTTTCCAGACAAGTTAGTGCTAAGGACCAAAGCAGCGTTCTTCCCAAACGTTCCCCATGCCCTTCCAGGTTGGGCAGTCTGTATATGATACTTTAAATCACAGAAACATGATGATAATATTGCTCACTGAAATATATCTTTTTGACCTAGGTGATGTAAGTTGTGGTCTTAATAGTTCATTGTTAAGCACCTGCCCAGTTGGGATGTAGGTGCTTCTACTTTTAAGTGTTCTCATCTAATAAGCACAGTTAAAAGATACTTGCATTCTGTGCAATCAAATGTATATCATTGTCTAGGGAAATACCACACAATATCTTTAAGGTTGAATCCTAGGCCAGAGCAGGAAAATTAGCTAGAAGTCTGGCATTGGAGCTTGAGTCTTCCATTTGCAAATTAATTTGGAAAGCTTCTAGTCATGGTATAATATGTTCAAGGTAGGAAAGAAGGATTTTTGTGCGTCTTCTGCAATATGTGTTTATTAGCACTATCAGTCTGCTTATGGATCATTTCCTTCTTTTGGGAATGGAGTAATTATACCCTATTAATAAATCTTTGATGACTTTTACTTTTTGAGACATGGGTGAATTTACGTAGGCGTTCCGGCATTAGTTCATCTATGAAGCACTGATAGAACTCTTGCAGGTACCTGTCTGGGCCAGCTGCTTTCCCTTTCTTGGGGCTCTTGAAGTTCTTGGTAATACCTTCCTCTATTTTTTCTGCATCTAGTGCTGTTAGGTCCTATTTTGATATGGTTCCAGTGTCTTGTTACTGAGATATGATCTTATGTCATCTTCAGTGGAAGATATCTTGCTGTAGTACAATGTCCCACATAATGTTGGAACATCCGAAGAATTTCTGAATACTTGGTTCTAACATTGCCTTCTTTTTTTTATTTCTTTGAAAACGTCTGATTTCTATTGAAGCAGGCAAAACACACAAGATGATGGACGGAATGTTGCACATTGGCAAACATTCACCCCCAGTCACAGATCTGGGTTTAATCCATCGTTATTTTGCTTCACCACGCCACCCCAGTTCAGACATAGCCATATGCAAATCAGTCTTGACCCTGTGCCTCATGGGAACAGTCCAGACCGAACTGCCAAGCCATGTCTTCCTGGACCGGAATCAAGCATCCTAGGACCGGTTTCGGGCTTTCAGCCCTCATCAGCCAGGATAGCTTGACTCCAGTGGCGCAGTGAGCATGGGACCCACGTCTGGGCATACCCTTCCCACTTAGGGCAAAATGCAAAACACACAAGATGATGGACGGAATGTTGCACATTGGCAAACATTCACCCCAGTCACAGATCTGGGTTTAATCCATCGTTATTTTGCTTCACCACGCCACCCCAGTTCAGACATAGCCATATGCAAATCAGTCTTGACCCTGTGCCTCATGGGAACAGTCCAGACCGAACTGCCAAGCCATGTCTTCCCTGGACCGGAATCAAGCATCCTAGGACCGGTTTCGGGCTTTCAGCCCTCATCAGCCAGGATAGCTTGACTCCAGTGGCGCAGTGAGCACGGGACCCACGTCTGGGCATACCCTTCCCACTTAGGGCGAAATGCAAAACACACAAGATGATGGACGGAATGTTGCACATTGGCAAACATTCACCCCCAGTCACATATCTGGGTTTAATCCATCGTTATTTTGCTTCACCACGCCACCCCAGTTCAGACATAGCCATATGCAAATCAGTCTTGACCCTGTGCCTCATGGGAACAGTCCAGACCGAACTGCCAAGCCATGTCTTCCCTGGACCGGAATCAAGCATCCTAGGACCGGTTTCGGGCTTTCAGCCCTCATCAGCCAGGATAGCTTGACTCCAGTGGCGCAGTGAGCACGGGACCCACGTCTGGGCATACCCTTCCCACTTAGGGCGAAATGCAAAACACACAAGATGATGGACGGAATGATGCTTGATTCCGGTCCAGGGAAGACATGGCTTGGCAGTTCGGTCTGGACTGTTCCCATGAGGCACAGGGTCAAGACTGATTTGCATATGGCTATGTCTGAACTGGGGTGGCGTGGTGAAGCAAAATAACGATGGATTAAACCCAGATCTGTGACTGGGGGTGAATGTTTGCCAATGTGCAGCATTCCGTCCATCATCTTGTGTGTTTTGCATTTCGCCATAAGTGGGAAGGGTATGCCCAGACGTGGGTCCCGTGCTCAGTACGCCACTGGAGTCAAGCTATCCTGGCTGATGAAGGTTGATAGCCTGAAACCGGTCCTAGGATGCTTGATTCCGGCCCAGGGACGACATGGCTTGGCAGTTCGGTCTGGACTGTTCCCATGAGGCACAGGGTCAAGACTGATTTGCATATGGCTATGTCTGAACTGGGGTGGCGTGGTGAAGCAAAATAACGATGGATTAAACCCAGATCTGTGACTGGGGATGAATGTTTGCCAATGTGCAGCATTCCGTCCATCATCTTGTGTGTTTTGCATTTCGCCATAAGTGGGAAGGGTATGCCCAGACGTGGGTCCCGTGCTCACTACGCCACTTGAGTCAAGCTATCCTGGCTGATGAAGGCTGATAGCCTGAAACCGGTCCTAGGATGCTTGATTCCGGTCCAGGGAAGACATGGCTTGGCAGTTCGGTCTGGACTGTTCCCATGAGGCACAGGGTCAAGACTGATTTGCATATGGTTATGTCTGAACTGGGGTGGCGTGGTGAAGCAAAATAACGATGGATTAAACCCAGATCTGTGACTGGGGGTGAATGTTTGCCAATGTGCAGCATTCCGTCCATCATCTTGTGTGTTTTGCATTTCGCCATAAGTGGGAAGGGTATGCCCAGACGTGGGTCCCGTGCTCACTACGCCACTGGAGTCAAGCTATCCTGGCTGTTGAAGGCTGATAGCCTGAAACCGGTCCTAGGATGCTTGATTCCGGTCCAGGGAAGACATGGTTTGGCAGTTCTGTCTGGACTGTTCCCATGAGGCACAGGGTCAAGACTGATTTGCATATGGCTATGTCTGAACTGGGGTGGCGTGGTGAAGCAAAATAACGATGGATTAAACCCAGATCTGTGACTGGGGGTGAATGTTTGCCAATGTGCAGCATTCCGTCCATCATCTTGTGTGTTTTGCATTTCGCCCTAAGTGGGAAGGGTATGCCCAGACGTGGGTCCCGTGCTCACTACGCCACTGGAGTCAAGCTATCCTGGCTGATGAAGGCTGATAGCCTGAATCCGGTCCTAGGATGCTTGATTCCGGTCCAGGGAAGACATGGCTTGGCAGTTCGGTCTGGACTGTTCCCATGAGGCACAGGGTCAAGACTGATTTGCATATGGCTATGTCTGAACTGGGGTGGCGTGGTGAAGCAAAATAACGATGGATTTAACCCAGATCTGTGACTGGGGGTGAATGTTTGCCAATGTGCAGCATTCCGTCCATCATCTTGTGTGTTTTGCATTTCGCCCTTAGTGGGAAGGGTATGCCCAGACGTGGGTCCCGTGCTCACTACGCCACTGGAGTCAAGCTATCCTGGCTGATGAAGGCTGATAGCCTGAAACCGGTCCTAGGATGCTTGATTCCAGTCCAGGGAAGACATGGCTTGGCAGTTCGGTCTGGACTGTTCCCATGAGGCACAGGGTCAAGAATGATTTGCATATGGCTATGTCTGAACTGGGGTGGCGTGGTGATGCAAAATAACGATGGATTAAACCCAGATCTGTGACTGGGGGTGAATGTTTGCCAATGTGCAGCATTCCATCCATCATCTTGTGTGTTTTGCCTTTCGCCCTAAGTGGGAAGGGTATGCCCAGACGTGGGTCCCGTGCTCACTACGCCACTGGAGTCAAGCTATCCTGGCTGATGAAGGCTGATAGCCTGAAACCGGTCCTAGGATGCTTGATTCCGGTCCAGGGAAGACATGGCTTGGCAGTTCGGTCTGGACTGTTCCCATGAGGCACAGGGTGAAGACTGATTTGCATATGGCTATGTCTGAACTGGGGTGGCGTGGTGAAGCAAAATAACGATGGATTAAACCCAGATCTGTGACTGGGGGTGAATGTTTGCCAATGTGCAGCATTCCGTCCATCATCTTGTGTGTTTTGCATTTCGCCCTAAGTGGGAAGGGTATGCCCAGACGTGGGTCCCGTGCTCACTACGCCACTGGAGTCAAGCTATCCTGGCTGATGAAGGCTGATAGCCTGAAACCGGTCCTAGGATGCTTGATTCCGGTCCAGGGAAGACTTGGCTTGGCAGTTCAGTCTGGACTGTTCCCATGAGGCACAGGGTCAAGACTGATTTGCATATGGCTATGTCTGAACTGGGGTGGCGTGGTGAAGCAAAATAACGATGGATTAAACCCAGATCTGTGACTGGGGGTGAATGTTTGCCAATGTGCAGCATTCCGTCCATCATCTTGTGTGTTTTGCATTTCGCCCTAAGTGGGAAGGGTATGCCCAGACGTGGGTCCCGTGCTCACTACGCCACTGGAGTCAAGCTATCCTGGCTGATGAAGGCTGATAGCCTGAAACCGGTCCTAGGATGCTTGATTCTGGTCCAGGGAAGACATGGCTTGGCAGTTCGGTCTGGACTGTTCCCATGAGGCACAGGGTCAAGACTGATTTGCATATGGATATGTCTGAACTGGGGTGGCGTGGTGAAGCAAAATAACGATGGATTAAACCCAGATCTGTGACTGGGGGTGAATGTTTGCCAATGTGCAGCATTCCGTCCATCATCTTGTGTGTTTTGCATTTCGCCATAAGTGGGAAGGGTATGCCCAGACGTGGGTCCCGTGCTCACTACGCCACTGGAGTCAAGCTATCCTGGCTGCTGAAGGCTGATAGCCTGAAACCGGTCCTGGGATGCTTTATTCCGGTCCAGGGAAGACATGGCTTGGCAGTTTGGTCTGGACTGTTCCCATGAGGCACAGGGTCAAGACTGATTTGCATATGGCTATGTCTGAACTGGGGTGGCGTGGTGAAGCAAAATAACGATGGATTAAACCCAGATCTGTGACTGGGGGTGAATGTTTGCCAATGTGCAGCATTCCGTCCATCATCTTGTGTGTTTTGCATTTCGCCCTAAGTGGGAAGGGTATGCCCAGACGTGGGTCCCGTGCTCACTACGCCACTGGAGTCAAGCTATCCTGGCTGATGAAGGCTGATAGCCTGAAACCGGTCCTAGGATGCTTGATTCCGGTCCAGGGAAGACATGGCTTGGCAGTTTGGTCTGGACTGTTCCCATGAGGCACAGGGTCAAGACTGATTTGCATATGGCTATGTCTGAATTGGGTGGCGTGGTGAAGCAAAATAACGATGGATTAAACCCAGATCTGTGACTGGGGGTGAATGTTTGCCAATGTGCAGCATTCCGTCCATCATCTTGTGTGTTTTGCATTTCGCCCTAAGTGGGAAGGGTATGCCCAGACGTGGGTCCCGTGCTCACTACGCCACTGGAGTCAAGCTATCCTGGCTGATGAAGGCTGATAGCCTGAAACCGGTCCTAGGATGCTTGATTCCGGTCCAGGGAAGACATGGCTTGGCAGTTCGGTCTGGACTGTTCCCATGAGGCACAGGGTCAAGACTGATTTGCATATGGCTATGTCTGAACTGGGGTGGCGTGGTGAAGCAAAATAACGATGGATTAAACCCAGATCTGTGACTGGGGGTGAATGTTTGCCAATGTGCAGCATTCCGTCCATCATCTTGTGTGTTTTGCATTTCGCCCTAAGTGGGAAGGGTATGCCCAGACGTGGGTCCCGTGCTCACTACGCCACTGGAGTCAAGCTATCCTGGCTGATGAAGGCTGATAGCCTGAAACCGGTCCTAGGATGCTTGATTCCGGTCCAGGGAAGACATGGCTTGGCAGTTCGGTCTGGACTGTTCCCATGAGGCACAGGGTCAAGACTGATTTGCATATGGCTATGTCTGAACTGGGGTGGCGTGGTGAAGCAAAATAACGATGGATTAAACCCAGATCTGTGACTGGGGGTGAATGTTTGCCAATGTGCAGCATTCCGTCCATCATCTTGTGTGTTTTGCATTTCGCCCTTACTGGGAAGGGTATGCCCAGACGTGGGTCCCGTGCTCACTACGCCACTGGAGTCAAGCTATCCTGGCTGATGAAGGCTGATAGCCTGAAACCGGTCCTAGGATGCTTGATTCCGGTCCAGGGAAGACATGGCTTGGCAGTTCAGTCTGGACTGTTCCCATGAGGCACAGGGTCAAGACTGATTTGCATATGGCTATGTCTGAACTGGGGTGGCGTGGTGAAGCAAAATAACGATGGATTAAACCCAGATCTGTGACTGGGGGTGAATGTTTGCCAATGTGCAGCATTCCGTCCATCATCTTGTGTGTTTTACATTTCGCCCTAAGTGGGAAGGGTATGCCCAGACGTGGGTCCCGTGCTCACTACGCCACTGGAGTCAAGCTATCCTGGCTGATGAAGGCTGATAGCCTGAAACCGGTCCTAGGATGCTTGATTCCGGTCCAGGGAAGACATGGCTTGGCAGTTCTGTCTGGACTGTTCCCATGAGGCACAGGGTCAAGACTGATTTGCATATGGCTATGTCTGAACTGGGGTGGCGTGGTGAAGCAAAATAACGATGGATTAAACCCAGATCTGTGACTGGGGGTGAATGTTTGCCAATGTGCAGCATTCCGTCCATCATCTTGTGTGTTTTGCATTTCGCCATAAGTGGGAAGGGTATGCCCAGACGTGGGTCCCGTGCTCACTACGCCACTGGAGTCAAGCTATCCTGGCTGCTGAAGGCTGATAGCCTGAAACCGGTCCTGGGATGCTTTATTCCGGTCCAGGGAAGACATGGCTTGGCAGTTTGGTCTGGACTGTTCCCATGAGGCACAGGGTCAAGACTGATTTGCATATGGCTATGTCTGAACTGGGGTGGCGTGGTGAAGCAAAATAACGATGGATTAAACCCAGATCTGTGACTGGGGGTGAATGTTTGCCAATGTGCAGCATTCCGTCCATCATCTTGTGTGTTTTGCATTTCGCCCTAAGTGGGAAGGGTATGCCCAGACGTGGGTCCCGTGCTCACTACGCCACTGGAGTCAAGCTATCCTGGCTGATGAAGGCTGATAGCCTGAAACCGGTCCTAGGATGCTTGATTCCGGTCCAGGGAAGACATGGCTTGGCAGTTTGGTCTGGACTGTTCCCATGAGGCACAGGGTCAAGACTGATTTGCATATGGCTATGTCTGAATTGGGTGGCGTGGTGAAGCAAAATAACGATGGATTAAACCCAGATCTGTGACTGGGGGTGAATGTTTGCCAATGTGCAGCATTCCGTCCATCATCTTGTGTGTTTTGCATTTCGCCCTAAGTGGGAAGGGTATGCCCAGACGTGGGTCCCGTGCTCACTACGCCACTGGAGTCAAGCTATCCTGGCTGATGAAGGCTGATAGCCTGAAACCGGTCCTAGGATGCTTGATTCCGGTCCAGGGAAGACATGGCTTGGCAGTTCGGTCTGGACTGTTCCCATGAGGCACAGGGTCAAGACTGATTTGCATATGGCTATGTCTGAACTGGGGTGGCGTGGTGAAGCAAAATAACGATGGATTAAACCCAGATCTGTGACTGGGGGTGAATGTTTGCCAATGTGCAGCATTCCGTCCATCATCTTGTGTGTTTTGCATTTCGCCCTAAGTGGGAAGGGTATGCCCAGACGTGGGTCCCGTGCTCACTACGCCACTGGAGTCAAGCTATCCTGGCTGATGAAGGCTGATAGCCTGAAACCGGTCCTAGGATGCTTGATTCCGGTCCAGGGAAGACATGGCTTGGCAGTTCGGTCTGGACTGTTCCCATGAGGCACAGGGTCAAGACTGATTTGCATATGGCTATGTCTGAACTGGGGTGGCGTGGTGAAGCAAAATAACGATGGATTAAACCCAGATCTGTGTCTGGGGGTGAATGTTTGCCAATGTGCAGCATTCCGTCCATCATCTTGTGTGTTTTGCATTTCGCCCTTACTGGGAAGGGTATGCCCAGACGTGGGTCCCGTGCTCACTACGCCACTGGAGTCAAGCTATCCTGGCTGATGAAGGCTGATAGCCTGAAACCGGTCCTAGGATGCTTGATTCCGGTCCAGGGAAGACATGGCTTGGCAGTTCAGTCTGGACTGTTCCCATGAGGCACAGGGTCAAGACTGATTTGCATATGGCTATGTCTGAACTGGGGTGGCGTGGTGAAGCAAAATAACGATGGATTAAACCCAGATCTGTGACTGGGGGTGAATGTTTGCCAATGTGCAGCATTCCGTCCATCATCTTGTGTGTTTTACATTTCGCCCTAAGTGGGAAGGGTATGCCCAGACGTGGGTCCCGTGCTCACTACGCCACTGGAGTCAAGCTATCCTGGCTGATGAAGGCTGATAGCCTGAAACCGGTCCTAGGATGCTTGATTCCGGTCCAGGGAAGACATGGCTTGGCAGTTCTGTCTGGACTGTTCCCATGAGGCACAGGGTCAAGACTGATTTGCATATGGCTATGTCTGAACTGGGGTGGCGTGGTGAAGCAAAATAACGATGGATTAAACCCAGATCTGTGACTGGGGGTGAATGTTTGCCAATGTGCAGCATTCCGTCCATCATCTTGTGTGTTTTGCATTTCGCCCTAAGTGGGAAGGGTATGCCCAGACGTGGGTCCCGTGCTCACTACGCCACTGGAGTCAAGCTATCCTGGCTGATGAAGGCTGATAGCCTGAAACCGGTCCTAGGATGCTTGATTCCGGTCCAGGGAAGACATGACTTGGCAGTTCGGTCTGGACTGTTCCCATGAGGCACAGGGTCAAGACTGATTTGCATATGGCTATGTCTGAACTGGGGTGGCGTGGTGAAGCAAAATAACGATGGATTAAACCCAGATCTGTGACTGGGGGTGAATGTTTGCCAATGTGCAGCATTCCGTCCATCATCTTGTGTGTTTTGCATTTCACCCTTAGTGGGAAGGGTATGCCCAGACGTGGGTCCCGTGCTCACTACGCCACTGGAGTCAAGCTATCCTGGCTGATGAAGGCTGATAGCCTGAAACCGGTCCTAGGATGCTTGATTCCGGTCCAGGGAAGACATGGCTTGGCAGTTCGGTCTGGACTGTTCCCATGAGGCACAGGGTCAAGACTGATTTGCATATGTATATGTCTGAACTGGGGTGGCGTGGTGAAGCAAAATAACGATGGATTAAACCCAGATCTGTGACTGGGGGTGAATGTTTGCCAATGTGCAGCATTCCGTCCATCATCTTGTGTGTTTTGCATTTCGCCCTAAGTGGGAAGGGTATGCCCAGACGTGTGTCCCGTGCTCACTACGCCACTGGAGTCAAGCTATCCTGGCTGATGAAGGCTGATAGCCTGAAACCGGTCCTAGGATGCTTGATTCCGGTCCAGGGAAGACATGGCTTGGCAGTTCGGTCTGGACTGTTCCCATGAGGCACAGGGTCAAGACTGATTTGCATATGGCTATGTCTGAACTGGGGTGGCGTGGTGAAGCAAAATAACGATGGATTAAACCCAGATCTGTGACTGGGGGTGAATGTTTGCCAATGTGCAGCATTCCGTCCATCATCTTGTGTGTTTTGCATTTCGCCCTAAGTGGGAAGGGTATGCCCAGACGTGGGTCCTGTGCTCACTACGCCACTGGAGTCAAGCTATCCTGGCTGATGAAGGCTGATAGCCTGAAACCGGTCCTAGGATGCTTGATTCCGGTCCAGGGAAGACATGGCTTGGCAGTTCGGTCTGGACTGTTCCCATGAGGCACAGGGTCAAGACTGATTTGCATATGGCTATGTCTGAACTGGGGTGGCGTGGTGAAGCAAAATTACGATGGATTAAACCCAGATCTGTGACTGGGGGTGAATGTTTGCCAATGTGCAGCATTCCGTCCATCAACTTGTGTGTTTTGCATTTCGCCCTAAGTGGGAAGGGTATGCCCAGACGTGGGTCCCGTGCTCACTACGCCACTGGAGTCAAGCTATCCTGGCTGATGAAGGTTGATAGCCTGAAACCGGTCCTAGGATGCTTGATTCCGGTCCAGGGACGACATGGCTTGGCAGTTCGGTCTGGACTGTTCCCATGAGGCACAGGGTCAAGACTGATTTGCATATGGCTATGTCTGAACTGGGGTGGCATGGTGAAGCAAAATAACGATGGATTAAACCCAGATCTGTGACTGGGGGTGAATGTTTGCCAATGTGCAGCATTTCGTCCATCATCTTGTGTGTTTTGCATTTCGCCATAAGTGGGAAGGGTATGCCCAGACGTGGGTCCCGTGCTCACTACGCCACTGGAGTCAAGCTATCCTGGCTGATGAAGGCTGATAGCCTGAAACCGGTCCTAGGATGCTTGATTCCGGTCCAGGGAAGACATGGCTTGGCAGTTCGGTCTGGACTGTTCCCATGAGGCACAGGGTCAAGACTGATTTGCATATGGCTATGTCTGAACTGGGGTGGCATGGTGAAGCAAAATAACGATGGATTAAACCCAGTTCTGTGACTGGGGGTGAATGTTTGCCAATGTGCAGCATTCCGTCCATCATCTTGTGTGTTTTGCATTTCGCCCTAAGTGGGAAGGGTATGCCCAGACTTGGGTCCCGTGCTCACTACGCCACTGGAGTCAAGCTATCCTGGCTGCTGAAGGCTGATAGCCTGAAACCGGTCCTAGGATGCTTGATTCCGGCCCAGGGAAGACATGGCTTGGCAGTTCGGTCTGGACTGTTCCCATGAGGCACAGGGTCAAGACTGATTTGCATATGGCTATGTCTGAACTGGGGTGGCGTGGTGAAGCAAAATAACGATGGATTAAACCCAGATCTGTGACTGGGGGTGAATGTTTGCCAATGTGCAGCATTCCGTCCATCATCTTGTGTGTTTTGCATTTCGCCCTAAGTGGGAAGGGTATGCCCAGACGTGGGTCCCGTGCTCACTACGCCACTGGAGTCAAGCTATCCTGGCTGATGAAGGCTGATAGCCTGAAACCGGTCCTAGGATGCTTGATTCCGGTCCAGGAAGACATGGCTTGGCAGTTCGGTCTGGACTGTTCCCATGAGGCACAGGGTCAAGACTGATTTGCATATGGCTATGTCTGAACTGGGGTGGCGTGGTGAAGCAAAATAACGATGGATTAAACCCAGATCTGTGACTGGGGGTGAATGTTTGCCAATGTGCAGCATTCCGTCCATCATCTTGTGTGTTTTGCATTTCGCCCTAAGTGGGAAGGGTATGCCCAGACGTGGGTCCCGTGCTCACTACGCCACTGGAGTCAAGCTATCCTGGCTGATGAAGGCTGATAGCCTGAAACCGGTCCTAGGATGCTTGATTCCGGTCCAGGGAAGACATGGCTTGGCAGTTCGGTCTGGACTGTTCCCATGAGGCACAGGGTCAAGACTGATTTGCATATGACTATGTCTGAACTGGGGTGGCGTGGTGAAGCAAAATAACGATGGATTAAACCCAGATCTGTGACTGGGGGTGAATGTTTGCCAATGTGCAGCATTCCGTCCATCATCTTGTGTGTTTTGCATTTCGCCCTAAGTGGGAAGGGTATGCCCAGACGTGGGTCCCGTGCTCTCTACGCCACTGGAGTCAAGCTATCCTGGCTGATGAAGGCTGATAGCCTGAAACCGGTCCTAGGATGCTTGACTCCGGTCCAGGGAAGACATGGCTTGGCAGTTCGGTCTGGACTGTTCCCATGAGGCACAGGGTCAAGACTGATTTGCATATGGCTATGTCTGAACTGGGGTGGCGTGGTGAAGCAAAATAACGATGGATTAAACCCAGATCTGTGACTGGGGGTGAATGTTTGCCAATGTGCAGCATTCCGTCCATCATCTTGTGTGTTTTGCATATTGAAGCAGGCAACCATTCAGCCTTAATTCTCTTTGACGGTTCTGCATCCTACATTATTGTAGATCATGGGATCTTTTGTGGGAAGGCTGCGAAAATTGGGCAGGTGTAACTAGAACTGCCTTGGCCTGATACAATTTTATTTTTCCAACTGCACCCAAAGAAACATAATCATTTTCTTAGTTGATACCAAATGGAGCCCCCGAGGGATCACCACTCTCTTGATTGGTTTTCAGCATGTATGTACTCCATCTGAAACAGCTCATCGAGCAATACTGGATGAATTTTCAAATGTATGGCCATCACACCCAAATCCTTTTTAGGTCTGAAATTAACCAGGAGTTGTCACTCAATGTTTGAATTGCATTTCCATTGGATGAAGGAGACCTTCATCAGTGTGAATAGAGCAGAGATCCTGGTGACTGGTTTGACTATACCATACTGTTTGTTCTTCGTATCCTCACCTCGACTGGAACAATACCTTGAGGACCCTGGATGATCCCGGATTCTAAACTGTTATTTGCACCCAAAGTTAATAGACTGGTTAAAGGGGCCATCCAGTCTGGTGGAAAAAATCACTTCACTTTAACCAGTCCGGCATCTTTATCAGTAAGCGCCCCTTTGTCTCCAAACTGACCATTGTTGTGGAGCTCCTGAGCGCATTGTTGATGGGTGCCCGGGCTGTGGTGAGGTCATCTGATGAGTGCATGGTCGAGGGTGTGCCAGTCACTATTGTTTAGCAAATGGATTGTTTGCTACTGTGTGCAGGAGACCCAAATTGACAGCACTACAGGATTGCATATTTTTTTAATGTTACTGTCCATCAATGGCAGGTACAAACATGTGGTGAGGGGCTGTAAAAAAGAGAAACTTACTCCCACTCCATGGGAGAAAACTCTCATGGATTAGGAGCCATTTGTTTTTTTTTAATTTCAGAAATAAACTCCAGTTTTGAGAGTTTGTTTTTGAAAAATAAAAAAACTTAGGATTGGCTTTTGTGTTTGAAAGAGCCATCTACCATACTTTTACTTCATTGATAATAACCGCCCTGATATCAGTTCCAGCCAACGTATAGAGATGTCCGCAGGGCCAGCGGACATCTCTAAATTGTGTGGGTGTATTAAAGGCGGGATGGCAGTCGTAAAGTCCTCCACCACCGTGTCTGCCTTTTCTTCGTCTGCCAAACCCTTATTCGGGTCCTCTGTCTCTGATCATAATTACTTTCACCTGTGATAAAATGGGGACTTATCCTTTACGCCACAGTCTTTCTCTTATTGTTCTTGACCATGCATGGTTTTCTTGAACAGCCAACCTGATACTATCCTTGAGGAAATGATCCAATTATTCGACTTGACCCTGCATTGTGGATCATATAATGCAGTTGTAATATGGTATTTTTTCAATAATCTGTGCAGGTCATTCAATAGTTATTGTATTCCATTGTAAATCAGTAAGGGTTCATGAAAACCCTCTGCTGAAATCTTCAAGCAAGAAATCCAAAACAGAGTGGTTGTTGGGATGTTTACCAGATTTCACCTCTGGCTATTTTGAATGACACTCTACTGCATATCTCATTTAGGAAGGTAAAAGTATAAAAGGATTTGCATCGTCCAACTCCAGTTTTGCCACATTACTTGAGACATAGGTAAGACAGTGGTCCTGGAATATATAGAATCAAAACCCACTTCACACCCCTACCCCTATTTGTCTGCATCAAAATCCATTCTGGGTCACCAACAGAACATCCTTGTCAAGTTCTTCAATGCACACATTCCCAAGTACCCATGATGACCATTTTCCAACATTTTTCCCTTATTTTGTCCACTGGTATGCACTCGACAGCCCTCATTACCAAATTGCCTTCTACACCTATTTTTGCTGCAATATGATTAAGTGCATTTAATTGGCCCTGTAGCAAAATAACTGGTGGCCAGGCCTCTACAAGATATTTCCTTACTAATCTTTGAATTTGTTCCAGTTAACTTTGATCCTTTCATCCTGCCTCACACCGCACAATAACGTATCTACTACTTCTTGCATGGCTGAAACTAATTCTATTTAATTATTATCCCTATTGATTTATGACTGCTCCATAAAGTGACAAGCAACCAGCCATTACATTTTTCTTGCCAGGAACTAAGCAAATATAAGAAGAGTATTCCTGCAGTTTATAACATAAAGATCCTAGGAGTAGCATAACAACCACAAGTGATAAAATATTATTTAGGAGTTTGTGCTCAGATCCAACTATAAATGTACTGCCCCACACATAGTATATATAGTCTTTTATTACCTAAACACATGTGCCAAAGATTTCTTTTTCAATCACAGTATATTTGCATTCAGTGGAACGTGGAGTTCTTGAGGCAAATGCAACATTCCATTCTTGGTCTTTTGAGCATTGTGATAGCACTATACTTAAGCCATATACATTGCCATCAACGTTGATGATGCACATTTTATTTTGCCTAAAGATTTTAAGGGTCATACTATGATTGCAGTCTTTTTGAATGATTCAAAAGCTTTCTGTTGCTGATCTTCCTATATAAGATGCTGGCATTTACTTAATATTTCTCCTAATGGTTCCCTCATGTTAGTGAAATTTTCAACAAATCTGTTATAGATAAGCCAGAAAACGATAAAAAAAGATTGTCTTCGGAATCTAGATCCTGGAGTTATTTTCATTGCCTCTTCAAAATCGATTTTAGGGACAATGCCTTAGCTTGAAATCAGATAACCCAGATAATTCAATTTCGTTTGCAACAGCATTTGTCGGCACTTGAATACACTTCTTTGATAAGTTCATAATGGTCTTCCTCATTTTCAGTAAAGAAAGGCATATCAACTGGAAGCTCTTTACATAAGAATCCAAATCCTTGAAATGTGATACATGGCCCTCTGAAAAACTGACAAAGCTGAAGAAAGTCCAAACTGCATTATCTTAAAACAAAATACTCCAAACGGAGTTTTTGAAAGTGGTGAGTGTCTTGGAATCAGGAACCAGCTCCACCCGGTGATATGCTGCCTTCAATTTTAATGTCGAAAATACGATGCCACTTTCCAGCGTGGAGATTATTTTGTTAGTATTTGGTAAAGGCTATTCGTCAACAACAACATCAATAATATTAAGTACTCAAAGATCTATACAAATGCAAAGTTAACAGTTGCATTTTTGTGAGTATTATTGGGGAAAAGTGTATTCAGAATGCTGATGGTCTTTAAATAGCATGAAATTTGCCACCACCATATACCAGGTCGTGCATGATTCAACATGTGTGGATTATCAAAATAATTAACATTTTAAATTGAAAACATTACAATTGAAATGTAACTGAGACATTTTTCTCACTGCTATCAATACTTGCTCGTTGGTCCTTCCGATCCCTGCGATTTACCATTGCTTCATTAGCATCATCCGTGGGGATTGTGATTGTGGAAAAAAATTCAGTAATGCTTTGCTGTTGCTGCAACTGAGATTGAGACTGTAATTGTGGTTGCAGCTGGAATGAAGATTCTAGCTGACAGTCTGATTTCTTTACCCCCATGTTTTTTTCCTGTCTTTCATCTTGTCTTTCATCCCCTTTTGTTTCTCGGTTTTTTGTACAATCCTGGATCTGTTTTCCTTTCAGGAATATCTTGGTGCTGGAGTTGGAGCTAACTCCTAGCTTCCCTGCCTTGGATCGCTGTATAGGCATGCTGGTATTATGCTTAGGAGAGGCAGATGCTTCTACACTTGCATGCCCTTCAGGGGCCTTTGGACGTGCCGTGTGACTTGGCTTGGGAGGCATCCTCCCTTCAGAGCTTCCCTTGGTGCGGCACCACACTGTGAGCCACCCGGTCCTGTCGGTTGCTCCGGCCCCTCCTCTCTTCCAGTCTGGAGCGGCTGCCGATGCGAGTTGCAGCGCTCTCCTCGTTCCCCGCACGCCTGACACAAACGCTGCCAGAGCCGACTCGAGGGCCCGCAGGATGTCCGCGGCATGGGACCCGAGCCGGTAAGTTCTCCCAAGGAGCATATGTCAGCTCAGTTAGGGTTTTTTTTCTGCTTTCCATTGTGTATTCGAGTGGCGAGGGGTGGCCTGCGCGGCCGTTTCAGTCAGACGCCATCTTGTCTCCGAGCAGGTATTGATAGCAGTGAATAAAATGTCTCAGTTACAATCGACTCTTCAAACAGGAGGCAGGTGGTAGGTGAAGCACTAATTGGGTTGGCTGTCGCCCCCGATGAAGCTGCCGCTGGGGGACCTGAAAGCGTCAATAATCACAGACCTGTTGTGCTATCCGTGACTGAGCAATCCGGCTTGACAACGGCGAGTCAGCATCATGACACAGCCCGCTCCTCACCTGTACAGAAACAGGTCCTGGTCAACACGGATCTGGATACCAGTGTGCTAATTGAGGAGGCAACAGGGCTGAAGGGGCTGGAAGACACATAGGAGCTCGGGGATACATTTTTCTCATTAACTGATGGCTCTAATATCAGCTCCTCTGACTCCGAAGCTGGAAGTAATGTTCATATTTCTAGCTCAAGCCTGAGCAGCCAACAGATGGGGCTGGGTACAGTGGTGAGAAGGAAGAGGCTCTCCAAGAAGAACAGAGACCCTCAATCATCTGAATGGATGGCAGATGAGCTTGTCAGGTCCAATGTAAACCCTGTCTTGAAATGGGATTATTCTGCTACCCAAAAAGTCTACCCTGATCTCTCGGGGCAGGAAGAAGTCGCCACTAATGCAAGAACACCACAAGCTGAAGAACTTTCTCTGAAACTAATTTATGAGTCCATCAGGCAATTTCAAGAAGAGACTCGATTGGATGGGAGGAAAAATTGCTTGGCAACGAAGAAGCTTCAGGGCGCTGTGAGAAAAATTGCTAAAGCCTGTACAGATATAAACTCGAGATTGATGACAGTGGAAGAGCGCACTGCAACGCTAGAAGATGATATGGCCAGAGCTCAAACCCGGACTGAGACCCAAACAGCATAATTGGCAGACTTTCAATGGAATATGGAAGATTTTGAGAACCAACAAAGGCAGAACAACCTGCGAATACTTGGTATAAAAGAAGGAGCAGCGGGCAACGATATACGAGCCTATACATTGAAGTTAATGAAGGTAGCCTTTCCAGAACTCCAGCTTTGGAATTGGGACGTAGAAATACAGCGGGTCCACCGCTTCCCACTGAACCTAAAGAAGTCGTCAGCCTCGTAGAGAAAGTTCCGCAGTACAGAGGGAAATCTTAATATATTTTGGAAACTATCTGCTCCAGGAGGAAGTGTTCATTAAGGCCCGGCCGGATGCCAGACGAACGTATGAAGATCAGTCCTTCTTCGCAAGACCAGACTTCTGCCATGTTACGGTGGTGAGGCGGTGGAGATTAAGGCAATTGATCCAGCCATGCCAAATGCTTATCTGATGAACCCAACTTGGTTGAAGATCATATACAAAAACACTATGAGAATCTTTGCCTCAGACATTCAAGTCAAAGAGTACATTGATAAATTGAAAACTTAGTAGGGTGAATAATCCCCCTGTTTTTCAGGCCAGATAGCTTTTGAGCAGGAATGTATGGCTTTCTATGTTGAATTAAAGGGGCTCATGAGGGGGTAACACTCAAAAAGAAAATATAGTAAGGTGGTGGCGGGGGGGCTGCTTCACAGGCACCATCACTTAGACCTTAGGTCTGCTTGTCTCTCAATGTAGATGGGGGGAAGGACGGTTGTTTAGACAGAAGGGGTTAGGTGGGGGGCAGGGTAGTGGGAGGGTCACTTTGAGGGGCGGGCTGAGGGTTAAAAAACAAAAAACACCATTATATGAGGAAACTAAGGAGGAAAGGCGAGAAAGGGAAATGGTGACGGAACAGGCTGGGAAAATACATTTAGTATGCAGGTAGCAATGATAAATATATGCGGGCTGAATGATCTGGCAAAACGACGAAAAGTCAAAGAACAGCAACGGATGCTGCATGCCGACAGTGTCTGCATGCAGGAAACACATATTGAGGGGACCAGGAAAAATCTCCTAGAGCAGCTGGGGTTTCAGTTGATAGCATGTACTACACAAGGGACCAGAACCCTGGGGGTAGCTGTATTGGCTCGAAAGAGGGACATACTATTCAAAAATCGCTCAACTGACAGACTAGGGCGATGGGCAATTGTTGAATGCCAATTTCAGGGGTTTCATTTTATGTTATGCACAATCTATGGTTCCACGGGTGATGATCTCGAAGTGTATACATTTCTCAACTTAGAGCTTGCCAAATGGCCTCTACCAATTATTTTATGCGGTGACTTAAATATAAACGGCCTGGGGAGCTATGGAAGGGGAACCCGGGTAACTATACAGGCCGGAAAAAAAAGTGCATCGTGCCCTCATTCAAATGATGCAAGACAATGGGCTCACTGATGCTTGGGCACAGTTAAAACCGAAGGAGGGGGGGCAGCACATATTTCTCTGCACCACATAGAGCTGTAGCGCGATTGGATTACTTTCTGGTTTCACACTATCTACTTACGACATGCACCATCAAGAAATTTCCCCAGGTTATGTCTGACCATAGCCCTTGGTCTTGGAAATAACAAACATAGCGGTGGATACACTGGAACGCACATGGACATTTGAGAGGGGTCTGCTTCAAGACCCTGAATATGTTTAGCATATGAACAAATGGCTGGGAGAATTTCTGGAGGTTAATAGGGGCAGTGCTTGGTGCAGGATGGTTTGGGACCCTCATAAGGCCGAGGTTTATTTTATTTTTTACGGAGTTTTATATAGCGCAAACTTGACCCGAAGGTATCGGGTATCAGAGCGCTTTACATAGCACCAGTTGCGTTACATGAGGACACATAAATTTTTGTTAGGCACGGGGAGATTAAGTGATTTGCCCAGAATCACAGGATGTTCAGCGTCAATGCCGAGACTCGAACCCAGTTCCCCAGATTCGAGGTCGACCGCCCTAGCCGTTAGGCCAACTCCTCTCCCCAAGGGGGAAAACCCTGAGCTACTCTCTGAATCGGAATAAGGCAGCTAGACAATGCTTAAACATGATGTATAGTACAATGTTAGATACAGAAGAAGAGCTGGTTAGGACTATTGCTAATGGTTCAAGTATTGAGGGGATTCTCCAGAAACTTGCGCTAGTAAAAGCAGCTGCAGGAGAAATTGTGGCAACAAGAGCAGCAGAAAAATACCTGGCCTGGCGGCAAACCTGCCACGAATATAGCGAGCTAGTTGGGCACTTGCTAGCCACCAGGACAAGACAGAAAATTGCTGGGGGAGAGATTTTAGAGGTCAAAAATCAAAAGGGCAAACCAGTCACAGGGGTCAGGGAAATACGCGAGGTATTTTAAAGATACTATGGAAAACTATATGGAGAAGAGGGACATAAGGAGGCAAAGTGTATAAAGGAGTATTAAGAGTCGCTCACCATTGAGTCATTTTCACAGGCAGATTTGGAGGCCCTAGAGAGTACATTTACAGACAAAGAAATACAGAGAGCCCTAAAAGAACTCCCTTCCAGTAAGGCCATGGGCCCTGATCAAATTCCATTAGAATTTTATAAAGTTTTTTTACCGGTACTGGGGAGGGATCTAAGATATGTAATGCGTCAGGTACAGAAAGGAGAATCCCCCCCGGAGTCATGGGCAGAAGCCAATATAGTTATCTTTCCAAAGAAAGGGAAGCCCCCTAATGAGGCTCGATCTTATAGACCCATTCGATTTATGAACAGTGACACAAAGGTCTTTTAAAAAATACTGGCAAATCGTCTCAGCGCTATTATAGGGAAGATGATATCCCCCCGGCAGCATGGGTTCATTCCCGGTAGAGGAACGGCCGAACACATTTGCAGAGTGATTACCCTATTCGATAGTACCTCAGTCACTGGAGACCCTATGGCTCTTATACTACTCGACGCCGAGAAGGCATTTGACAGGGTTTCATGGGACTATCTCTGGGCTGTACTTGAGAAGGTGGGGATCGGAAATGGGTTTCTCAAGGCCATACAGACGTTATATAGAACTCCTCGCCCTGACTTTACTTAATGGGTGGACAGAGCGACCCCATCTTTATCACACGGGGAACCAGACAGGGGTCTCCGTGTTCTCCCCTCTTATTTGCACTTTATATAGATCCTCTAATCTGGGAAATTGAGGCTAACATGGGAATCTACCCTATCCGGCTGAACGGATTTGAAACAAAAATTTTAGGGTACGCAAATGATTTGGCAATAACGGCTGCGAACCCACTTGAAGCCTTAAGGGAAATAGAGTGCGAAGTTAAATGTTTCGGTGTGATCTCTGGCTATCTGCTCAATCGGGAGACAATGCAAATAGTAACCAACAGCAGGCCCTTCTTGTCAGATACACGGGTGACTGAATGTGCAGTTTATCTTGCGGTCACCATAAACTCAGAACTGGGTAAAGTTGTGGAAAAAAATCTGGCTCCTGTGATCCAAAAGAGTAAGAAAGATTTAGATAGGTTCAACAATTTGCATCTTTCGATTGTGGGACGATGCAACATTATTAAAATGATACTTCTTCCAAAAATTCTGTATCTATTTAGAACGATACCCCTAGTGTTTGAGAGTCACTGGTTTAAGGAGATGGAAAAAATGGTCAATAGATTTGTATGGGCACATGGAAAGACCAGAAGAGCCCTCAGATACATGTCCTTACCCAGGGAAAGGGGGGGGGGGGGGGGCTAGGCAGTCCCAGATTTAAAAATGTACTATTGGGCTGCAGCAATCCAATACTTTCGGGGATTACTCGGGGGAAGATTGTGGACCGGTGGAGAAGAGATGCTCCTCCAGATGTATATGAATTGCTGCTAGAGAGAGAGGCGCCTACTTGGCTATTGAGATACAGTGAAGCTAGCTACTATAAGAAGGTAAAGTTTAAGACCCTAGGTGCTGCAGTAGCGGTTTGGACTACTGTTAGGAAGAAGTTGGGGCTGGGAAGGATGAATTATTATTCTCCTCTGTTTGGAAATCTGTCACTCCAGGAGGTATTCCATGACGGTGTTTTGTCACGATGGGATGCATCAGGGGTGAGGAAGATGGGGGATTTGCTTGATCCAAACGGTATAATTTCATTCGAGAAGGGTCAGCTGCTTTTCAACCTTGATCGTAGGGAATTTTTTTAATATCTTCAGATACAAAGCTGTATCGCAAAAAAGAAAGGGGGGGGGCTTTCTCTAAAGATCTAGTTATGGAGGCAATAAGAGATCCAGATGGTTGTACTATCACGCAGATTTACGGCGGGTTGAGACAACTACTGGCTGATGATCTTGACAAGCACTGTGAGAAATGGCAGCAGAAGTTAAATATTCAAGGGGCCGTGCTTTGGACTCACTCAAGCTGGGCCACTCCGTATTGAGGTCAGCCGGCCTGCAAGTGCAGCACTATAAGACGATCTTTTCATTATACTATATGCCAGCCAAGATCGCCCAATGGGGCGGCGCAGATGGGATCCTGTGTCCCCGTTGTCGTAGTGCTGATGCTGACATAGTTCGCATGTTTTCTTCTTGCCCGGCTTTAGAGCCTCTGAAGGGAGCTATAGAAGAATTTTTAACACAAACCTTGAGGATTCAAATAAGACTCACAACTGACGATGTTATTAGGTGTTGCAAAGAAAGGAGCACCATCGGTACAGCGTGAGTTTATCTTTTTTGCCATGGCTGTATTAAGAATTTGTATTTTATCAGCCTGTATGGATCCCGCCCCCCCCCTACATTTCAGCAGTGGCTTTCACAGCTTTTAGCTATTTATAATCTGGAAAAGGGTTTATATGAGAGGAAAGGATGGAGGGCTCGTAACCCAGGGAATCTTATTTGGGCTCCTATAAATAATTGGAAAACCGAAATTGAAACAAGCCTAGCCACATCTTAACGACTTAGGGCTTCTCAGGGTATCATAAGAGCCATGTATGATATTTTATGTTTTGTAATGTAATGAAATTTTTACACAATGTTTAGTATTCCCTCTCTTATTGTATTAATGACAGGTGACGTTTCCTCGTATATCTATTTATGGATACAATTGTACAAAGGAATTTTATTGATGGTGAATAAATAAAAGAAAAGAAAAAAAATGTAAGAATCAAATTTTACACACTGGAACAACCCAAACTGAAAATTTACATCCCACAACATCAACCACATAGCAGTTGCACACACATAGGAAAACACACAAGAGCAACCATTCTGGGGTAATAAATCAGCTAACTAAAACCTAGTGAGTTTTTCCTACAACACCACCAGGGATGGAGCGCCACTTTATGATGGTGCGAGAAATACCCATACTGCAGATGCACAACATGCAGCTGTATAAATAGGGGGAAGCAGTGGTTCACCAACCAAGGAGGCAACGATAAAGGGGGGGGGCGGGGGGCAGGATTAGGAGGGCCATAGCTGGAACCACTAACAAACAGACATGCCTACAAACTGAACTAGGATGCAATATGTCATCTGGTGGACTCACTGGAGAATTGTTTGAGTTCAGTTTTGGTGTACGTACAGCTGTACTACATCTACTGAAAATGTTAGCAGTCCTGGATGTTTTTTTACAATAGGCTACACACAGTCTCATTGGTTCATGGTATATCACAGCCTATATTTTCAAAAATCCTGAACTAAGTTATAACAAAATTACTCAATATTAGCAGACAGCACAATGTGTTTCTGTTTGATTGATGTGCCACTAATGCTACTAAAGGATTTTTGTGCTATTTCTAGATTTGTAAATGTGGTTAGTGCTATAGATTGCACCCACATTTCTCTGCTAGCCCATGTGGACATGAACAGATGTATCATGCAAATGCAGCACACAATTAATGTACAGATGATTTGTGATGCAGATTTATGTTTCACCCTCTGATTTGCCAAGTTTCAAGGATTGACTCATGATGCGATGGTTCTTCACCGAAGTTCATTTCCAACACCATGGAAACCCACCACTCACATCGTACTTTTCTACTTGGTAAGTGCCTAACATAATATTTTTTCTCAATTCTGACTACTGTACCTGCGTGATAGTACCTTAGCTATGTTCATATTTCATAATATATGATGATTTTAATGGTTTGTAATTACTCACCATTGCCACCTATTTGCCAAGTGGATGCATTAGGGTAATTCTAGACCTGTTTACTCCATATGTCCTTAGTTTGAAAGAGGATGGAAGTCTGTGAGTCCCTCCTATTCATATGCAAGCATATTCATCACCCACAATTATTTACTTGTTGAATGTTTATTGGCAACATTATGAATGTATTTGCAGACTCTCGCGAACAATGACAAAGTTATCTTTGTAAATGCAATCCATTTTTAATTAGTGCTACAATCAGAGATGGATTTTATTTTTCTTTAGGTAATGTAAGATACCTTCCAACATCACAGCTAATGACGCCATTTTGAGATCCTGCCATAGGTCAAAAACAATCTTAAAATTGGGCACATGCCCCTCCTATAAATACAATTGAGCATACTTTTGGATTGTTGAAAGCAATTTTCTGGTATCTCCATAGGACTGGAAGTGCACTTGAATATACTCCTGACAACATGTTGCATTGTTATATATGCCATGTTACATAAGTTAGCCTTAAAGAGATGCTATTGCTTGATTACATGGTTCAAATAACAGTGATGTGAATAAATCAGATCATGAACAACAGCATCAATGGGATGGCACTTCACATGGAATTAGGGAGAACTTGATTCTAAGGGCCTAATTTATGAAAATCAAAATTCCCAATTCTTAACTTATGACTCATAACAATTCGCAAAATAGCAAATGATAAATATGATTTACATAGCTTTACTTTATGCATGGTATTTCAAAGTAACTGAATTGGTAAATGCAATTGAGTATGAATCGCAATTTGTGAATATCAAACCTGCAGGTAATAAGGATTGCACCCAGTTCAGGCAGTGTATTTCCTGGGAGCAGCACAGCATCATTCTTTACCTTCCCGCCTAGTACTTTCAACATTGACAATCTCAAGCCAGGAGCCACAGGAGGAGGAGGTTGGAGGAATATAAAGCGAAAATTCGGGTGGAGAGGGCATGGGGGAGCATGGCAGGCTCTTTGGGACGGCTTCCCTGGCTGATCCTGAGTCACCAAAAAATCAAATATGGACCAGGATGCAGAACAGAATAAATGCAGTTGCAATGTCCAAAAGATGGGTGGAAGAAATACGCAAGAGGTAGTACGACCTCCGCTCCAGTACCAATGAAAAGTTAGCAACCCGATTGAAGGAAGCAGTGGGAACTGGTTGAGGCAAAAGTAAAGAACCACCAGCCACTACCATGGAGGAGATGTAGAATGCACCCTGCAGCCAGGAGCCATTCCTGAAGTATCTAGTTTTGATACCTTGGTCCCTGCATCAGATAATCAAGGTTAGGTGTTTAATATTTACTTGATAAAATTCATACTCATTTTGAGATTGTTTGCTTAACTTTACCAAACAGATGTACCAAATATTTTACTGTGTTAAATTAATAAAAGAACAATATTACATGAGCCAAATAAAATGAATACAAAATTGTTTGAAAAATACATATCTGCTTGTCATATTGTTACATTAAAATGCATTGTGGGTAAGGAAGTCCAGGTGGTCATAGCAAATAGATATTTATATTTCTAGGTTTATGGCATTAAAAATAAAAATCATCATTGGTGATTTTGAAATGTATTATTCCTATAAAGAAAAATAATAGTATCAGTAGAAGCATTGCTGCTTTTTAGAAAACAATAACATCACTATTAAACAACTACTTATTTCTATTTTACTTGCTACATATCAGTGTACTAATAAGACCCCTGAAACAGAGGCTCTAGCTGAAACATCATGTCCCAAAGAAGTTCAATGGGCAGAAACGAATTAATATTTCCACTGATACAGAAAGTGGAGCAAGCACTCAGTTCCACAGAACTACTTTAGTAGATCATACTACAACTCATGAAACTTGAGCTGACAATGAAGCACACATCATGCCATCAGTACCTGTAGTACACAGAGGAAAAAAGCATGTAAGACAGGCTGGACTGTCTAGGAGGCAAAATAATGATGAGTCATCACCCACTCCTGCACAATTTCATGTGTAGGGGCAATCCATGCTGAAAATACAATAAAAGCAGCACAGAGCAACATCTGAATTAAGTAGAATGGTAGGAAGGTTAGATAGACATTAAGGGGCCGATTCCGATCTCGGCCGGTAGTGCTCCAAATCGGATTCGGATTTACCGGATCCGATTCGGAGCCCTGTTTCCCGACTGAATCGTACGCGGGTCCGGCCGAGCGAGTACGATGCAAGCACCCGCGAAATAGCCGACCGACTCATACGCGGCTTCAACACGCTCCGACCGACTCGCACGGACACGACTCGCACCGCGCTATGGAGACGTTTCCCGGCCGGGTAAGTACGATGCGCGCCGCGAGCAGTCCGACCGACTCGCGCCGTCCGGCTCGAAAGAGCTGTCGGAGCCGTACTTTGGGGGTCCGCGTCGGACCCCCCCTGTACGCGTAGCCGCGCGAGTCGCACACAGGGGGACCCCATGGGTCCCCCCTACCTGTGCATGTACGCCGCGATGCGCATGGACGCGTACCCGCTGTAGGGGGCGCCCTCGTTCGCCTCGCACCCATTGAGTCAATGGGAGCCCGCGTACGCGTTGTACGACCGGCTCCCATTGACTTCAATGGGAGTCCGACCGAATCGAGTCCGATAGCATGCGAATGCATCGTACTCGTCCGGTCGGACTGCTGGGGTCCGATTCGGTCGGAAATCTCTCCGGGTCCGGCTCGGTCGGAGAGATTTCCGGCCCGAATCGGAATCGGCCCCTAAGACAGAAGTTAGACTATGCTTTGAGGACTTTACAATGGCTGTAAAAGATCTGGTCACTCAATGGCACAAGACTCTGCTTCACACAGGTGTCAACAGAGGCACAAGAAAACCCGTGTACATACATTTGGACTTTCTGTAGAAAGGTTGGCTACATTGAAACCAACAATGTGTAGGAGAACAGCTAACATACAGGTTGGGCAATTACACCACAGTGGTAATGTTGCAAAGAGCCTTGCACAAATAACCAACACCTTGAAGAAATGCAAACTACTAATGCAGGAAATAGGCCATCAAAGTCTGTTGTGGAAACAGAAGAGGATTTAAGTGTGAGCAGTATGTCCATAGGTGAGCCTGCTACATAGAGGAACAGTAGAAGCCAGAGTGTGGAACGGCAAAGTAGAGCCATCCAACAAAGACCAAGTTCTGGACATCAAAGGCATAGTTAGTAACTTAAACTCTGACAAGTCTTACATTGCAATAATGCAGAGTTTGTTTATTTTATTCCCTGAAAATTAAAGAATATGTTTGTGATGAAAACCATTATATTCTATATTTTATCCATCTTCAAAATCTGTGAATAAACTGAATATTATTTGATTGGTATGCATCACATTTTGAGTTATGTTTTTCTTTACATTTCAAAAAACAGGTATTTATTTAGTTACCTTAAAAATAGTGGTATTCAGTCAAAATATCGAGTTGGAAAGATTGTGATACAAAAATAACGACAGCAAGAATATTGTGGTAAAAAATATCGACTTTAAGGTAAGAAATATCGATTTTGAAAATATAGAAGTCATTAATATGATTTGCAAAAATATAGTTGTTTAAAATATCGATTTTTTAATTAGTGTTCTGTATTTTAGTATATATTTTAAATGTATGTGATGTCTTTTTTTGTATAAGTATTGTTTATGTTTTTTAATATGTGTTACATTTTTAGTAGCTATTAATTTTATTTTAATAAAATTTTGTGTTTTTTAGTTCCGTAGCGCGTTGTAGGTTTATAGGGGAATAGGGTGGGAAGTAATTTAATTATAAAAAATTAATGAATATATTTATTTATTAATATTTTTTATTGAGATTTTATAATGTTCATTGTGTTTTTAATTTTTTGGGGTAAATTTTAGGTGCGGATTGTGGGGTTTATAGGGGTAAAGGGTGGGAAGTAATTTATTTTTAATTAATTAATAATTAGTTGTTAATTAAGTGACAATTAATTATGGTAATTGTGTAATTAATTTTAGGTGTGGGTTGTGGGGTATTTAGGGGTAAAGGGTGGGAAGTAATTTATTTTTAATCAATTAATGATTAGTTGACAATTAATATTAAATAATTAGTGTATTAAATACTATTAGTTATTTAATTGAAAAAGTTTTTTTAATAATTTTGTTTACCGTTTAATTTTAGGTGTGGGTTGGTGGGATTATAGGTGTAAAGGGTGGGGAGTTAATTAAGTTTTATGTGTTTTAATTTGTTTTTTAATTAATAATATTTGCTTAGTTGATAATTATATTAATTATGCAAATAATTTTTTTTATTTTCGATGTGGGTTGTGAGTTGTGTGGTGTTATAGGGTAGGAAGTAAATAGACTAAATGTATGTAATAAAATATTGTTTTTGTTAATAAATAATTTCTAAATAAAAATATTTGTTTGAAAATTATTTTTTATTTTATTTAATATAATATTTGTAGGTCTTTGTGATATGTATTTAACATTATAATATGTTTTTATTTTTTTTATGTTTAATATTAAATATATTTTTTGTTTAATTTTTAACATATTTATATTTTTGAATTTACATTAAAAAAAATATTTATATTTTGTTGATGATACTTTGTTTGTTTTTAATTTTCAACTGACTGGAGTGAGAATAGTAAATTTTACCCCTCCGCAATCCAACACTTTCCCTATTGATGCACTGACTGGAGTGAGAATAGTACATTTTGTCCCTTCGCTATCCAACACTTTCCCTATTGATGCACTGACTGTAGTAGGAATAGTAAATTTTATCCCTCCTCTATCCAACTCTTTCCCTACTGTTGCACTCACCTGAGTGGGAATAGTAATTTTTACCCCTCCGCTATCCAACACTTTCCCTACTGTTGCACTCACATTGCTTTACTTCCGTAGGAGGCTGTTGAGACCAGATTGGCCTGAATGAACTGAAGAAGTGAGGTGAGATTGGAGCTAGTTATGGTGTTCTTTAAGTGTTTAAGGACTAATGCTAATGCAATCCCTCTCCTGCGTAATGCTTCCTTTTATTGTACAAAAGAGCCTTTGCTATCTAGTGTCACTCCCAGGTATTTATACTTGTTAACTCTCTCCAGCGGCTGCTTAGCTAAGAACCAGCTGTGCGCCCTCCTACCCCTGGACCGGTCTGTCACTGACCTAGCCCACGACCTTGCGGCATACCAACTGCACCAAAAGGTCCCGCAAGCAACCCATATTAAAGGACACCTCCTTGATCCTATCTTCTCTAGTCTAGGTGAACTTAAAGGGAAAGCCCCCATCCCTCTCCCATGGTCGGACCACTTCCTAGTCCCTTTTTCCTGGTCTCCACCAAACACGGGCTCACACTCCCTAGCGATACGTACTCGAATACGTCCCTGGCCCAAGCTATCCGTAGAGGACTGGACCCGTGAATTGGAAAAGACCAAACCCAACCAAGACGCCGATCCATCCGCAGCTAATAGAAAGTTCTCTACCTGGATCGAGAACTCACTCGACGCGGTGCTACCCAGAAAAACAATACAAAAGAAAGACGGACCTAACAAATCCGCATGGTTTACCCCCAAACTTTGTCTCCTGAAACAACAATGTAAAAAATTAGAAAGAACATGGAGGAAAGACTTCTCAATCAATAAGAAATCAGAATATAGGTCGTCCATCACAACTTATAAAGCAGAAATAAAAATAGCCCAGGCCTCTTACTATGAGGAAAAGATTTTATTATCAGCTAATTCTTCCAGAGAAACATTCCTTATCGCAAAAAAACTACTTAAAATCCCAGACCCCCCGGCGGGCCCAGATCTGTCCGACGCCGTTGCAATGAACTAGCAGGATTCTTTTCCACCAAAATCCAAAACATCCTCAGGCACCTCCCCCAAACAGATAATGAGTCCACACCTAAGCCTACGGACTCGAAACAGCAGGAGAACAACCACCTCCTAGAGACATACACTCCGCTTACCCAGGAATCACTCCTTCCCATTCTATCCTCTGTCAAGAGTGGGTCACCCCTCGACCCGGCACCACCTAACATTCTTAAACTGGTAGTACCTACTGTTGCCTCTCCCATCACAAATCTAATCAATGCTTCATTTAGCATCCGGCACAGTTCCCCATGATTGGAAAAAAACAATGGTGAAAGCACTATTAAAAAAACCTCACTTGGACCCGGCTGAACTGGGCAACTATCGCCCCATTTCGCTGCTCCCCGGAATCAGCAAAATTGCGGAAAAATATGTCAACCGCACACTCTCGGCGCACCTCGAGACCCACAAACTGCTCCACCCCTCACAAACAGGCTTTCGCCCGTGTCAAGGCACCGAAACCGCCTTGTTAGCGGTGGTGGAAGAATCAAGAAAGATTCTCGATTCTGGAGGTTCCTCTGCCATAATCCTCCTCGACCTAAGTGCAGCCTTCGACACGGTGAACCACCGCACCCTGGTTCACCGTCTCAAAAAGGTGGGAGTGACAGGCACAGCCCTATCATGGCTACAATCATTCCTGGAAGAAAGATACTTCCAGGTATTTGAAGGTGACATCCTATCCAAACCCTTCCCGCTGCAGTGTGGAGTTCCCCTGGGCTCGTCCCTGAGCCCCACTCTTTTTATTGTGTACATGGCCCCTCTAGCGGATATTGTATCCCCCTTTGGAATCCACATAGTCACATATGCTGACGATACTCAGCTAGTTGTGGCGCTGAACCAGACTGAACAGTCGCCCACTGATCTTCGTTCCTGTCTCAAGGAAGTTGCCACCTGGATGAGCTCATCTCACCTAAAGCTCAACGGTGATAAAACAGAGCTTATGCTGCTGGGCAATCAGTCAAGTTTTAACTCGAGCACCATGTGGCCGGCCTGCATGGGCCCGGCACCAGTCCCAAAAACCGAGATAAAAAGCTTGGGTATTTGGTTAGACCAAGATCTCACCTTTAGAGCCCAAGCGAGGAAGACTGCTGCCGCGTGCTACGGTCTGCTCAGAATGACCCGCAAAATACTACCCCTACTACCTTGCCACTCAAAAAGTTACTTATCCAGGCCCTAATCCTCTCTAGATTAGATTATGGTAACGCTCTCTACTTAGGTGCCCCAAACTCAGTGATTTCTAAACTGCAGACCGTGCAAAATTCGGCAGCAAGACTGCTCACGGGCACGAACAACCGCTGCTCAGCAAAGCCCGCCCTACGCTCCCTTCACTGGCTTCCGGTACAGGAGAGAATACATTTTAAAGCTCTCTGTATCGTCCACAAGTCCCTGGAAGGAAAAGGGCCACCCATCACCAAAACTCTGATTAGACCTTACAAGGCTACCAGAAGACTTTGCTCGGACGAGCTCCACCTGGCTGAAGTGCCCAGAATCAAAAAGGCCAGAACAGGTGGCTGTCTTTTCTCATATAATGCTGCCAAGCTCTGGAACTCCCTACCGCTCCCCATCCGTAAAGAATCTAACCATCTTGCATTTCGGAGACAACTAAAAACTTGGCTATTCCCATAAAACATCCCCCCCTCTAGCATCCGCTGCAGCGCTGAGATGCCCCCGGGTAGCCATGCGCTATATAAAAGCCACTTTCATTTCATTTACACTGGTTTGAGTTCACGATCTTGATTTTAAATTTGTTCAAATTAATGGTCAGGCCATTTTCATCAGAATATAATTGAGTGGCATCTAATAGGTGTTGTAGTCCCACTAGTGTTCGACTTATGAGCACCAGGTTGTCTGCGTATAATAACTTTAAAAGAACCATACCTCCCAGTTTTGGTGCATGGGAGTTGCAGGAGTTGAGTCTCGGCTTTAGATCTGCCATAAATAGATTAAACAAAGTGGGGGCTAAAACACAACCTTGTTTTAGTCCTTTGGAGGTGTAGACTCATCTCGAGAGATGTGTGCCAGTTCCCAACTTAGCTTGCACCCAGGTGTATGTGATCCAGCGGCGTACTAACAGCAGATACTCCACTACCATATACTCACCTGGGCCCATACAACTCGCTTCCGCTCTGCGCTAAGTAGACCACTGGAATCCTTTTAGTTTTATAATGTTTCTCATACCTCAAGATCTAGTTATTGCTTCTTTAACTAAACCTTTCACTGATCAAACAGTTCTTTCCTCTGGTCAATGGACCAGTTAGGTGGAACTAGTTGATGGCGATAATTGACATAACTTATTATACATTTCTTAATAAAAATAAAATAATGACAGACTCAGTAAGTTTTAAAATCTTTATCTAAATTAGGGGTTTTGAACCATCTCAAAGCGTTTCAGTACAAACACCCTCATTCACGGGAGTGCCAATTCAAAAATATTTCAGATAACCTTTATCAATTCAGATCCACACAATAACTATGCTCAGAAAGAAGAGGATAGAGATAGAAGAGCATTTATCAAACGATGAATTTCATAATTACCAAAGTATGGTGTGAAGACCAACCCCCTGGCCAAAGGGCTGGTAAGGATCTCCCAGGACAGATCAGGAGACAAAGACTTCAGGACAGGAATCAGGATAGGATACTTCACCTCTCTAGATACCGACGACTACGTCACACCCCTCTCTGACACTCTCTTACTCCTCGTGGTTCTTCCGCGATCTTCTTTCTAACCCACCCAAATTAAGTAGATGGTTCTGCATTCGATTTCTTCATCAGTATTTCAGAGCATCAGCACCACCCGCTCTCAGTTCTCAGGCTTCTTCAACGCGCTCCAAAGCCTCTTCAAAGACTTTCCCCAAAGCTAGCCTCTTCATCTAACTAAACTACCTCAATTATACCTTTCTATAAGCCATGTACCACCCATTAATGTTTCATTTTTACGGAATACTAACTTCTGATTGGACAGGCAAGGGGGGGGATGATCATCACACCATGCTTATACTTCATTCATTTCTTTAAACCATTGTTCCCAAATTCCTCCCTTCAAACTTTTATTCCGCCCTTCCTTTCCCATACATCTTTAAAACTTTATTAATACAATTGTAACAGTTTTCTCGAATAAGTTCCTTCATATGAACTCTTCACCCTCATGTTCCCAGGGCACATCTCCGCCGACCTTGGACGCGTGACAAATCCTTAGTCATCCTCCAAGCTTCCGTACCAGGGCGCATGCGTTGCACCACGTCAGTCTGCTCGACTCAGACAACTTTAACAGGCCCAAATACGCACTGATAACAAAGTCAAAAGGAGAAATGTTATTCTCAAAAATAAATGATTTCACTGTATACCACCAACCTCTACTCTAACCCATACCATTTATTATTTATTTTTCTGCATTTGCGTTAGTGCAAACTCATTTTCTAATTTCAGCAAAGCAGGTGCCATGCATGTGAGCTTTTAAAGCGGCCATTTTATAGCTCTTTGCGCAAGCGCAAGAATTTCCCTCCAAGCGTCAGCACGTCGTACTACGTAGATGCAGTAGACGCATGCGCAGTAAAGATCCCATGTTAAAATGCGTTCTAGTCCTACGTCCGTGTTATTGCAGTTAGTAAACACATAGGCAAGCTTCATTCTTTTCCCGCGTGTAATGAAAACGCGTATTATTAATCACAAACACTTTGTTAGTAGTTCGCTAGTAAGTTAAAACGAGAGGATTGCTTCCGGGCAAGTCTCATGTCTGAGACCTTGCTCCATCATATGTATGTAGTTGAATCAGTCATTTCAAGAGGATCGGTGGAATCTTCCATTTGTGCAGTTTGTGCCACAGCTTGCCTTTCTCTATATGGTCAAAGGCTGCTTTGTAATCTATAAAAACAGAAGAGCAGCGGTGTCTTTGTCCCCTTTGCAGCATCTTCAGTAAAGATAGGGCAAGAATTTTGGTGGATGTGCCTGTCAGCTTGCAGAAACAGGTCTGATTTAATGTAATCAGGGCATTGTCATGTGCCCATTGAATTAGTTCCTCTAGTACAACCCTGGCAAAGTATTTGGCATCATTATTGATAAGGGCCACAAATCTAAAATTTCTAGGGTTGTTCTTATCACCATGGTGGTGAATGACCGAGCCCCTCCAAGACTCCAGGATAGCCTCCTTGTTTACAATAGACTGAAACACTGGAGCCAAGCTGACGGCCCAAAAAGCAGTATCTGCCTTGAATAGTGTGGGGGGAATACCATTAGGGCCAGGCGCTCTCTCTTGCCTGCCCTTAGTTATCTCTGTCTGAATTAATTACACAGTAACTATGAGTGGAAGTGCTTGAAGGCCAGAGCAGGGTTCGAGATTAGGGACACCTTTCTCCCTATCCTTGCCAGTGGTTGCCTAGGGTTACTGTTGAAGTGGTCCTTTAGGTACTTCCACCACACATCCTCTGTTAGATGAGAGCTTACTCCACTAAGGGAACGGCGCAGATGGAAATTCACCCTTTGCCAAAAACGAGCGCTGTTGCTATTGTTGGCATTGTAGAAAAGCTTAGCCCAACGCAATTCTTCTTCCTCCTTCTTTAGTGACCATATTAGTCGTTTCAGAGCTGCCTTCTGTTGTCTCAGCTCCTCTTGTGAGATCATGTTTGCAGTGCAAAGGCGCAGTTTTATTAAAGCTTTATTTATGGCTTTTTTCTAAAAGTCTTGATTTGTCTTTGCTGAGCTTCTGTGCCCCTCACCTGGCTGCCCCCTTCCTGAGGCAGCCTTCCATTTTTAACTAAGTTGCATGTACTTCACCCATAGTTTTTGTAAAGCCCTCCCAGACCGACACAGGATCCTTGCCTACGTCTTCTTGCCCTTCAAGTAAGATTTTCGCTGATCTCATAAGCTTATCAAGTGATCTAATTTCACATTCGATTCTTTTTTTTTTCTGAGTCTAGATTGAGCCATTGTCTGCTGCTTGATGAGCAGTTGTTATCAGACTTGAATTGAATGCTATGTCTTGGTCGCTGTTTTCTCTACCACCTACTTTAAATGCAGTTATTGTTTGAAATAATGAAAGACTTACAAAAGTTTAATCAATTGTTGTACTGGCCATGGCCGAGTGAAAGGTTGCTGCCGGAGGGCGGCCTTCACAGAAACGGCCATTAAGATCTCTGAGGCCACGATGTTTTAGAACCCATTGTAGCTTTTGTGTGGTTTTAGCTTGTTTCCCCCATTGATTTGTTGCCTGCGGGGGTTGTTCCAGTGAAGGGATTGATTTGCCAGGAACTCATCGTCATTATTAAACTAGAGTAAGTGCATGTTAAAATCTCTTGTGATAATGAAGGCTGATGTAGTCTCTTCCTCCAACAGCCTTGTGACCTCACATATCAGCCAAGTTGACCCCTCCGTTTTATGCTTTGGGTGCAGGTATACATTGTAGGAAGCTGGCTCTGTATATACTATATCAAAGTAAGGTATAGTACACACAGAGTCCAGTGGAACCCCAAAGGTAGGCAGAGGTAAAAGTAGATAATACCTTACTCTGTATTTGTGGTAGTGTGGGCGAGCAGAAAGGCTTTATCAGAGGGTAGTGTTAAGCATTATTGTACACACTCAGGCAAGAAATGATGTCACACACTGAGAGACTGAACTCAGACCAATTTGTTTGTATAAAATTATAATTTAGTTGTATTTTATTATCCAGAACCAATCCAGGTCTGGTGCAGGTAAGTGTAAGAATACTTTGCATATATATACAGTTGAATACAATTCAAATGCAATTGGATGAAATTGGTTTGTTTACAGGAAAGTCAACAGTCGAAATTACTTTACAGTTACTTTTGAGATTACTTTGTACGTTACTTTTCAGATTACTTTTTAAGTTACTTTTTCTACTCAGTGTGATATGCCTAGAGATCAAACAGGGACATTTCCTAGAAAAAAGGTAAGTAATTCAGTTTTTGTACATTTGCAGTTTCTTAAGGTTTCATACAAACCAACGCCACACTTAGAAGATTTTTCACAGAAAAGCAGTCAATGCAGTCCTATGGGAGAAAACAGTGTTATCGGGTTATCGGTAAGTACTAAGGTTTTGGAGTTGGTAACCTGGGGTCAGAACCAGGCTTCCCCCAGGGTCGAGGATGCACTCTCAAAGCACCCTCAGCGGCACTAGGGCGGCCGGGTGCAGAGTGGTGAGGCCCAGTGTTATCCAATGGGGGATAGGGGGCCTCTGGTTGGTGGCTGCTCACAAGCAGGCCACAAGGTTGTGGCAGCAAAGCTCTTGGTGTTAGGCGCAGGGCAAAGCGGGATCTGATTAAGCACACAAGGTGCACCCACAGCTGCACAGGGGCGGCGGGTGCGTGGTGCTGTTTTGGCATCGCTGCTCTGTTGGTTTCAATGGGGATTCTCTGGCTGCAACAAACACTGCAGGCTCGGGGACGAAGATCTTCTGGAGGCAACCACCGGTTGGAGAGGTAAGTTGGGATGCCTGGGGATGACAGGACACTGTCAGTTGGGCCACCCAAGGCTGTGGGACGTCAGGTGCAGGGGTTTCTTTAGGCGTTGGGTTTCTCTTTCTGGCTCCTGTCGCAGTGAGGGGGATCCTCCAGAAAGGGGCTGCAGGTGTCAGTTGGAGACTTGAGGCAGGTCAGGGATCACAAGATCCTAGGTCAGGATCGCTGGGGAGACCTCCTTGAAGTGTTGGGCCACTCGAACTCGGGCCGTGGGCGTCGGGTGCAGAGTGGTGCAGACTCGTGGATTTGGCCAGAGCCAGAGTCTGTGGGTGAGCAAATCCGGTGCTCACAGGAGACAAAGTCTGGTTTGGGAAGGCAAAGCAGGTCCTCCAAGTTCTTGGGGGCTGCTGGCTGCAGGACACACCGGGATTTCACTGTAGCAGGTCGAGGTTGGGACAGGCCGGTAGGGCTGGGGCCAAGTCAGTTGGTGTCCTCCTCTTCTTCTTCAGCATGGCTCTTTGGTCCTTCTTCTTCTTGTTTCTTCTTGTCTGAGGAGTCAAAGTTCAGGGTCGCCCCTAAATACTAAATTTAGGGGCGTTACAGGTAGGTACAGGTCGGGACCAATGGGTCGTTCCTTGGGGTAGGCACACCCCCTATTATGCCACCCTCCAGTGGGAGGGGGAATAGGTCTCACTCTGGTTGACTGGGTCCCCCCATTTGCAAGGTGAGAGTTGTGCTTCACCTTGTCTCCCCCACCTGAGGGGTGGGGTTGGCAAAAGTGGGCCCACCTCTCCTCCTAACTTGGTTTTCCTGCCATTCTCCCACCCAAAGGGGGGTCAGAACCGGTGGGGGCCAGTTGCTGGGAGCAGCAAATGGCTGGGGTAGCTCACAAAGGCGGCAAGCCTTTGAAGCTTCCCCTTCATGGACCCTGCCCTTCCTTCGGGAGGAGGCTTGGCACCTCTTCCCAGGATGTGCTTTGTTTCAGGACCCCGAGAGCGGCTGGCTGTCGACCGAGGGGTCCAGAAACATGTCTGGTGGTGGCAGCTGGCGAGCAGCCACTCAGCCAGGACACTAGAGTTAGATCGTTTTTCAGGGGGCATCTCTAAGATGCCCTCTGTGTGCATTGTTTCATTAAATCCCACACTGGCATCAGTGTGGGTTCAATGTGCTGAGACGTTTGATACCAAACTTCCTAGTTTTCAGTAAAGCCATTATGGTGCTGTGGAGTTCGTAATGACAAACTCCCAGACCATATCTCTTTATGGCAATACTGCACTTACAATGTCTAAGAATTGACTTAGACACTGTAGGGGTACAGGGCTCATGCACCTGTACCCTCACCACTAGTATAGTGCACACAGCTAGTGCACACAGCTAGAGGGGTGACTTACCTATGCCAGGGCAGTGGGTTGTAGGCATGGCACACAGGGATGTGTGCCATGTCGACTCTTCACTTTATTCTGCACCAAAAGATGCAGCCTGCAATGGCAGTATGTGTGTGTGTGGGTACAGGGCCTATAAGGGTGGCACAATAAGTGCTGCAGCCCTTAGAGGCCTACCCGGTCACAGTGCCCTTGGTACCTATGGTACCTTTTACAAGGGACTTACATGTGGCCAGAGAGTTGCCAATTGGGTTTTGCAACAGTACAGTTTAGGGAAAGAACATAGGCCCTGGGTATCTGGTTGGCAGGAACCCAGGGCACACTCAGTCAAAATACATCAACATTAGGCAAAAAAGTGGGGGGCAACCATGTAAAAAGGGGTACTTTCCTACATACATTTATTAGAACTGTCACTATTTTTTTATCGTCTCGCTTGACTGTTAGACTTGGCTTTTTCAGTGGGTTTACCCCCAGACGTTTTGCTTTTTGGCCTACTGGTTTTGACCCTGTTTTTGTTGGTTTTAGGACTCTGGGCACTTTACCACTGCTAATCAGTGCTAAAGTGCACATGCTCTCCAGGTAAATTGTGTTTATGGATTGGTATTAACATATTTGGCTTATTTGAAGTCCCTAGTATAGTGCACTGTATGTGCCCAGGACCTGTAAATCAAATGCTGCTGGTGGGCCTGCAGCACTGGCTGTGCCACCCACACTAGCAGCCCTGAAAAGGATTCTCAGACCTGCCACTGCAGTGTCTGCGCGCAGTTGGTAACTGCCATGTCGACCTGGCAAGTGCACCCACTTGCCAGGCCCTAATCTTCCCTTTTCTTACAGATAACTCAACCCTAAGGTAGGCCCAAGGTACCCCTGTGGCATTGTGCTGTGTATGTTAAAGGTAGGACATGTACTGGTGTGTGTGGCATGTCCTGGTAGTGAATTACAGTGTATTTCGTTTTTTACTATTGAAAGGCTATCTGTCCCATAGAATAGAATGGGAGTTTATTTATAACATCTTATAAAAATAACTTCCCATTGGGACAAGGTAGAAAGATGGAGTTTAGTATGCCTGAACTCAGAATATAAAAATGCATCTTTTAGTAAAGATAATTTTTATATTGGTTGTTTGAAAATACCACTTTTAGAAAGTGGGTATTTTCTTGCTTAGCCATCCTGTGTGCCTCTGCTAGATTGTGGATTGACTGTCTGGCTTTGGAGTGACAGTGGCTGGGGGTGCTCATTCTCTCAGACAGCCACTGGGGGGATTGATGTGTGTCCTGCCTTTCCTGAATGATTCAGGGCTGGCTGAATAGACCTGGGCTGCATTCAGAGTAGTGGGAGGAGTTTTTACTAGCACCTGAATAGGTCTGGTCAACATTTAGAGTGGTGGGAGGAGATTTCCCTTGCACCTGAATAGGCCCTGTCTGCCTTGGACAATGCTGTCTCCACCTCCTGCCAGGAAGCTGCACCAGTGAGGACAGAACTGATTGTGGCTGGGCAAAGAGCTTCTCTGCCACCAGAGAACAAAGGAATTTGTGCTATAAAAAGTGGGGCCCAGAACTTTAGATTACTGCTGAACTAAGGAACCTGCCAAGAAGAAGAGCTGGAAAAGCTATCAGGAGGAACTACCACGTTGCTGCGTGCTCTGCTGTGTTGGCCTGCTGCTTGCTGCTTCTGTCTTGGGCAGGGAAAGGATAGGATTGTACTTTCATCATCCTGCTGTTAGAGTTTTCTCCAAGGGCTTGAAGTAGAGCTTGCCTCCTGTTGGAAGTCTCAGGGAGATAAAAGACTTCAGAGAACTCGCGGGAATCAAGAAACCTGCCAAGAAGAAGAGCTGGAAGAGCTGCCAGGAGGAGTACTGCCCCTTTGCTGTGTTGTTGCTTTGTTGGGTTGGCCTGCAGTTGCTGCTTCTGTCTTGGGCAGTGAAAGGACTGGACTAAACTTTCTTTACTTGTGCTGAGTCTCTCCAAGGGCTTGAAGTAGAGCTTTCCTCCTGTTCTGAAGTCTCAGGGACTGCTAAGACTTCACCAACCTCTGGGTACCGCTTCTGGAACCGTTGTTTCAGTTGCCATAGAGAAGGGAAAGGTAACCGACTCCGTCGCTGACTCCGTGTCCTGAAGGCACCGCAGAGGGCACCGCCGCATCTTGCACCGCAACCCTGGTCTCACCGATGACGACCTACGCCACTGCCACCGAGCCCCTACTTGCACCGTGACCTGTGGGCACCGCACTCCGCACCGCCTCACTTCACTTCGCCGCCCGGGTCTCACCGAAGCCGTTGCTGCCTTCGACACCCGTGACCGCATCGTGGCTGGGGGCACGGCTCGTAAGTTTCACGACACCCCGCCTCGTCCCACACCGCAGTCTGGGCCGACCGACACCAGCTTCCGCTAACCGGCCCTGTCACTTGCACCGTGACCTGCCAGCACCGCAACGAGCAACGCCTCACTTCGCATCGTAGCCCTGGTCTCACCAACGCCGCTGGACGACCATCACCGAGCTGCTGCCTGCACCGCTCCTTGAGGGCACCGCACACTGCACCGCTTCACTTCACATCGCAACCGCGCCGGTTGCCATGACCAGCTCGTATCAACGTGTCGGCCACAACGCAAAAGGTACTGTTTCCAAGTCTGCCGACACCCCCGACCAACGCGGTCAGACGGAACTGTTGGATTCGGTTGTTTTCAGTATCGCGGTAGCCCCGGACGGAGCTACTGACTCAGAAGAACTGTGTTTTTGAGATATTTCAGCAATTTTAAAGGATGTCTTGCAATGTATATATGTTTAAGTACTCTATGTTGGATTCGTATCATTGTGGTCTTGTTTTGGATATATAGAAATATTGGATATTTTTCTAAACTGGTGTGGTATCCTTTTGTAGTGTTTTCACTGTATTACTGTTGGTTATGTGCAAATGCTTTACACACTACCTCTGAGATAAGCCTGACTGCTTGTGCCAAGCTACCAAGCGGGTGAGCATGGGTTATTTTAGAAGTGTAACTCCCTTACCCTGACCAGGAAGAAGGGTCCCTACTTGGACAAAGTTGCAAACCATTGCCAACTAGAGACCCCCATTTCTAACAACTGTTACTCTGATAGCTTGTATGGAGTTAGCGGAGGGGCCTAAAAGGTGCAACTCTTTAACCTTGCTGAAACTCGAAACTGAAATATATATTGCCAGACCGCCTTGTAGATGTCCAAATCATGAGCCTTTAGGAACAGGGAGATGATAAACTTTGAACCCCTGTAGATGGAGTGGCTGATCCAATGTTCTGTCATAAAATTTAACAAAAGCAAATGTGTTGAAAAATACATTTCATTCATAAAAGCTACATGCTCAGTTCACATTTTACCATACAAAAGATAGCAGAAAAACCCCATACTGCTTCTTACCATATCTGCTACTGGTGTTGTCTTCAGGGAAAGAAGAGAGCAGCCCAGGTTTTAGAATTTTGCAAAGGATCCGTTGTCCAACCAACTGTGCTTCAGGTATTTTCCAGTTTTTAACAAGGAAACTCACTATCCTCGGTGCACAAGTACACAGCAGCCTCAGTGCTCAAGTCCAGCAAAGCTGAGCAAAAAGGGTGATTTCGCGTTGCAAGATATTCCCCCCTTATGCAGAATTAGACAGGGAATATTTTAACACAACAGCGCCTCTGTATAACCCACATGCTTTATGGTGTTCTGTTATTCAACTAACACACCTCTCTACTGTTCAGCAATAAATAGACAACAACCATTTTGAGGTATTACATGATATTCTTAAAGTGCCCTCATGGTCTGTCCCCCTTCTGATATTGGCTTTATCAGAATCCTATCCAAATGTGCACAAGCCTGCATCAGTTTCCAATTATTCTTCATCTCTGTTCGACACCGCTTTGCTTGACTTCCTTCCTTGGCTTTGCACGCCAAAAAAAGACAATTTGCAATCATGTCCTGGCACAAGATGCCATAAATTCCAAGGTATTTTCTTTAGTCATACATGGCTGTAAAGCCACATAATTTTCCGCATTATTGCTCCAGTTTCTAATTTGGCCTTCCCAGATGCTATCATTTCTTTCTGCACACACCAATAGCAATAGTTCTCATAAAAAGCCCTACATATTAAGCTGATTTTAGGTGATATATCTGAAACGTGCACCAGTCATGCAGTCTTAGATCTTATTTAATATTTTATCAGTAGAATTGTCATTAACAATCTTCAGATGTTTTGCAACCATTTGCAGTTGTACTTTGTGTATGGCTGTGAATCCACCACAGTGAGTTGTGCCCAATTCTATGGTATTTACTATATTGCTGCACAACTTGGATTTGACTTTCATAAAAAGCTAGAGGTTTTCTTTTTATGATTCTTTTCTTGCTTATACAGGAGTGAGTCCAAAATCAGATTCAAGTCCTACGACGATAGGTTTCTTAATAGCATCCTACCACTTAGGAAGACCATACAAATGACTTCTTGTCACTTTATGTGCCAAGAGAATATTTCAGAAGACATATTTCACCATGGTGCAGCAGCTGATATGTAATGTTTACAGAAATCAGCCATTAAGATCGTAGAGGCCAAAAAAGAAGTGATAAGATTAAATGGCATATAAATGTATTTTAAAGAATTCAGTCGGTTGTCTCAATCACAGCAACAGAATATGTCATTTAGTTTTGTATTGTGTCCTCTTAATTTCCTTCCTGGCAGAACTTATTATGGCTATGTTTTTCTCTGATAAGCTCAAATGCATGGACACTAGTTTTTCAAGTAACAGGCTCTCAAGTTCATCAGATGAAGGATGGTTCTTTCTGCTGAGCTAAAATATTTGAGGAAGCAACATAAAGTTGTGGCAAAATCGTTCTAGGCACCAATTTTGGCAAGATCAAAATGAGGGCTGTCAGGTTTAACCCAAATTTGTAGGTTCTCTTAAACTTAAGAACTGTCTGATGGGCCAGGAGAAATGGGGGAATGTATACAGAAACCCCTTCACCAATCCTAGACACCACCGCCCATTAATGTTCCCACTACCTGCAAACTCCAGGAATGATCTATGTTTTTCATGGCAAAATTATCCTCAGAAAGATCTTGATCCTGAAGGATCTTCCTCCCACTTGTCTAAATATGGGATGCTGGTGAATGCCCACTGTATGAAGATGTGCCACTACTACTGAAAGAACCTTTGTAAATAATCTGAAAGTAGTGAGAGAGTCATTTGCATTTGTGTGGAAATAACGGTCCATAGTAAGGCAGTCTCCGGAGGAGAGCTAGCCCAGGTGCCAAGCTAGTGGCACAGGGTATGCTACAGTGAGGCAGCTTAGTCAATTTGAGGGGTGATCTGTGCTGACCTGCTGAGGTCAGGAGACAAAAGGAATGCCAGGGCCACAGCTTGTGTCTTTGCTACTATTGCCCATTTCCCCAAAGAAGAAACTTGTAGAATCCTCCAATAAGAAATTAGTATCATAAGTGGGGAAGGAAGTACTTACCACAACAATATATATGTACTTTACTAAAGTGGTGATATATTGTAGGAGATGATGATTGGAACATGCTTGATGCTGTGATGTCTAATTATAGTAACAGCTCTTTTTCTGATAGTAAACAATCTCTAGTTCTGGTAAAAAAAAAAAAAGTAATATCATGCACAGTACCTGCTACGAGGTGGGAGCTCCTTGGCTCTGCTGGCCTGAGTGCTAGAAGTGGGTGTGCTTTCTTTAAGAGATACGGGACTCTGATCTACAAATTTGATGGCAATGTTCTTTGAAGTTTGACAAGTGTCTCTATATCCTACCCCTACATAGAAGCATATAAGTATGTAATGGACAAATGAAGATGTTATGTTTGGTATTTTCTTCCCAGCGTAAACATCACTTCTCCAGGAGGGTCTGCATTTATAGTCATAAGCATTGAACTGGTCCTTCCAAGGTGCAGGGTCCTTGAGCACTTTTTACAATGTATATAAACATAATGCTTCTTTTGAAAAGCCATGTTTTAAAACAACAAAACATAACATTGAACAACCTAAAGCAGGCTCTTTGGCCAATTTTCACAATTTTTTTTAAATAGCCAATTTAAAAAATCACTATTTAAAGAAAAGTGACAAGAAATTTCTTCCACAAACTTTTTTTTAAAGGAAACATTATGGAAATGAAGGGCTTTGTAGCTAAATAAATAAACCTGAAGTCCAACTAATAAGCTGAGAGTACCCTGACCTCCATTACCCCATGGCTATCATATCAGGTTTTTTTTACTGCATGTAGTGTTTAAGTGTGAGACTTTCACAGCTCGGCTCAGAAACTTCCACTCTTCAAAATTTATTTTCAGCACCTTCAACTTGTTTCTTATATCTCATAGGATGCTTTCCTATCGCAGGGCTCCTGTTCCTGGAATTTGGTCCCGGGACTATCTTCATTTTTCTTCATTATGGCACAATTCATGTGAGGACAAAATTTTATCTGTAGACCAATTTCATTTAGTGCATCAGATATCTTTAGGATTCTTTGCTTAACGAAATTAGAAAACAAAGGATTTTTTTGTCAGATGTCTTTCATCTGCACTTTCGACTAAGCCTAAAAAGTTCTGGTCTTTTGTGGTTATTTCTACGACATTCAGGACTTGACTGAACAGCTTCAGGACTTTTGATCGATTAAGTGGTCGTAGCTTCCTTGCTTTTTTCCCTTTTCAGGATATATTGAAATAGGTATCTTTTTTAACATTTTTCTTCTCGTTTGCATTCTCTGTTTTTATTTTACCAGATTTCATGTTGATTATTTTCGTTTTACCTTTGGCTTTCTAAAGTTAATACCTGCTTTCCCTGTAATAGTAGCAATTCTTTCTTATTCATTATTACCACACTTCACAATTGTATTCCTATTTACCTGACTTGACACTCCTGCTGCATCATTGATTTCATTCGATGATCTCCTTATTTTTGAGGATTGTTATTTACTATTCTACACTGTCATTTGTTTTTGATTTTATATATTTTTCAAAACTTTTCTCCTTATTTATGGTCTATGAGCTTTAGATATAGAGAATTCGATTTGATAATAACTTTGAATGATCGTAGTCAGAGCTTTCGTAGTCAGAGCTTAATTTGAGTCGGTGGTTGCCGGTGGGGGCCATCAGTACTCCTTTTTGGGAACCGGTACTTATTTTTTCTGATCAGACATTTCCTGCGAGCAAGAGAAGGAAAAACAAAGAAAGGGGATGGAAGGAGAAAGAAGGGGATACTGTCACAAAAGGAGGAACCTGCAAGAATGAGATAAAAGGGCAGGGAGTGCCTGATCGTGGATTAAAGAGGCATGAGGTAGAATTATCACTACACAGCCTTGCTATCCATTTACACCGACATTTAATTGCACCGGCCCTGGGCCACATTGATATATATGTTGATTCCAAAGCTATTGCTGATGCCATTGTATTTGAGTTATCAACTTGCACTTAGTTTGTTGGGAATCTTACAATACCCTTGTCTGATTTGTTTCTCTCTGCATTGCATTCCCAAGGGATTGGCCTTTGTCCTTTCTACTAGTATCGGTCATTTCTTGTTCCCCTTAGTTGACTGCCGCAGTAATGTTGATAGCTGTTTTCTATCTTTTGTAACTCTTCAGATTTATCTTTCAGATGACCTGATTGGTTCTGCTGATTTATTTTTTTATTCACGTCTTTTAGTGCTTCTAATATACCCTGAAGGGTCCTGTGCATAAGAAGAACATCAAGAAGTGAAGATGCTGAGGAGAGACTTGTATTTTGCGATGTTGCTATGTGTGCCCTAAGTGGTTATGGGTATGTCCAGACGTGGGTCACTTGCTCGCTGCGCCACTGGATTCAAGCTAGCCTGGCTGATATGGGGTGATACCTTGAAACCGATCCCAGGATGCTTGTTTACTGTCTAGGGAGGACCTGGCTTAGTAGTTCGGGCTGGACTGTTCCCATGGGGAGCAGGGTCAGGACTCATTTGCATATGGCTAGGTCCAAACTGGGGTGATGTGGCAAGCAAAATAACAGTGGATTAAACCCAGATCTGTAACTGGGCGTGAGTGTTTGAAAAGTTTCAACACTCCGTCCATCATTATATATTTTTTTGTGTTGTGGCTATGTGTGCCCTAAGTGGCTAAGTGTATTGTGGGTCCCTTGCTCGCTGCGCCACGGGATTCAAGCTAGGCTGGCTGATGAGGGGTGATACCCCAAAACTGGTACCAGGATGCTTGTTTCCTGTCCAGGGAGGACCTGGCCTGGCAGTTCGGGCTGGATTATTCCCATGGACAGCAGAGTCAAGATTGATTTGCATATGTCTGGGTACAAACCGGGGTGACACGGCGAGCAAAATAACGATGGATTAAACCCAGATCTGTGACTGGGGGTGAGTGTTTCAAAAGTTTCAATACTCCATCCATTTTATTTTGTGATGTTGCTATGAGTGCCCTGAGTGGCTAAGGGCATGCCCAGACATGGTCCCTTGATTGCTGCGCCACTGGATTCAAGCAAGCCTGGCTGATGAGGGGTGATACCCCAAAACTGGTTCCAGGATGCGTGTTTCCTGTCCAGGGAGGAGCTGGCCTGGCAGTTCAGTCTGGACTTTTCATTCGGTGTCTTGCTCTGCACTCTCAAATAAAAGAAATTCAGCACTCCCAAGATGAGGCACTCGGTAAAACAGGAAAAAGGACCTGGAAAGGAGGCTCCGCACTCACAAAATGAGGCACTTCAAAAGGCAGTTTCAAAATAAAGCATGGGTTTTTTATTAATACAACACTCTCTAACAGAAAGACTTTCCCAGATGTCAAATGAAACAGGTAAAACAACACGCAAATGTACATAGATATATATATGTGTGTACAAGTAATAATAAAACACTCTCAAGTAATCAAATGCAGGAGATAAAACACAAGCAGATAATAATAGTAAAACATACGCAAATAATAATAATAATGAAACACTCACAAGTCAAATGCAAGGGAGCAAAACATAAGCAGATAATAATAATGGACGTCCAATGCAAAAAACAAGCACTGTCAAATGCCAGAAATAAACACTGTCAAATGAAAGACTCAAATATAAAGAGCATGTATACACAACATAACAACATCACAGAACAATGAAACTTACAACTTATATACACGAAATAAGTAAAACAAATACCTCACCAAATGATCTGTCAACATTCTGGCCAGCTCGACTGGAGGAGCCCTTGGCAGTCAGGCAGAAGTCTTGATCGGGACCCTCATAGTTCCCTGCGGCAACATGTCTGTTCCGCAGCAAGCTCCAGTGTAAGCGCCAAGATTTCCCAGCTTTAATACTTTTTACTAAGACGGAGAGAGACTTCTAGAAATTCCCCTCCCTTCATCTATTGCAAAACCAAAGCTGACCGTACCGGTCTGTTCCAAGGTCAAGACAGAAGCCGGACGAACCTCTGTTTTGACTCTGAGACAGAGAAATACATTCCTCTCTCACGCTTGCAAACGCACATCCCACATGTTCTGATCCAGCAAGGCTGTTTTGCTCTGTGCTAAGAAAGAAGAATTCCACTCTGAAAATTGCAAGAAGGCACGAAATGGAGTCATTCAAGAGCACAAAAATTATGTTGTACATTCAAAATGGAGTCAGTTAAAACACATGCAGTCAAATGTCACCACATGATCTCACAAGGTATACAAATGTATATAGCATTACACATGGGGAGCAGGGTCAAGATTGATTTGCATATGGCTGGGTCCAAACTGGGGTGACGTGGCGATCAAAATAACAATTGATTAAACCCAGATCTGTGACTGGGGGTGAGTGCTTGAAAAGTTTCAACCCTCCGTCCATCATTTTATTTTGTGATGTTGCTATGAGTGCCCTGAGTGGCTAAGGGTATGCCCAGATGTGGTCCCTTGCTCACTGCGACACTGAATTCAAGCTAGCCTGGCTGATGAGGCGGTGATACCCCAAAACTGGTTTCCAGGATGCTTGTTTCCTGTCCAGGGAGGACCTGGCTTGGCAGTTCGGGCTGGACTCTTTCCATGGGGAGCAGGGTCAAGACTGATTTGCATATGGCTGGGTCCAAACTGGGGTGATGTGGTGAGCCAAATAATAATGGATTAAACCCCGATCTGTGACTGGGGGTGACTGTTTGATAAGTTTCAACACTCCGTCCATCATTTTATTTTGTGATGTAGACTTGTATTCATATCAGATGTTGACCGATTTTGCTGTTGATCCTTACACACTTCTGTAGTATGATCAATATTGTGACAGAATTTTAAATCTTGTTGGCAACCTTGATGGTGGTGGTCCTCACCCAAGATTATACACAGAGTTTGATTTGGTTAACAATTGAAAATAATGCAATCATTTTCTGGTACTATTGTATTTAGATCTGAAGAAGATAATCGGGGCCTTCTTTTAGTGGGTGATACACTTGGGAGGTTATTTGAACAGTTTATTGCTTCTCTGAGGCAAATATCTACATATTCTGCAATTTCTGCCATTAAACCTTTGTATAGAACCTTTGTAAAGAACACATCCATTATTTGAGGCAATACTGATTATGAAGTTGTCCATTAGTTAACATGGATTTTAAAATGCTTATTCACAAAATTCTGAATGGACTTCGCAAGCAGAGTGAAGGGTTTGTCCTTGTGCATTGGTTATGGCATTCCCTGTTCCATCCACGGAACACCGGGTGCCAGAGATTTGGGTGTAGGCAGCTGGTGCTGGGCTGCAGGGACTGATGGTTGTATGACAAAGTCTGGAAAGACTTATGGTGTTATCTTCCTTTCAGTGGTGACGTGCTGACCGTTGGCCCTCCAGTCCTCCTTCTACCTTAGAGAGTTTCTCCCTATGGACTCCGGGACCCTGTATGCCAGTCTCTGCTCCGAATACAGTCTGGAACCAGGAGTCCTGGGAGAAGGCGGCGGCATGATGAGCAAACCTAGGCGGGTTGCCTTGAGTTGGGGTGAGTCACACTGCTTTCCCTCTCTCTCTGTGGAGCCACATAGTAATGCGGCACCAGGGGAATCCCTTATCACCCATCGCCACCAGAAAGACGCGCTATGTGCCCACATCAGCAGCCATTTTGGGGAAGCCTCCAGACATTTGGGCACATTTCCGAGGCAACCAGTAAACAAGGTGTGCCCAACCAGTAAAGATCGGCATTTACGTTTTGGAGGCCAGTGTGGTTTAGGCCATTAACTTAAGTTGTGCCCAACCGATTACCAAAAACAGAGATGTACATTTGGCAGCCATCTTAATTTGTGAAAGTGTTCAGGCTTCCTAGCCCAGAACCAGTGGACATATTTAACCAGTGTAATTATCCTGCACAATGCATTTTTAGCAAAACCTCACTATAGGAAGAGGTGTCTGAGGTTATTTTTTTGGGTTTTTCTCCCCTATGCTCCCCACTCAGTGCACCTCCCACCTACCCTCAACCTCCTCCCCCTCCCTGGAGAACCCATCCCCTCTTTCCTCCGGACTTGATGTTAGTCTGTTTATTATATGCCTCTGTGTGTCACGCTACCACTTACTAAAACAAGGATTGGTAAACCAGTGCTGCCTCACTAGTACCTCAATGCCTCAGTGCCCCTCCCAAACTCTCCCAGAGAAACTAGCCAAAAAGCCTCTCATACTACTGTTTTTTTCCCCCCTAATATTCAATTATAGGAGTGGGCTAACTACTCCCCCCCTCTTTTTTTACAGTCTCCAAAAGGTCGTCCACTTCCTGCTGACTCCTAAAGTTATACATTTTGTTATTAAACATAACCCTTTGAGTTGCAGGGAATTTGAGCTGGGCTGTAGCCCCTAGCTTTTTAAACTCTTCTAGGTGTTTACCCAACTCCCATTGCCTATCCAAAGTAGCTCGGGAGAGATCAAATATGATCTCAAACCAAATATCCTTCCCTTTTAAAGACTTCATTTTCAAAGCCTTAATCGGGATTTTCCTTTAGTGCGTAGGTGTGAAAGTTCAGGAGGATCTTACGTGACTTAACCTTATTTGGTTTTTTCCAGAAGGGGTCTCTGTGCACCCTTTGGATATCCCTGATCAACTCCTCCTCACCTTCCTTCATTAAGGCAACCACAAAAGCCTTTAGGTCCTCCCCCTCCTTTCCTTCCGGGACATTCAAGATCCGCAAGTTATTCTTCCTAGAATTATTTTCCAAGTGTTCCAGTTTCTCCCGAATTTCTTGATCTTCCCGGCTTAGCACCTGAATATCGGTTTTAGCATTACACAACTCTTCCTTCAGCTCCCCAACAGAATTCTCCAGAGTCTGTGTTCTTATATAGAGGAGATCAATTTTTTTCTCCAAGGCTTCGCAGAAACTTCTTATTTCTCCCTGATTAGCTTCGGACACTGCAAAACCTTTTCAAATGTCCCCTGACAATGATGAAAACATACCTTCCAAGGACTTTATTGGGGTCTCTGGATTCACCTCGCTATCCTTCAGGGGTATTAGGTCTGCGGGGAGCGAGATCACGCCATGGGAAGAGTTCGGAGGTATGCTCGGCAGTATGTTACTGCTAGGACCTCTAGCACTTTCTTCTACAGTAACTTGTTTAGCATTTACACTTGTGTGGGCCACCTCCTGGGTAATGCTAGCCCCCAATTTCAGTATACTCCCCTCTGCAGACCCTAATGTCGACATTGTTTGACCTGTTAATTGCTCAGCCGGCTCATTAGCTTGTTTCCTAGTGCCCACCACAGAGGGTAGTACCCTAAAAAAATAACTCAGTGAGGGTGTAATTTTTAGTCTGCAATCCAACCCTTCAGACCTCTTTTACCTTCACCCTTACTTTCCCTAGCCTTTAGAGGACGTTTCTTAGGTCTGCAGACTACTACTCGAGGTGGCTCACAAGTGTCCCCGTTACTGATAGCACCAAGTAGGGGGGGGAGCCCTTGCAGTTTTAAGGGGACTACTATTGATTTGCTCTGCATTAAGAAGCTGTACCTCCCCGTCTTGGCAGGTTTTTCAAGTTCTGTTTCTTTTTTTAACCCCTCCTTACCTTTATTAGAGCCTGGGGGTCCAGGGGCTCCAGGTTGTGACCCCTGGGACCCTGCTCTTGATTTTCCAGCTGGTCCTGCAGGTCCAGGGACTCCACAGTGGGAGAAAATGTCCGACGCACTCCAGAAGCAGCCTGGGCAGAGCTTCTGCTGCCAATGCCTCCCACGTCCTGAAGGAGACCACGCGCAGCTGCCCTGCGGCTCCTCCTGAGCTCCAGGGAGGCCGTCCCCCAGTGAGTAAGCGCGGTTCAGGCTGCCCAGAGTACAGTAAAGCCTTCGGTGCAATGGAAAAAGCATATCACAGGATCGGTAGGCGGTGGGGGGAGGGGAAGGCTAGCGTAGTATGGCTGCCGCGGCTTCCGGTTGCCGCGCTGCTACATCCACTGAGTTGGTGGTTGACGCCGTCAGCATACTAGCGACCTGCTGGTGCGGCCGCCATGTTCTTCCCCACTATTGGAAGAGGTGATAACTGACATTCACGTCAATAATACGACTATTTATTATAGCATATTAGAATTTTTTTTGTCTATGATGATATGAGTGGCAACAACTCACCCACATTGGCCACACTATGGCTACGATACCAGCTCCTGCACCATTTATAGCAGCCCGGGGACCCCCTCCACTTATTTGCGTGAGTGTGTCAGTCCAATCCAGGATTGAAGCAGAATAGTTCTGTGGTGGTAAAATCATTAGAGGATGGCATAATTGGGGATGATGACAATTGTAAATTAATGTTGATGTCGCCAGAACACAGTGAAACTGTAGAGATATCTGTTATGAATGGGTGTCGGAAAAGAAAAACTCCTGAGTGTGGAATTGCTGTAAATGGGAAACTAAGGACATTTATGGCAGATTCAGGGTCTACGTTTAAACTTATGAATGTGAAGGATTTTAAAGGAATTCAGGGTGTGCAATTACAAGCCTTACACATTAAAATATTTGCTTATGGGGGAATAAAAGTTGAAGTCGAGGGTAAATTTGAAGCAACATTAGAATTTTGGGGCAAGTCCACCAAGGGACCAGTGTATGTGGTAAGAGAAGGCTCCAATCCATTGGGTTGGAAAGAAAAAGGTGACTCGGAAGTTATATTGGATCCAAATCACCCTGGCGTGGTCATTTCTAGGGGAAGATTGTGTGATTCAGGTAATGAGTGTGTGGATCAAGTTGAAGAGTGAGTGGGCAAAGGAGTACCCTGGTGTATTCAACGAAAATGTGGATAAGTCGAAAGGGTTTCAACACTGCATTGTATTGAAGGACAATGCCCATGCAGTTGTGCACAAAGTGTGCCGGGTACCATTGAGCCTGTGAAAAGAAATTAAATCTGAACTTTAGAAGCTATGGGCCAGATGTATCAAGCTAAAATGCGATCGAAAAACGCTGAAATTCGCAGAATTTCAGCGTTTGCGATCGCAATTTAGCTGTGTGCAATGTAGGAAAGAAAAACCTACTTGCAAAATAAGGAATCGCAAAATTTGCGATTCCCTATTTTGCGCATGCATTTAGAGACTCGCAATTTGCGAGTCCCTAAATGCTATGCTAGTAGCCATCGCAAATTGCGATATTGCTGTAAGGAATCGCAAATTACCACCAACTTCTAGTTGGTGGTAATTTGCGATTTCCTCGAAAAAAGCACTTTTTTGGTTTTTTCAAAGTGCCATGTGGCACACATACATGCCCTTTGGGCATGTATGTGCGCCACATGTGCACACATGCACATTTCAGGGGTGCAACAGGGTGTCCTTTTGGAACCCTTGAAATTGCATGCGCAATTTGCGAGTACCTATTGGGTACTCGCAAATTTCGCATGCAATTCCCATTCATTCCTATGGGCCTCTTGGCCCATAGAAATGAATGGGAAGGAATTCCTTAATTGCGAAACGCTATTTGCGATTCGCAATTAAGGAATATGTAGGAATCGCAATTATCATTGCGATTTCTACCTACATAGCATTTTGCGAGTCCTTAATAGCGATTCGCTAAAATTCAGTATTAGGGACTCGCAAACTGCTACAATGATACATCTGCCCCTATGTAACTTAGATGTCAGTAAACCTATTGAAGTTTCAGAGTGGCTGGCTCCTGTGGTATTAGCATGCAAGGTCGACAAGTCTTTGAAGTTGTGCGTAGATCTAAGAGATTTGAATGCTAATATCTGGGTTGATTGCCAGCCATTGTCCAATATTAACAAAATGTTCGCAACCTTAAAGGTGGTGGCATGTTTTACATCGCTGGAGAAGTCAGCTGATTACAACCAGGTTGAGTTGTGCCAAGAATCAAGACACCTCACATCTTTTGTCACTCCAGAAGAGGATTACCGCTATGTCAGGATGCCATTTGGACTAGCATCTGCTTCAGCTGTTTTCCAAAGGCTACTGGGCAAACTGTTTAAAGACAAACCTGGTGTGACATATTTCCTAGATGTTAGGGATAAACGTGAACATGACCAGAGGTTGAAGTGCGTGCTTGACATTTTGAGTTCCAGTGGGTTGACATTAAAGAAAGATAAATGCAAATTTCCCCAGGATGGGGTTGATTATTTTGGACATCATATGTTAAAAGATGGGGTGAAGCCCAAAGTCACAATCATGGAAGCCATTGAGATGGGTCTCAAACTTGTCAACAAAGACCAACTTAGATTTTTTTTTACTTAAAAAATATTATGCCAAGTCTGTGTGGAATTTTGCAAGTAAGACAGCGTGCTTAAGGGAGTTGCTAAATGAGAATAAGTACATTTGGTGTAATGAGTGTGAAAAGGTGTTTGAATACATCAAATAGGACATTATGGGGGCACGTCTTCTTTAACCGTTTGATACCAATAACACCTGTAACATTTCTACTAATGCCAGCAATGCGGGCCTTGGAGCCGTGCTTATGGATAGGCAATGCAAGGGTGGTGAAGAAATCATTGCATTTGCTTCAAGGGCCATGAGAGGTGCTGAATCCACTTATTCTACATTAGAGAAGGAAGCATTTGGTTTGTGGTGGGATGTGCAGTAGTTCAGAAGCTTTGTGTGTGGCAACTGTTTTATCTTAAGAACAGATCATAAGCCTTTAGTAGACCTATTTAGCACTAGTATGGGTGGTAGGGCTACCCCCTGTATTGCTAAATGGCAATATAGATTGCAGGATTTCCAGTACAGGTTAGAGAATTTAGCTGGTGCAAAGAATATATATGCTGTTTGTTTGTCAAAGTTACCGTTAAGTGAATCTGAACTTGGACTTGGGCATGGTGTGTTTAGTGAGTTCCATTGATGCTGCCATGAATGGTGCCCTTTTTGAAGGAGACTGGATGGAAGTGTTGTCCAATGGCAACAAGATACAATGTGTAATGAAATGTATTACCAGTCATTGGCCATCTTCAAAAGATGTTCAGGAGAGTCTAATTCCTTATTTGGGGGTTTCTAATGAGTTGTCACTAGTAAGTGTTGTGCTTGTGCAGGTTCTTAGTAGTTCCTGAGAGAAGAATAGCCTGAAGAATTGGTGACCGATAATGGCACCCAGTTAGTGTCGAAAGAAAAGGAAGATTTTTTTAGAAGTGGCCAACATCAAACACATCAGAACATTATTATACCATCCCTGCATTAATTGGACTAGTTGAGAGAGTGAATCGAGTCATTAAAGATCAGCTTCAGTTCCATTGGTGAATGGGTTGTAATGGAAGTCTGTGATGAGGAATATGATGTGGGCTAAGAGGATCCACACCTCAAGTAAGCACTGGAATGTCACCTTTCACCTTATTATGGGCCGAGTTGCTGGAACGAAATTGAATAAAGAATGGATGGATTGGAAAGGTGTTGATGTTGTGAAGATGAGTGGTGCTGTTGATGTGAGATGTGACGTGCAGAGAAAGTATAGTACTGTGGAAAAGGATTGTAGCAGACTACTTGTCAAGGCGGGTGATTGGGTCAGGATCAAGAAACCTGGTCGTGTCCAGAAAGGGTTATAGCAGTTCTCGAGGCCTGTTCAGGTGCAAGATGTGAAGGAGCATGTGATTGTCCTCAACAATAGAAGGGTCTGGAATAAAAGTTTTGTTTCATTGGTGCCTGGCTCTAAATCCACATATGTGCATAAGAGGATGGTTAAAGAGCAGATGAGTGTGTGCAAACCGAGCGTGACCAATGCCTACCTAAGGTTTCACAGAGAATTGGAACCTATCCTCCTATAAAGTTCAAGGATTATCTTATGATATAATTATGCATGGCCTTCTTTGATCTTTGTTATTGGTTCCTCCGTATTTTGAAGAATGTGCTCTTTCTTATTCATTTATTTTGCATGATGCAAAGAAAAAAATCTAAGAGGAAAATTATTTTTAATTTTTCTGTTGTGTATGCTATGTTATCTTTTATTTTGTGTAAGTGTCGCTGCCAAGTTCCTTTTCCTCTGTGGCAGCCTTATTTCCTTTTTAGCTCCTGGATTACTGTTATATAGGTTATGTCACATTTATACCATTCCCTTGATGTTCACTTTTGTTTGTGAAGGAAGGGAGGGGGTGTAGCATTTGTCCGCGAGCCCAGGGTTTGGAACACTCTGGTTATGGTGTTCCACATTCCGTGAACGGAACACCAGGGGTTCAGGAGTAGGCAGTTGCTACCGGGCTGCGGGGACTGATGGTTATATAATAAAGGCTGGAAAGACTTAGGGTGTCATATCCCTTTCACAGGGAGATAGATTTTTTTTAACGAGAACTCCTCACATGTACGCGCACCTTCTGATGTTTTTTCCGTGGTTCATTTCAAACAACTAACCCCTCTTTTTTGCAGCCCTATCCATTTTGAATCTTCCGTGTTCCTATCAGTGACACACTTGTTCTATCAGTTTTATGTCCTCTGAAAATCTGAAGACATAATCTCTGAGAACTCAAAAGGTGACCGTGACAAGGAGTGTTAGAGTTATACTCGGGATAGAAATGAGCTTATATCACTGACCCTCAAAGATTTATCTATGTAACACAGCACATTGTTTTTTTCTTTGAAGTAAGGGATGTATAAGGGATGTGTAATTTCAAGTTTCGTTGCGCTGGAGAATTTTTTGGGGAAGAGAACAAACTTCTAGTGTCCCACTTTTTGTAGTTGTAGTTAATCCACAGCCCTCCCCGTACAATGTGTTGGATGTCTAAAACCTGGCCAGGCTAAACTAGGGCAGGAGGGCACCGTGAAATAGGGACTGGCATAAAGATAATAATGTAAAAGAAGGTCTATAATAGATAGAATATTCCAGCAGAATATTCTAGCAGGTAGGTGGCAATAGAAATTATTCTCCATGAAATGTAAATCTATATCTGAAATCTTAGAGTCAATTTCGGTGTTTCTATTTACTCCTTGCACTGAGCACTGCCACAGCTGCCAAACATACACTGTGAATATTACTGTGTCACTTGTCCATGGCCGCTCACTCTCTCCACCCTCAAGTCAGTCTCATCACTCTCTGCGCTCAGTACTCTCTGCCCAGTAGCCTCTCTTTAATCCTGAATCACTGAAATCTCATACAGTTTTTCTTTCATGATACCCCTTGTTTGCCTGTCACTTACACTGCTTTAGCCCCCCCCCAATCAAACCGTAAAGCAATATTAACTGATTTTCCCCCTTCTTGACTATTCAAGTCGCAGGTTAATCAGCTTGCCCACCATGATCACCGCCAATAGCCTCTAGGTTCCTCTGGTCGCTGTTTGGGGCGCTGACAGCCTGTTAGAGGCTGATTAGAGGAGGCATCAAAAAGGGGTTTCAAGGCGCTGGAAGATGCTTTGAAGCACCATCCATCCCTTACCCCATCATGCCTCCTTGCAGAAGTTCATTATGGGCTGGCGAGTAGAGGTGGGCGGGCCTCTAAAAGCTCGAGCCTGCAGCCTGTCTCTGGCTCAACTCAAGGTCCTGTTGGAATCTTGAGACCGTGACGACCCAAGACAAGCTTTCATGTAGCTTCTGCCTGCCACTCCCGCTCTACCCTCATGCACAAAAAGGTTGAAACAAAGCATTAACGTTTGTGGTAAAAGGAGAGACAAATAGATACCCATTTAGTGGGTGAATTGTACTAAAAGAAACCATAAAACCTGCATGAATTACGGCTTCCCCGCTTAACCAATCTGTTTGATCTTCGGCAAATATTTTATCTTACCAATCCTGCTTTTTCTTCACTATCACATATGACATCACCTTCAAATACGTGAGTTCAGAATACAAGCTCTACAAAAACCTATTGTGACTATAATCTTGCTCTTTGTTTAAGAATCTGGCCCACATACAGGGTTCATGTGACAACTGTCTTTGCTCGTAGTTCACTAATGGCCCTGTGGTCAGCATGGGGGTGGGGAAGAATTATTCTAATTTGATTATCACTTTTAATAATTACTTTTCAGTGCACTGTTATATTGTGATGTGTTAATACCAAAGCTTCCACGTGATAAATAAATACACTTATTCGAATTTTGAAGAGGCTTTATCATATTTTACGTGATGTGTGTTGTATAATTTACATGGCAGACATTTTCAGGGTTCGGCTTGTGCAAGAACTTTAAGAGCCAAGCCAAACCCTTGCACGGCTCTTGCTCGGCTTGCCTTGTTAATCTGCTGTCTCGGCTATCTCTACTGCTGAGTTGCTGAACAAATTAATTGAAAGCTGCTCACCTCTCCTCTGATGCTTGTGGCGCAGCACGGTACAGTGATCTGATGCGGTGAGTGAAAGATCGGACACAAGCACCGGATCAGCGAGCTTTCCAGGGGCGTAACTTCCTCAATAATGTTAGACAGTCGCTGCCGGCATTAATTGCGGGTGGGGGGTCGTGCGGGGAGGGTCGCACGGGGAGTGGGGGTGGGCTGTGAATTTAATAATTAATTTTAAAAAACGTACCTGTCTGCCGGACGGGTCCCGCATATTCTCGGCTCCGGCTGCTGCTCTCCTGCCTCCGGCAGGAACAGGAAGCAGGCTGCCTCCCTCCCCTCCCCTAAGCCAGTCACATTGCAGCGTTGCGATTTGTGTGGACAGCGCCTAGCCAGGGGCTTACGGGGAGGCCATTTCCTCCATGTAGGCTGCATTGCAGCTTGTATGGAGAAAGGGCAGAGTGCACATGACTGGTTTGGGCGGCCCCAGAGGGCCGACCAAACAGTCATTGCTCCCTCAGGAGTGGGCACACCACTACTCCCCTGCCCAGCCCTGCTCGCAGAGCAGCCCCGTCCACCCGCCCTCAACCAAACCCTTCTGCTTTCTCGCAGTGCGAGAAGCAGAAACATAAAATGGTAGTTATTACCATTTTATGTTTCTGCTTCTCGCACTGCGAGAAAGCAGTGGGGTGACGCTCCTCCGCCCTAGTGCAGGAGCCACCTCTGATGTTAAGGGGATGTGAGCCTGAGATTTCCCAACAAGCAGCATGGTGTACCCAACTAAAAAGGACAGTGGCCAGCTGGGGCAACAGAGCAGGGATAGGGGCAGGTGTATTTGTAAGTGTAGAGGCCTTAGTTTATAGTTAATTGGAAACTACATTTTTGGTAGCAGTACTATACGCACAGTGACATAAGCCACAACACAGGATGACAAAGGACTCAGATTATTTCTTTGGAGAGTGCAGTATAGTCTTACTAAAAAAGATTCACCTCTACTTAAGGACATGACAGCACACTTCTAAACAGATACCAACAGTTTTCCCTTGACAACTTAAATCCACTAAATTGATTATTTTCTACTGATCTAGTACCATCCTATTTTTGGTACACTGAGAGTCTATATTTTGCATTCGACCAGCCTGTTGTCATTCTGCACCCATTTATATATGTATTAGTAGCATTTTGTGGTTTTCACACAAGAGGAGGAGTCTCCCTTTGCACTGATAAATTTCTGCTAAACGTGAATGAACTTCTAAGAAATATGAGTCCGATTTGCTAATGGTCTGAGGACTGATCGTGGCAGCCCTCATAAAAAGCAGTATAGAACTCATCACATGTGTGTTAGTAAGATTGCAGTATAGCATGAATTCTGTCATATAGACCTCAAGGCGCACTCAGTAATTTTATCACCACACTTAACATAGCCACCACCTCATTGGCCCTAAAATATAACAACTGCCTCATTCTGGGAGATATCAATATACACATGGATAAAGAACATGACCCCATAGTAACTTCCTTGTTGGAGACGATGTAAGCCTGCAATCCTATCCCATTGATTTCTGCTGCCACTCACGACAAAGGACATACCCTCGATCAAATGTTTCACAACTTTGACCTATTGGCAAGTCCACCATTGCCAATTACCTGGTCAGACCACCTCCTTCTCAATTTTAAAATTCCTAACTTAGGTACAGATTCCCTACCAAATGCAACTAAGAGGGACTTCAACTACAGAGCTTTTCACAAAATATCTATCCCGACGTTAGCAGATGCCCTCGATCGATATTCCCCGGAGCTGACTGGCAACCCTGATCGGGATGCCCTCCTATTAGAGTCATGGCTCAGAGCAAACATTGATGCCGCCGCACCCGCGGCCACCCGCTCCTCCAAGAGGTCAGCCCCCCCATCGCTGTGGTTTAATAAATCCCTTAGAATTAGCAAAAAGAACTGCAGAAGATTGGAAAGGAAATGGCGTAAACATTATCTGCCTGAAGATAGAAAAACTTATGAAGACACCTTAAAAGCTCACTATACACTAGTAAGAGTGGCCAAGAAAAACTTCTTTCAGACCAAGATCGAATCTGCCCATAATAAGAGCAAAGACATTTTCAGCATAGTGAAATCATTCACCTCCCCTAAAGCCGGCAAGAAGGAAGGGCCTCTCACGGCGGGATGGTCTAGGCAGATAGCACAATTTTTCCATAACAAGATCACCTTAATCCAACAAGCCTTTGATAACATCTCTGAGGAAGAGCTGACCTTCTATCACTCTGTAAATGGAAAGTTTGTCTCGCAGGAACTCCCTGCTCCACTATCTTTCCCCGAGATTCAATTAGAGGAGTCACTCTCTCTTCTCCAAAGCATAAAGTCAGGTTCTCCAACTGACCCTTGCCCAGCGAATTTACTTAACCTACTAGCACCTATCATCACTCCTACAGCTAATAAGCTGTTTAACGTATCCTTTCTTCTGGCAATATGCCGCACATATGGAAGCAGGCAAAGATCCTACCCCTCTTAAAAAAAGCTAATGCCGATCATAATGATCCCGCCATCTACAGGCCAATCTCCTTACTTCCCGCCCTCTCTAAAGTACAAGAGAAACATGTAAACAGGGCTCTCATAAAGCACATTGAAAACCGGAAGCTACTTCATGATTCACAATCAGGCTTCAGGTCCAATTATAGTACGGAGTCTGCTCTGTTGGAGGTGAATGAATTTATCAAAGGTAAGCTAGACCAAGGAGGAAAAGCAGTTTTGATCCTACTCGATTTGTCGGCGGCCTTTGACACGGTCCCACACGAGAGGCTTCTCGATAGACTAGCAAACATTGGTTTGGGCGGGGCCGCTCTAACATGGATGTCCTCCTTCCTGGAAAACAGATCACAGGACATCTGGCTACCCCCTCTTTCATCTCCCATATCTGCTATGAATGTGGGCGTTCCCCAGGGCTCTATTCTCAGTCCCACCCTATTCAATATATATCTATCACCCCTTGCACCTTTGGTAGAAGAAGGCGCTAAAATTGTCTCATACGCGGATGACACACAGTTGATTTTTACCTGTGACAAAAGAACTGACTTTGACGGCGCAAATATTAGGTCCTGCCTCACAAAGGTATTCAATTGGCTTAAGATAAATCAGCTGAAGTGTAACCCAGATAAAACAAGTCGTCTTCTTTGGACACCCTGAAACGTATAACTGGAGCACTTGGTGGCCAAAAGACCTGTCACCCCCGCCTTCAGCTAAGGTGAAAGTCAAGAACTTAGGTATTGTCATTGACAACACTCTCTCCATGCGTTCACAGATCCAAACTTTAACAGGCGCATGCTTTGGTACACTCCGCATGTTAAAAAATTCCTGCTACTGCTATCACTAGACAGTAGAAAGATAGTGGTACAAACCTTGGTGACATCTTGGTGACATGTAAACTAGACTATGTCAACAGTTTGTACCTCGGATTGCCCAAATGTCTCATTCAGCGCCTGCAAGTGGTGCAAAACGTGGCGGCCATAGCTATTGTGAGGCCTAAACCCAGATCTAGTATAACCCCCATTCTAAGGTCCTTACACTGGCTGCGCATGAATGAAAGGATCGACTTCAAAGCTATGGTGATCTTTTTTAAAGCTTTTTACGGCTTAGGAGTCTGTTACCTTAATAAGCGCGTTAACCACTATATTCCAACTAGATCCCTAAGATCTTCAAATGCTAACCTTGCCCTCGTCCCCAAAATACGCCGTGCGCATATGGGGGAAGATCGTTTGGTTTCCTTGGCGTACGGATGTGGAACAGTCTTCCAGAACCTCTGAGACTAACCACAGACCTGTTAACTTTCAGAAAGAATCTTAAAACCTGGCTTTTTAAAAACGAACCCCTCCTCAGCACGCCGCCACTTTTTCCGCTGTTTTTGCGCCAGGACACTCTAGTTTGAGTAGATGTGCGCTATATCAAATGCGTTCATTTTATTTCATTTCATTGCTTTGGATATGGCCCCATAGCATTCTAGTAGATGTAGTCTTTGCAGCTTCCATTTTGATTTAAACATTTTCATTTACAAATGAAATGCTGATTAATTCATTTCTATACATTGAAAAAGTTAGAATAGATCAGTTTTCACTAGGGTAATGCCCTGATATCTTGATACTTCACTTTTATTAAAGTACTTCAGATGGATTAAACTTGTTAGGTGGTGCAGAACAACTCACACAGCAAAATACCCAGCTACCTGTTTCAGTGAGGGAGTAACCCTGTGATGCAGACTACTGGCCATGGGAGCTGCACATATCATGATGGCAAGAGATTATTAAGGTGAAAATTGAACTGTGCTGTTTGAACATGAACTTTTCATCAAATGACAATGGAAAGATGCCTACAGTATATGAGGAGGACTACGGCTGGGCTTCATGCCTGAGAATGTGTTTAAGCCACCAGCACTTTGCATTCTGGGAGTTGAAATTCCAGATTTCCCACAATATTCAAAGGCTTTAGTAGAGTTATGATGGCTTATACTTAAATGTGTGATAGGCTAATCATGTGTTGGTATAACCTGACTGAATGTACCGTTGAAGTAGAAAATGCTTAGCCAGCTACATGGCTTGTAACGTGTCATGCACGTGATGGTGCCAGGAGCAAGTAGTGTCTAATGTGTGTTGTTGTATGCAGTGTGCAAGTATCGCTTGATCTGGAAGCATTTTTGAGGTGGCAAATGCTTAGCTATCTATATGGCCTAGAGCCTTATTGTATGCAAGACCGTGCTGGTAGAAGTGTCTAATGTGTGCCTTGTTTGCAGGGTGATATGTGAGTGTAACTTGATCTGGATGGGCTGTTGAGGAATCAAATGCTTAGCGAGGAGTGGATTGGAGCTGTTTTTGGGCAGGATGATGCCAGGAGTTGTGTCTACAGTAAACTGCTGGTGTGGTACAGGTGTTCCTACCATTAAGATCTGCTAGATGTGTGGCTGACCTATGGGAGAGAAGTAAAAGGCGAGGAAATGTAATCTTTATGGTTACAGATGCATAGATACAACACCAGTCATTTGGGTTGGCTCAAGACATCAAGACATAAGCAAACATGGACTAAATAAACAACTTGACACTGCTTGGGATGTGAGACCAACCTGCTGGACAGGCATATCCAGGAGATCTGCCCTCCAGACGTGCAAAAGCTCCGTAACTCCTAATCAATCCCATATCACAAGTGGTGCTAGCAAGCTTCCAGGACGTTTGTGAGGTACAAAAATTAACATGTCCAGAGTCGAGAGATTTGGGTAACCAGATCCCAGTAGGATCTTCACGAGATCACCCTGCTAGGAGGACTGATTGGAAACTCCCTTCCTTGATGATAGCCCTCTCAAACCTAGTATGATATCAGGAGCTCACTCATCCAAGAGTATCATCAGCATCTCGCTAAACAATAGCCTCCCACACGAGACCACCAACCCCCACTGTCAATCACCAATACCAATTACACCAGAAGGGACAGCCATGAAATGGGCCTCAAGCAATACAGCCAGGGTCTCTCAAAAGGCTAGCAGGTAATCTCTGTGTACCTGCTCATACGGCTCTTATTCTCTTTGTCTTTGGAGATTGTTACTTTTCTCATACATATTTGCCGAGCTTACTGATATAGGAATTTTGCTACATCTGCTTTTCCAGAAGACCGACTTTTCTGGAGGCATCCTACTGTCTTTAGAAAGCTGTGAATGAAAGGTCTAAGAAGATACACCTAGTTGCCAGAGCAGAAAGACCAGTTTCAAACAACTTTCTGAGAGTGCCCCATACCTTTAAATGCATACCTCACTTGCAGCTACTAGAATTCTTACATCACTGAATAGAGATGTTTACTGGAGAACATAGTTGTAAAAGGGGTAAAGGCCGGATATGATGCTCTGAATCAATGATTTATGTCATATTGCTTATCTCTCTTGGTGTCATTTTGAATCAGTATCATAAACCCCATCTTAACCAACAAAAAGGATAAAATGTTGGATAAGAACAGGACTATTAACTCTAGCTCTGTTGCCCGAATATGAAACAAGGACCAGCTAAACATGGGACAGACCTCTCCCCAGTGACATGGCAGCATAATTAGGTACCCCGTACCCCTGTCTTAAGACCAGGCCAGTGGGGAACCTGTACAAATGACAGATGCAAGGAGGGCAAGGAACCTGAGCTGGTGGCACTGATATAAATGTGTCTTTGTTATTACACTAATTATATCAATTTAAACAACACAGTACAAATTAACTTTTGCCACTTAATTTCTTTTATTACTACGTAACTGGACCATTTTCATGAAATCTTAGAAGAAAGAAAAATTGAGCAGAAACCTGCAAGGATGCTAACTTACGCCTTACTTGCTACAGACAGCAGCATACCTGTCACACTTCGGAGTTCATTAATAGACTCCATTGGCTCCCGGTGGAGAAGCGTGTTCTTTTTTAAAACACTTTGCATTACCCACCGTATCCTTAACACCCAATCTTTCGGAAATCCTTGCTAACCTTCTAATACCTTATACGCCCTCTCGTCTTCTGCTCTCTTTTGGTCAGCATCTGGCAGCCATTCCGCGTGTCAAGAGAGCCAGGACGCTCTTTCCAAGCTTTGGCCCTTAAACTCTGGAACTCCCTTCCGGCGAACATCAGAAGTATTCACAATCATGCTGCTTTTCGCAAAGCCATAAAGACTCATCTGGTCCCTGAATAATCAGTTGTGGCGTTCTTCTGTCCGGTCTCCTATCTTCTGTCTGAGCTTAGCGCTGGGACACCCCTTGGCTGGGGCAGCCATGCGCTCTATAAATATTATAACATAACATAACATACAGTGGATGCATAAGTCAGTGAGCTACCTTACCAAGATTATGATGTGTGGCTCATAGATAATGTGTCACAGATATCCATAAGGACATCTTTAAGGATATATGCAAAACAACTATTAACTCACTGACATGTCTGTCTTTGAAAACAAATCTTTGACCAAATATTAAATAGAGTGCACTGGAACAGGCTCACTAACCCTCAAAGCTTTTTATGAGGATTCAGACATGGAATCTGAGATTACACAGCAATCTGTGACCACAGAAACAAATGATTTAAGTTACAGAGAAGCAGGAGCACCGCTTAATTGCAGCACTTCATAGTGGGACTGTGGCTTGAACTGCTACAGACAAAACTGACCATCCAAATGCCAACTTCTGGATGCAATTATAACTGTCTCTAGGTGGGAATAGGGTCCTGGGTATTGTGCTGAGATTTTCTGAGCCATGATACCACTGTCTTGCAGTGTGATCACGGGTAGGTGATGCCGCTGCACAGCTTGAGGGGGAAAGCCAGTTGGTGTGGTAGCTTGGGTTCTTGGTGGGGAAGGATTGTATCTCGACCAGAGAAGTCACCAAGGAAGCCTCATTTACAACTGTACAATGATTTTCAGAACATAGGGGCACATTACGATGACGGGCGGACAAAGTCCGCCCGCCACCGTAGCAGTGAATGGGACCGTCTGCCATTGGAGCGGCGGTCCCGCCGCGAGTATTAGGATGCCACCGCCACGGTGGCGGTGGCATCCCCTATTCCCAACATTGTGGCGGGCGGTGTTCACGGCACCGCCCGCCATAATGCTGGGAATGCACATTGTGCATTAGCATGCACAAGGTGACAGGCACCGTGCGGTGCCTGCCACCTTGTCCATGCCAATGCAGGGGGGTACCCCCCAACACTCTGGGGGCCCGCAACGGGCCCCCAATAGCGAAGACCTAAAATGGATGGCGGTGTCTTGCAGACACCGGAACCATATTAGTGCCCTTTTCCGCCCGGTCACCTGTGTGACCGGCGGAAAACCGGCGGACGGTCTTTCCGTCCGTCGGGCTCCCACCCGCCATCGTAATGTGGCGGGGGAAATGGCATGCGGGCGGAGGGGAATGGCGGGCGGATCGCCACCGCCATACGGGCGGTGGCGATCCGCCCGTCATCGTAATGACCCCCAAAGTTTTTAAAGGCACCAGTCATTTCAGCTGTCAAATACTGAGCCCTCCTGTTGAGGAGATATTCATCAGTCATCAAGATGGCGTGGAACACACCTAAAAGGGAAAATGCGTGCTCAAGTTGTATCAATATTTGTCATGAGATTTGAACTACCTCTGTACAGCCTCATTGGTTTCTCAAACAGTGCTAAATTTCACGTTTTAAAATTTGTGTTTTTAACAATTCAAGAGTCAATTCTATTTTGAAGCCATGTTCAGTGCATTTCATGGCAACCTAAATATCTTTTTGTAAAAATTTAATCACATTTCATCAGCCTCTTGGAACAGGCACTCCTTGCAATGGACCGCTCTGCCGGAGCACGAGCCTAGGCAAGCGCACTGAAGTGTCTGAGGCACTGCACTATGCATAGAAGCAGGGGGATTTCTTCATACAATTCCTGCCTGCCTTGTAGGACTGGCCTATTCTCCACATCCACTGTTACAACTGTGGTTGGGAGAAGACAGTCCGTGCAGCAGCTGGAATAATCAATCTAAATAAAATCGTGGCTTCCCACAGCAGTATTTGCCCAAAGTCCCGACTCCAGCAGCACCAACGTGAAAATCAGGGCTCTGCTCTGACTTCTGCCTGGGAGCCTCAGGTCGGATCACTGGGATCATACTGGCAGAGCAGTGTCCCATTGCAAAATCTGCATGTTACATAACAAACCTGGCTAACACTCAGCACCCCTGCATTGACAGGACAGTAACAACTGGACCCAACTGTGACCCGACTCTGAAATATAATTAGGGGGGTGTTTCACCCTATACGGCAACCCCTGAAGATATGCCCCTGGAGCCTTCGTTGGGTTCTGCGAGGTTGCATCAAAAGGAGAAACAAAAAATTGGTCTGGTGAGATTTGGCTTACCAGTCCAAGTGAAGTTTATTCTAGCATTGAGCATCCTGGGGCAAAAACAGATCCTCATTCGGACTGCATATCCTGTCTCTACATGAGGCATAAAACTAAACACTACAAAATTTGCTGCATTTCATGCAACAACACCATCATTGACCGTGCGGGCTGTTCTCTCAGGTGGCTGCAGAAGAAGGTGAGGGAACAACCGTTCTCAAGTATGCACCCTTCACCTAAGATCACAAAATTATTGAAAGGCATCTGGAGGAGGGCGATGAAACTGATGTCAGGCAACAAAAAATGTCCTCCACATCACCAGAAGTACCGGAAAAGGTCACAAAAAATCATACATGCTAAGCAAAGTGTCTTTTGAGGCCCATCTTGCACTAAAGCAAAAACCAAGTTATTGTCCTCGACACCTTCAACATCGGTTCTGATGACGGTGTACAGCTGAACAGTCTATGACAAAGCCATCATTGGCACTGTTGCTGTCAACACCTCTTGTCATGAACATGGCGCTGATAATAAATACCCTCAACAACCGCATATATGTCTCTATCTGTAACAGTTCCGCCATTGAGAAGGACTGAGACGATGACATTGTTGTTGTTGCGACCATTGGACAGCAATCGCTTTGACACTGAGGGGTAGCTGTTAAATGGGGTTCTATACTGGTCCGCTACCAGTCTGACATAGTTTCAGGTGAAATGCTAGGAGGAAGATGAGAAGGAGGATTCTTCTGATCGAGGTAGAGATCAGGAGTAGTAACATGGTCACTATTATGGAGGCGAGGAAGAAGAAGTGATAATCTCCATTATGACCAATCTTATGATAAATATTCCAAAAAGCCACAGTACCAGGTCCTAAGCTTAGGGTCCCGATAAATCTGATCAGCAAGCTACGGGAAACGGCCTTTACAACGAATCCTTAACAACGAGGGACCTGAACAACGACTCCTTAACAACGACCTGGACCTGAATCACGAGTTCTTTAATCACTAATGCATTTACAACGACCTGTTTGAACTAAAATTTATTTGGTAAGTTATATTAACATATATAGATATATGTTAACTTAACTTAACTTACGGTGAGCGCCTGCAGGGGACAGGTGTTTGAGGGCCATCAGCTTCCCCGCTGACCCACAGTACGGCAGCATTTACCGGATTTAACGCATCGTTTTGTTGAACCTCAGCCGTGAGTACTGTATGAAATTTAGTGTGATTTAAAATCTATCCACATAAATTGGAGTCTTCGCGGATCTATGGTGTTTTCCTTAACTGTATGCGTATGACCATGTGTGCTTATACACAGGTCTACTGAGGTGAGCTCGCAGCATTACCTTCTCGGTGGCACGTTGAGTTTCCCTGAAACGTTGGAGAAGTGACTTTAGCACTGCTTCAAGCCGCGCGGCAGTATAGGGTATTGCTGCCTCATTGCTCGCGGCCCTGGAACTGATCTGAAGCGGAGTGGTTTCCTGGGTGTCACAAGATCAGACAGAGCAACGGAGACATGGAGTAATGAAGACACAGAGAGGTCATTCTGTGTTGTGGGGCCTGCGCGGTGAGCGTGGAGCAACGGAAATGAGGATAAATCTTTTTCCATGTTATTGGGCATGACAGTGATGTGTTCATCTTCACTGTTATTTCGGGGCACATAATCACAGTTCAATTATGCGCGGTGACACCATCTTTTGATCAGGAACATATATTCACCATTCGAGCATGCGCGGTGATGTGCACACCCTCTTTTAACAATCAAGTTTACCTTCAGCAGAGGATCAGCGCATTTTAATTCAGCAATTTCCTGGGAGATGCCTAAGTCAGCGCGGTGACGCGCACACCATCATTATTAAGTGCTTACTTTATATGTAAATGGTGTAATTTTCGTTGTAACGTAAGTCGTGGTTAAATACTTAGTGGTTTAGGTTTGGTCGTGGTTTAGCCTGCGTGATTCAGGCATGCCTGATATAGGAGGTAGTTGTTTAATCATACAACCGCAAGCTACATCAGATGATGCTGAACGGTTATGCACAATTTTACTCCTTCTGAGCCTGTGAGGCCTCCATTATTGCAACCTGGTTGGCCCCTAAGTGGTCTTCTGTATCTCAACCACCAGTCCAGTCTCCAAAACCTCCTGTGTAAACTATACCAGTGCCACCGCCACCACTTGCATCAGAATTGGACTCAACCGATGAGGACCAGGAAGAACTGAAGACAGACTATTAGAACACACTCAAGGCATTTCAGATGGGGAGGAAGACCAACTTGCAACTGCTGAACTGACAGCACCCATATGGACTCACCGTCTATTGACATTGCCTGGTTCCATTCACTAGTGGAGAGGACCTCAACAGAATTTCATCTGCCAGATAAAGTAACAGAACCATGACTTCAAGGAGGCTCGCATGAAGTGATTCTAAGCTATCCATATCCTGGATTTTATATGGAAGGAAGATGCTAAAAACATAGAGGCTACAGCCTCCGTTTCAGGCAAGGTCCTTCGTTTGATTAAAATGTACTATGGCTATCTGACTGTGCACCATGTGCCAATTTTGTTGTATTGCATGCTGCACAGTGTAATTTTCACAACCCTGCCTCCTCTTGCACACCTCTCCCAACAAGGAGGGATGTTAGATGACAGTTGTCGGAAAGGAATGTCTACCCTGGTGCATACCTCCATCAAAGCAGCAAATGCTCTAGCAATTGTTGGATGCCATGATAGACTGATGTTGGCAGACATAGCCACCTTTCTTCATCTACCACCTAACAACGGGATGCCATCTTAAAAGGAAGGAGATAAATGCCAGAGACTATGGTCAACAGGTTAATAGACACCACTCCCACTGGTTTTTTGCCCACTGGTTTTTTGCCAAAGTGCAGGGCAGCGGTTCTAAGGCACCAAGGCTGGTTGTGTTCCACATCCTTTAGCTCCAAAGTACAGCACTGCATTTTAGAGGGGACCTTTGATGGAGGAAAACCTTTTCAGATGGCAACTGGGTGAGGCCTTACAGTCCATAAAATCTGACCGTGATACAGCCCAGTTCCTTGTAATACTAAATTACAGCTGACAAGTTCACACTCGGGTGCAAGGGGAAGAGGAATAGCATCACCTAGGTGTGGTTACCAATCATAAAGATTTAAACAACAGCAACCACAGCAGATGCCTCATGTTAGTCAGTCCTATTATCCAACCGCAATGTTCAGATTCCTCTTCTTCCTACACCAAGCACCAGCCCAGCAAGAAATAAATATTTCCCTGTTTAGACATTCAAGGACAAGTAAATCCATATGGTCAGGCTATCCTGAGCACAGCTGTAAGAAAGGCCTTTCGCTCACAAGACATTATTACAGGCCTTCACTTCTCAGATTCAAGGATCAAAGAGTTTAAGTCCGCACTGCCTGGGTAAAATGTCCCCATGCATTCCACTGGTTCCTCACTGCAGGTTGCATGTGTTAAGAGCCAACTTAGATCACACTTGGAATGACTTCAGCATTGTAATGGTGGAAGGCAAATTGCACCTTGGTTCCGGATCTGCATTTTTAACTACAACTCATCAGGTATGTGATGATGACTGATGTGCCTCTAGATGGATGAGGTGTTCACCTGCAGGACCTGAAGGCATTGCTCAGAGGCAGGAAAACTATTCCATATGAACATTCTCAAACTTTAATCTGTGAGGAGAGGCCTGCAGCCTTTTCTTCCTGAGTAATTGTAAGGACAGACAATACAACAACTGTTTTAGATAAACAAAGAGTCACCAAGTCCCCTGGACTTTCTGAAGAGCTGTAATACCTTTGGAACTGGATGGTCAGTCATGGCATATCACTGTCAGCTGAACACTTGCTGGGAGTGAGCAATGCATGGGCAAGACAACAAGTGTCAGTAATGAATGTGAACTCAACAAAGATCTTGGGTAGATGATCTTTAATCAGTGGGCTGACAAGCGCAGGGTCTCTTAGCAACACCGGAGAAAAACAATTGCCCGTTCTTTATAAGTAGACAGTGGCATCCAGGATCTAGGGAGGAGGCTTTTAGGCCTTCTCGTCATGAATACTTGGAATTTACCCAACTAAATATCCCCCTAGAATGCTGGACTACTTTACATCAAGCGCAAATACCCGCCTTCAACAATGAAAACATATTAGGCAAAGTGGAAGAGATTCTGCATCTAGTGTCTTTCCAGCAGTTTCATTCAGTAACCTCAGAACCACATACCCTTTACGAGTTGGCCCTTGCAGGTTTCATACATGCTTTCATTGCTGTCCACCGAGCAGCTGTACTAAGTTTTCAACATTATTCACATTCCATTAAGCAGTCATCAAGCAGCTTTTTAAGTGGCTCAAGTAGTCTTTCACTATCTCTTTAGTTAAGGTGAGCCTCTTCGTACTTCTCTGGTTTATTGCAGTTGTGTAAATGTTGATTGATATCCCTGCATGAAATTTGCTGTTGATGTGTGATTTGCTCTATGATATGCTGCTATTTATCAATACTGCTCGCTATTCTGATTCAAGCATGGGACTCTATGAAAGATCTTATGCTAAGGAAGAAAAAAGTTACTTGCCTATAATCAGGGCCACTGGAATTATGCATCAGGGGAGCACCAAATGTTTCGGCAGTGTTGACTAAATTATGTGGCAAGAAAAGCCAAAGATATGTGGCATAATGCGGCACATTTTTTGGTAGTATTACTTCATTATTTTGTAATTGGTACACATGATAATCATCTCTGGGCAAAGATTTCAACTAATTAGTACCAGTTTAACAACCAAATACGTAAATAAGCAACAAAGTAGATGACCAGTTAACCTTTGGAAAGGGTCTTCCAATGCATGAGAAAATATATCTTCACATTTTTAGTAACTTTTGATCTGTTTGAGCTAGAAACAGTTTTTTGTTAAAATTTGCAGATTATGGAGCAGATGATGGGTTATGTGGCAAATGCGGCAAATCCTTAATTATGTAAAAAAAGTCACATCCGCAAAATCGCATCCAGTGGCCTTGCCTCTAACTACAGTTTTTATAGTGTTGATATTTTTCATAGCTACACATGCCACCCTCCCTACTCCCCAGTTACAAGCTCTTTGTTTCCTTCTTTCATACTTGTGCTTTAGAAAATATGACGTGTGGTGGCCTCTGAGGAATTGGGGATCAGTGTACTCTCACCTCATTGGTTGGACGTGTTTTTTCTGTTGCGGTTAGTTTGGGAAACTGTTTGTTTTTTGTATGTTTCTATGGGATTTGACTTTATTGCTAATGGATAATTACAGTGGAACTCCCAGCTTAGTGACTGGGAATAATTCAAGCACGAAAGTCTATGAAACCAACACTGGAGAACTGTAGTTAGAGGTCATTTTTTTCATCATTTCATTACTTAAAGGTGAGCTGTACAGAAGGGTCCAGCGTGTAAAGTTCATGGTTAACTTGCTCTAGGCCAACAGCCAGACAAGGATAGAAGTCAGCTTTTGGTGAAAGAATGGTAATAAATTATGATCACCCAAGTCCTGTCCTGTGGATGTTGAACATCAGCTTGCGATTGAAGGCTAGAAGCAGTACATGTAATGACTGCTGTGTATTGCACAGTTAAAACTGTTGTTACAGGGAATGTAAATTCACAACAGGTTTTTAGTTCAATTTCTTTGCATGGATGAGGAGTATGTCATGATTAAAAGCTGCATAAAATCTAGACATTTATGTTTTACTATTTCATGATCGTGGTTATTGCTGTATGTTTCCCTTAAGATGGCCTGGCTGTCAGTTTGGTTCACTCAATAATCTTTGTTTACTTTAAAGCAGAGTTGACGATTATGTAGACGTGTGTATGGTTGTATGAATACTTTTATTGTGACTCCATTTTACGCTGTCATGCAGCCGACGACCTTCTAATGTATTATATTGTTTGTGTTTGCGACCACCAAAGCTGGAGCCTCCTTGTTTAACCTTTATTCCATGAGTTAGCTTGCAGTACAAAAGTTATGATGTGCATGCACGTGTGCGCACACACGTGTGTCTGTGTGCTTCAGTTGCTACATTTCATGAGGTTGAGCAATTACTTGCTTTCCAATTCAAACGTCTCAGCCTGCGATCTGCTGTATGTGTAAATATTTTATTATTCTTGCAGTTACAGCACTAAGTTTTCAGTTATTCCTCACTGGGACTCTTTTTGTGGAGATGAGAAGGGATCCTGATAAATATTTGTTTGCCTGTGGTTTCTTGGATGTGGACCACTCCGTCCTTTCTGAGTGATCCGGCTCTATTCTCCCATTTTTAAGTTATTTGCATTAGAATGCAGCTACAGTGCCATGTCTGTCTCTCTTCTGTTCCATTGGCTTTCAGATGGATTCTTTCTGATGACCCCATGTCCTTGAGCTATTAACTGCCACTTCCCTGCAAGGATAAAAAAAAAAGATACAAGTAACATCTGCACTCTCTTTACGTGTTGTCACATAATAGAAATCGACCACAGTTTGCTATTGAGAAATTACAAAACCCTGAGACATTGGTCAAAGAGGTGTACTAAAACTGTCAATTGAAAAGATGAAGATAAGCGGAGTAAGTTCAATACCTTAAGTCTTAAAGTAGTAGACAGGGGAAGCTCCTCCACGTGGGCCGAAGAGCGTCACCCCACTGCTTTCTCGTAGTGCAAGAAGCAGAAACATAAAATGGTATTATGAATACCATTTTATGTTTCTGCTTCTCGCACTGCAAGAAAGCAGAAGGGTTTGGTTGGGGGCGGGCGGGTGGGCCGTCCTGCTCCAGGCAGGGGAGGAGTGGCTTGCCCACTGTTGTGAGTGCTGACTGTTTGGTCAGCCCCAGGGCCGACCAAACTAGTCATAGGCACTCTCCCGTTTTCTCCATGTAGGCTGCATGCACCCTGCATGTAGAAAACAGCCTCCCCATAGACGCCTGTGCGGTCGGCGTCCCAGCAAATAACAACACTGCCATTGCAGTGTTGTGATTGGTTTAGGGGAGGAGAGGGAGGCTGCCTGCTTCCTGTGAGGAGCAGAGAGAGGAGACGCGACGCAGGACCGGAGGCGAAGGTCAGTTTTAATTTTTTCTTTTTTTTAATTAACCACCCAAGCATGACCCCCCACCCCCCCCACCCGCGAGTCATGCCGGCCGCGACTGGAAGTAGACATCTCCTAGCTTGCCAGTACAGCTGAGACCTGGGTTTGACAGAACCTCAACATTCTAAGTCAGCTCTATCACAGGGTTCCATTGGAGAGCCCACTCAGTGTAGATACAGGAGGGGGAAAAGGTAATGCCTAGGAACTACAGTACATTAGATTATAACACTTATCCCCAAAATCATAAATAAAAACATAAACAATGACTAAAGATTACATGCAACCAGTTCCCTATAAAACTATGCAGAGTTGTATTTTTTTTTTTTAAACTAAAGCCATTGCATAATAAAGTCATATGAGATAGAATAACAACATTGTCAAAAACATTATGTTACTACAAAATCTTTGAGCCATCCAGGAGGCTGGAGATGTCTTTTCTCTCTTACTCCCGAATTGATACTAGGTGGGATTTTTTCTGTTCTTGTTGGAACATCTATGGTGAGCATTTTATTTGGACAAGTAGTCAATCTATCCATATACCACATTCTTCCATTTTCAAGAACAACAACGTTTTTGACTTCCTTGATTTTCTATGGTTTGTAATATTTCTCAAATTTACCACCAATGTCATTGGGTTTTCTGACTAAAGCCCATTGTCCGACCTTCCACTCACTCTTCCTCACACTGCATTTCTTGCCATATCTATTCTTGTACATGGCTTGATGTTTCTCCACTATCTCCTCTCTGTTAACTGAACTAACCTTACTTTCACATAGTCAATTTGGAGACAATTTAGTTCCTGCTTTCCTGCCTCTCAATATCTCCAATGGTATCAAGTTTATAACCAAATTAGGAGTGGTGTGATACGACCACAACATGTTCCTTACTGTTTGGTCTATGGGTTTAGAAGAAATAACTAAACCTTCTCAGAAAACACATCAGACAAGAAATTTATGAGTGTGTTAGTATTGACCATATTTACAAACATTGTGGTAATCCAATGAGATTATAATCTATGAGAACCACTACGATTTTTCCTGTATACCCTGCCCCTGAATAGGACCTGCAATGTCCAAACCCAACTTGCTCCATGGGACTGTGGGAACCTCCACAGGGATTAAAGGAGCCCTCCATATATACTTGGTTTTGTCACTCAGGCTGCTGGCATTACAATCTTTAAACTTTTCCTCCAACAGGTTATCCATGTAAGGAAACCAATAATCCATTCTTAACTTGGATTTGGTGAGATTCCTCCCTAAATATTCCTCATGGGCTAAATTGACAATCTGTTCCTTACCCTTATGGGAGGTACAATCTATCCTGATTTTAAGATTATGTTCCCTTTCAATAATAACTCTTCCCTTGCATTCCAAAAAGCATGTAACTCCTCTGGCAATTCCTTACACCTCTTGGGCCAACCACTCACTATAGCTTGTTTTACAGCTTCCAAAGTGTAGTCCCTTACCATCTGTTCTGTCCACTCCGATTTCAGAGTTGCTGGAACAACTACTCAAGTTTGGTTCCATCTATATCTTTGGACTTTTCAGATTTTCCCACAGGTAACCTTGATAGAAAATCTGTTGCACTGTTTTTATACCCGGAACATACTCAACCTTGAAATTAAAACATTGGAGTCCCAAAACCCATTTAGCTATCCTGGGAGTGGTTTTCTCAATTTCTTTCTTTGACAACAGGGGTAGTAAAGGTTTGTGATCTGTCCTCACTTCAAATGGCAAACCCCAAAGATAACACTTAAACTGGTTGATGGCCCAATATCATCTCACAGCCTCTTTCTCCACCGTGGAATAATTCACTTCAGAGCCTACCAGAATCCAGGATGCAAATGCCACAATTTTCTCTTTGTCCTCAAATCTCTGTGAAAGAGTGGCCCCTAAGCCCTGATTACTGGCATCTGTTGTCAAAATAGTATCTCTATCTACATGGAAGTTCCCAATATGTGGTGCATTGATAATAGCTTTCTTTATGTCCCTGAAGGTAGTATTATGTTCCTCCTTCTAGGTGAAGGATGTCCCCTTTTTTAGCAAATCCCTAAGGGGCTGAAACAACACTGAAAATGTTTTAATATAATTGGCCAAACCCAAGAATGTTTTTTTTTTTTTTTAAGTTTAATAAGCTTTATTAAGATAAAATACATCAAACACCATTGGGCGAAAATCAGAACAATATTCAAGAACAATTACATTATGCAGAACGAAATGTGCCATAAAATACAGTAGAAAGCCGTTTACAACATTTTAGAAATGATAAGGTAAACAGAAGGAGGGTAAGGGAGGGAAAGGGAGGGGAATAATAGGATATGCTCTACAACTGAAGGTCAAATAACAAAAGATACATATTATAACAAATGGGATGAAGGTTGAAATGTGCAAATAGAATTACAATAATAAGTAATAAAGAAGAAGAGAGAAAAAAGGCAAAGAAACAAACAGGAGAATCATGGGGGCTGGAAATTTTCAGAACAATTACGGGAAATCTGAACAGTGGAGATTTTATTTAAATAAACAGTTAGTGGTAACCAAAATATGTCTCTATTTCTATGTGAATTATGACAGGATGCAAAAGCAGTATCCAACCTATGATAGTGGCACAAATTATTCCACCAGGATTTGACTGAGAGTTTGCTTGAGCATTTCCAGTTAAGTGTAATCTGTTGAAAGGCTAAAGCTATCATAAGGTCAAAAAGTCCCTGCTCATGAGACAGTAACCCAATTGATTCTGATAGACTACCTATGAAGAGAATGGCGTTAGATAAGGGGGTATGGAGATTAAAAATAATAGAGATCTTTGACCAAATTTGTGACCAAAAGGAGGCTACATGAGGACAGGAAAAAAGGAGATGATATAAATCAGCTAATGGATGGTCGCAGGACCAACAAGTCTTGCTATCAGAGTGTGTGAAGGTAGCAATGGAAACAGGCGTAAAAAATAGTCTATGATACATAAAAAACATAGATTGAGTGGTGGAAGCAGATCTGGAAATTTTTAACGATCTGGTCCAGATCTTATTCCAAAAATCAGTGCTCCATTCACAACCCAGGTCTGTCTCCCACAAAAGTTCTATCTTAGCCTTGGCTCGATCTGGATCAGCAGAGTTGAAGAATTTATAGACAAGAGAGGCCTTGGGAAGTAACAATAACATTTTTATAAGTGGATCCTGCGTAGATAAGGAGTCTTCAGAGGGGAGAGAATAAAACATTTCTAAGATGGTTTCCATTAGTAATATAAATCTGTGCTGAAACGAACGGGGGCATTGAAAAGTAGTTTGAAACTGGGGAAAGGAGCAAGGAGAGATACCATCAAATACATCTTGAACCCAAATGACACCCCTAGATCTCCAAGTACTCAAAAATAATGGTCTATTTTTAACGGTAAGAAGACGAATATGCCAAAGAGGAGAACGTAAAAATGTATTCCTGGAGATTAACTTTGGCTGTAAATAAGGTCTTAATAACGAGCAAGTGTATTTAAAGAGCGGTAGAGATGTGAGGCTAGTTTTGGCGGTAAAAGCGAGGACCTCTGGAAAAGAGAAAGGGGAAAGAAGGCAATGTTCAATATTGACCCATAAAGGAGTAAGAGAGGAGACATCAGCATGCAGCCAATAAGAAGCCTGTTTAAGACAAAAGGCCTTATGATATAGCCTAAAATTTGGGAAATTGACACCTCCAATGGATTTCAGCTTCCTAAGATGAGATAGAGAGATTCTAGACTTTTTACTATTCCATAGGAATTTAGAAAGAAGAGAGTCCAATCTTTTGAAATAATGGGAAGGGATGTGAACTGGGAGCATTGAGAGAACATATAACACTATAGGGGTGACCATCATCTTAATAGAATCAAGACGTCCCCACCAAGAAAGAAAAAGAGGATTCCAGGAGGAAAGTAATTTGGAAACCCGATCCAGGACTTCTTTCAAATTTATTGTGACCAAATCCGGGATGGAATTAGTAAACCATACACCGAGGTATTTAATTTTAGAAGTTTTCCAGTGAAATCCTGTTAGGTCAAAATGATGTTTAGAACAATGCTTGGTTGTGGGAAGAATTTCTGTTTTATCAGAATTAATTTTGTAACCTGATACCATCGAGAAGTCTGAGATTTCTTGTAACAAAGGGGGAAGAGAAGATTCCGGATTGGATATAAAAAGTAAAATATCGTCTGTATATGCAGAAAGCTTTAAATGGCGGTCGTCATATAGAAACCCAGAAATGGAAGCATTGTGGCGAATATGCGACAAAAAGGGTTCCAGAGATAAGATAAAAAGGAGAGGAGATAAGGGGCAACCTTGTCGAACGCCACGATGAAGGGAAAAACGTTTTGAGATAAGGCCATTAACCACAGTAGAGGCAGTAGGGGTAGTATAAAGTAGTGAAACCAAGGAAATGAATTTAGACCCAAACCCATGCCAACGGAGTGATTTAAATAAAAAAGACCAATCAACTCTATCAAAAGCCTTCTCCGCGGCAATAGATATTGCAGCCAAGGAATAAGGCAGAGTAGAGGCTTTGTTTAAAACATTAAGGAATAACCGGGAATTATCAGATGTTAGTCTAGTTTTGACAAAACCACACTGTTCTGGGCCAATTAAATGAGGTAAGAATGATTCAAGGCGTAGAGCTAATATCTTAGCGAAAATTTTATAATCTACATTTATCAAAGAAATAGGACGGTAATTCTTGCAAAATTTCGGATCTTTACCCTCTTTATGGATAAGACAGATAGAGGCCTCCAAGAAAGTACCGCTTGCTGCGCCAGTATTGCAAAAGAACTGAAAAAGATTAAAGAGTTTTGGAAGTAAGATATTAGAAAAATGTAGATAAAATTTGACAGAAAAACCATCTGGACCATAAAGATCTTTACCCTCTTTATGGATAAGACAGATAGAGGCCTCCAAGAAAGTACCGCTTGCTGCGCCAGTATTGCAAAAGAACTGAAAAAGATTAAAGAGTTTTGGAAGTAAGATATTAGAAAAATGTAGATAAAATTTGACAGAAAAACCATCTGGACCAGGGGATTTGCTTTTCTTCAATTAGGAATTAGAAATCTTCTGGATCAATATATCCGAATCCAGTGAATCAAAGTCAAGATCTGAAGATGAAGAGGGAGAAACCTTGCCAAGATACGAGTCAATCAGAGCTGACGATGCTGGAGATTCCGGGGTGTATACATTTTCGTAAAAGGAGGCAAATTCATCCAAAATAGCGTGGTCCTTAAAAAGAGTCTTCCCATCTTCTGACTGAATAGAATCTATCAGAGTTCTTTCTTTTCTAGATTTGAGGTAATCAGCTAGAAGAGAACCTACCCTATTACGGCCTCCATAGTATCGGGCACTACTACGGAGGAGAATAGAGGAAGCATTGTCAGTAGAAATCTTATTAAAATCCAGCTTTGCGCGAACAAGCTCCTGTAAAGTGGATTCTGATGAGGAAGTGTAGAATTGATGTTCCAAACGTTTAATGTTATCAAGTAGGACTTTATGTTGAGAGAGGGCATGCTTCTTTTTCCTAGAAACAAAGTCAATAATGAAACCACGAGCAGCCGCTTTAAAAGCATCCCATACCAAGGCAGAGGAAACGAATGAACCTTCATTGAAAGAAAAGAATTCCTCAGTAAAAGAGGTAAAGGAAGAAGAAAAAACTGGGTCTTGTAAGAGGAAGTTATTAAATCTCCACCTGGAGGACCTGGATTGCGGAGGGAGCAAATCAAAGTCAGCAATCACCGGAGCAAGATCAGAAATTAAAATAGGTTCAATTGAAGATGAAATTAGATTTTGAGCCAAAGGTCTAGACAGAAAAAGGTAGTCTAATCGGGTCAAGGAACCATGTGGGGGGGAGAAAAAGGAAAATTCTGTTTGGTCAGGGTTACATAATCTCCAAGCATCTACAAGATGCGTCTGTGTGATGGTACTATGAAATTGTTTGTGGGCTTTGTGAGGGACAAAACGCACCTGAGATTTGCGGTCAATAAAGGGGTCCATGAACTGATTGCAGTCACCCCCTAGAATAAAAAAATCATCTTTGTGCTGCAAACACTTGCTTGTAATAGTAGGCCAAAAGGAATAATCCGGTTGGGTTGGACCATACACATTGAACACAGTTAAGGAAATGTTATCATTAATAAGTAATTTAACTAAAATCCATCTGCCATCCGCATCAATTTCTTGTGATATAACAGAACATTTCAGTTTTTATGGCATAGAATAATAACACCATTTTTCTTTGTAGTGGTAGGAGAAACAAGAACTGAACCAACCCAATTGCGCTTGAGTTTAAGAGCCTCAGCCTCTGTCAAATGAGTTTCCTGTAGTAAAGCTAAATCAGGATTATAGGAAGCTAAATGAGAAATAATTCTCTGCCTTTTTACAGGGTTAATAAAAACCTTTTACATTCCAAGTAACAACTCTAAATGTGAAAGAATAAGTAATAGATATAGAACAAGAGAACCAACAACAACGTTACATTAATAATAATAATGAATAACATAATCAACCATAAAAACCATAGGTAGATGAAACAGTAGAAAAAAGAAGAAAGTTGTAGAGAAGGAGAGGAGAGAGAAAAAAAGAGGAAAAAGGAGGCGAGTAATAGGAAAAAGAATAAAAGAAGACAGTACATGACATCCAATATTAACAAATAGGAATGCAAATACGAAAATGAATGGATTGACGACTGTAATACGTACCTTATAAGGGAAGACAAGAGAAAAATACGAGGAGTAACGACACTGGGGAGAAGACGGCACAACCAACCGGGGAGGAAGCACCACAGCGGGTATTGTATGAAACAAAATAGGAAACGGAGAAAGAGACAAATCAAAGAGGATAAGTACCTGCAGAAATATAGAGGAAGAGAAGATGAAAATGAGAAATAAGAATTACATGTTACAAATCACTTGTTAACAACAACCTGTAAAGAAAGAAAATGTTAGTTAATGCAAAGCAGGCTAAACCCCTATAGCAGAAAAGAAGAAAGTCATGGTATGGAGGACGTAGAAGAAAGAGGACCAGAGACTTTCATCGACGTCATGGAGTGCGAATGGATGAACTTCCTCAGTTCTGCCGGATCATCAAAGGTAGAGGTGTTATTCTGGAAAGTAACCTTGAATAAACAGGGGTGAAATAATCCATAACGCGCTCCAAGTGTTCGCAGAGCTGGGCGGAGATCTAGAAATTCTTTTCGTCGTTTAGCCGTTGATGAAGAAACGTCTGGAGAAATAAACAATTTAGAGCCTGACCAGACAAGTTGTTTTTTACGTTTAGCTGCGTTTAAAACTAGTAGCAAATCTGTAAATTTCAAAAATAGAAAAATCACACCCCGAGGCTTGGAAGGAGCAGATGACGAAGACAGGCGGGGACCCAGCCTGTGAGCTTGCTGGATGCTTACATTTGTAGATGCTGGGAGGTCAAGAACCTTTGTAAGAAAGTTGTTAAAAAAGTGAACAGGATCATCACCCTCCAAACCCTCAGGAAGGCCATATAAGTGAAGATTATTGCGCCTGTTACGATTTTCAATATCCTCCGCTGATTTCCTTAATGAAAGGACCTCCCTCTCCAAGGCAACCAACTTGTTAGGAACATGTTGTAGGTCATCAACTTGTTGTTCCACCATGGTAATACGAGACTCCATAGAAGACCATTTGACATCCATAGCCTGCAAACGGGAGTTCGTTTCTTCAACAAATGGACGCAAGGCACGAATTTCCTCTAAGACAATGTCTAGAGATATCAGAGAAACAGGCTTTGGTGGAGAGGGAGGATCCTGTTTGAGGCGTTTGTTAGCAGAGGCGGGAGTTTGTGTTTTAGTTGAAGATGGAGGCGAGACCATCAACCTTGAGGATCCGGGTTGCGCCATAATGCTATTTCCTTGAAGCGCAGGTTCAATAGGTGGGGATTCAGACACAGGAGTAAGAACCGTGGGTCTCTTATTTGTAAGTAATAGCTTCTTACTCCTACCCATAAAGCACAGGGAGGAGAAATTGCGCTGGAGTAAGAGACAGAACACCAGCAAACACCAGCAAAAACCCCACAGCGTATGAAGAGAAAAATGTCAGACGTTAACTGCGCAATCTGTTTATGTAAAAATAATTAGTTCTCATTTAAGCCAGGAAAAGGCTGGTCAGGCATGTAATAGCAGGCAATGTGGAACGTTATGGTAAAAAGTCAGGAGAAAGCATTGTACCTGAGGAGAAGTAAGGAGAGAATCCCTCAGATAAAAACAAAATGGCGGCCGTAGAGAAGCTGCAGCAGTTTTGCGCTGTTTTCACCTTCAAAATTGAAGAAAATCCATAATTCTTCGAAGAATACTGCTCAGGGGCACCTCCGACGTTGGAAACACTCCGTTTCGTTAGGGAAGATGAGGATTAATCCGCGAAAATCACTGCGGCATTCCCGCTGCGATGCAGAGCTCCGGGGCTAGGCGGCCATCTTGTTTGGTGCCGCGCGCGCTCCCCCCCAAGAATGATTTGATCTCATCTTTGCTAGTAGGTGTGGGAACTTAGTGCACTGATCCCACCAGATCTAACTTGGGTTTGATACCTTCTCCTGAAATAGTATGGCCCAAATAACCCACAGATGTGACACCTAATTTACATTTACTTTCTCTTGTAGTGAAGCCAACCCTTCTCAACTTTACCAACACATCCCTCACCCTACAGTTGTGTTCCTCCTCACTTGAACCATAAATTAAGATATCACCCTGAAAACTCATGGCTTTCTCACAGTCTTTTAGAATGTTGCAATATCCTTTGAAATGCTGCAGCAGCCGAGGCCAAACCAAACGGCATCCTCAAGAATTTGAAATTGCCAAACAGTGTTGTAAAAGCCATTAACACTTGTGACTCAGGATGGAGTGTGACCTGGTGGTAGGTCGGGGATAAATCAAGGACAGTAAAATAATTAGCATCTTGAATAATACTCAACTTCTCATGTATCCTTGGAAGAGGATGCCAGTCCACCCAAATTTTAACATTCAAATCCCTAAGGTCTACACATAGGCAAATGTTTTTTCCCCCCATCTTTAGTAGTGATAACAATAGGAGCCAGCCATTCCGAACTTTCTATTTCCTCTATCACACTTTGACTTACAAGTTTCTGCAGTTCTAATCTCAAAGGTTCCCTCATCAATAATGGGACTGATCTAGTTTTATGCACCACCGGTATGGCCACCTCTTTAAGTGTGATTTTATGCATGTAACTATTTAATTTACCCAGCTTGCCAGAAAGCACTTCTGGGAATTCCTCACACAAATTCCTCCCAACCAGAGATTGATCTACAAGCAGCACCTGTTCCACGTTGGTGGGGTCCAAAGTAATCCCCAACTTCTTCTGGTGGTTCCAGCCCAGTAAATTTGACCCTTTTTGTGTCACATAAATTTCCCCTACTGTGTCCCTGTCCTTAAATGATATTCGCATCCTCACCATCCCTTCTAGTGGGATTGGTTTTATTTATTTATTTAGTGTTTTATAGCGCATGAACGTGACCCGTTAGGGTATCAGAGCGATTTATAGGGATAACACGTTGTATACAAGTATGAAATAGACAAAAACATAAGTAGGGATAGGGTATCAGAGCACTTTACAGGGATAACACGTTGTATACAACTATGAAATAGACAAAAACATAAGTAGGGATAGGGTATCAGAGCACTTTACAGGGATAACATGCTGTATACAAGTATGAAATAGACAAAAACATAAGTAGGGATAGAAGGAAGTGAATACACTTGGGGAGTAACAGGGTGTATACAATATTCAGAGCATTATGCAGAGATATCCAGCAATTACATTTGTGGGAGGACCAGGTCAGTACAAGATAGAGAGCAACCAGATTTATGGGAGGAACTTGCCCATTAGGAAAGTTTTGGCTTCCTTTTTAAATATTGACATAGAGGGAATTCTTCTGATGAAAGACGGCAGCGGGTTCCAGATTCTTGGTGCGGCCCCAGAGAAGGCACGATTGTAAGTTTTTTCCTTTCGGAAGCAGGGTGGCTGGAGCAAAAAGTCTCTGGCGGACCGGGAGTTTCTGGCTCCTCCAGAAACCATGATTTTCTGGGCGAGATATGCAGGGGATTTCGTGTGTAGTGCTTTGTGCGTGATACATGCCAGTTTGAGTTGGATTCTGGCTTCAAGAGGAAGCCAGTTCAGCACCTTCAGGTGCGGTGAGATATGGTTGAATTTTTTTGAGCCTGTTAAGAGTCTGGCGGCGGCGTTGAGGCAAGATTTTAGTGGGGCCGTGGAGATCTTGGGCAGGCCAGAAAGGGTTGAGCATCCGTATTCTATTCTGGAGATAACTAATGCCTGGACTGCCATTTTTAGGTCCGAAGCATCAAGGAAAGGTTTTAGTTTGCTCAGGTGAAACCTGGCAGTTTTAGCCATCGAGTTGATGTGGTCTCACATATTCAGGTTGCTGTCTAGGGTTATTCCGTGAGATTTGGCAGATTCCACTATGGTCAGTGTGCAGTTTAGCGCTGTGATCGACTTGGTCCATTCACGAATGTCAGTGGTACTTTTAGGGGGGGAGATTAGCAGGAACTCTGTTTTTTGTGCATTTAGTTTGAGCTGGTTGCAGGCGAGTCATTGAACAGTCAGCTTTAGGGCCTCATTCAAAGAGTTGATCTCCTCTAGAGATGAGATTTTGATGTAGAGATGAGTATCATCAGCATACATGTGGAAGGAGATGTTGGCGGTATGTAGTAGTTCAGCTAACGGTTCAAGGTAGAGATTGAAGAGGGTTGGAGAAAGAGTTGAGCCTTGGGGGACTCCGATCGTTATCGGGGAAGGAGCAGATAGATTACTGTTGACTAAGAATCTCTAGGAGCGGTTCCGGAAGAAGGATCTAAACCATTCGAGAACGATTCCCCCTACTCCCATCCTGAGTTTGAGGCGTTCAAGTAGTTTCTCGTGGTTCACTGTGTCGAATGCCGAGGATAAATCCAATAGAATTAAGAGACATGTTTTGCCTTGGTCAAGGGCTTGAAAAGAGTCATCCACAATATGGAGAATAGTAGTTTCCGTGCTGTGCCCAGGCCTGAACCCAGATTGGAATTCGTCTAGCAGATTGAAATTGGTGATATGTTGGCTCAGTTGAAGTTGCACACATTTCTCCAGAACTTTCGCTAGAAGTGGGATATTGCATATTGGTCTGAAATTGTCTGGAGTAGCACGATTCAAAGTGATTTTTTTAAGATGGGGATGACTTGACCGGCTTTTAGAGAGTCAGGTATGGACCCTTGTAGTAGGGAAGCGTTGATTATTGTAGTCCAAATGGGAATGATAAACTGGGAGGTCGCGACCAAGCAGTTGGAGGGGAGTGGGTCATTAAAGTGGTTATTCGGATTTAAGGAGGATAGAATTTTTGAGATGGAATGGTCATCATATAACTTGAAGTTGGACCAGTGCTCTTGGTTTTTGGGTGTTGTCTGGGGGGGAAGAGAAGCAAGATGGGACCTGGCAGGAGGAGGTAGGATGCTGGTGGCGGAATTAAGTTAGTTTCCTAGGGAGGTAATTTTGGCAGTAAAGAAGGAGGAGAACTCCTCTCAGGTTATTAGGGATTTTGAAGATTCTTTGGAAGTTTTAGCCAGTTTGTTTGATTGGTGTTTGACCATTTCAAAGAGCTTGCAAGGTCTGTTCTTAGCGTTTTCCAGTTCCGATCTTTAGAACTCTTTTTTAGATTTGAGGATGTTCCTGTTGTATGCATTTCTGATCTGTCGGAGAAGTCTGAGTTGGGAGGCTGAGGGGTGCTGTCTCCAGTTTCTATGTGTTAGCCGGAGTGTTCTCCTTTCATTTTTAAGGGATCCATTGAACCAGGGGTGGTTCTTTGTTGTACCCCCCAGGTTAAATGTCCGGTACCTCTAGCTTAAACTCTTCATTTGTAAATGTTTTATGAAACGTTTTCTTGTCAATCAGAGTATAGGGTCAACATTAATTTGCATATGCCTGGATTGTTACTCCATCTAACAGAATGTCACAAGTAGAGTAGTGCACCTTCTCCTCATTTTCCACAGAATCAACCTGGAAAATGTATTATTATTTTCCCTCAAATTTGCTTTCAGCTTCAGATACCATAAGTACAATGTCCCCTTGTGCTTTGCAAACTTTAGAAAAATGTCCCCTTTTGCTGCATTTCCTGCAAGTTACTCCTCTTGCCAGACATTTGAAACTAATAGCTAAGTGGTTCTGATTACCACACCTATAGCATCTTGTATTTTTACTTTTAAGTTTAGGTTTCACACTAGTTTTCTCATTAAGTTTGCACACAACTTCCTCCTCAGTAAGTTCTTTCACTTCTTTTTCCTATTTATGAGACTCACTAGTTAATCTCATCTCCCTTATACATACAGCGGTATGTTAAATAATTCCTTTTGTTATGATAATAGCCTCAAAAAGGTCTGGATTTTGAGTTAACAGCTTCTCTTGTATTTATGGTCATTAGTGCAACAGACTAGTTGGGCACATATTTAATAAACTGTAAGAGCCCCAAAGTCACGGTTTGTTGTCATCCCTCTTAAAACCGCTACATACGTGGACACTTTATCCCCTTTTCTTTGAACTCTGTTGAAAAACTTGTGTCATTTTAGAACCACATTAATTTTCTCTTTAAAGTGTGTTTCTAACTTTCTTAGGGTATATATATATACTTTTGCAGCTTTGATTTTCACGTGATGTCGCCCTCATGCCAGCGAATTACAGCACCCGCCCGCGAGTTCGGCAGCTGGGGCGATACCTGGAGCAGTAATGTGAATTTCTGCCAGAACCGTCAAGGATAAATGAAAAACTTTTTCTATCAGCTCGGATATGCTGTCAATTATTGGATTGGAGGCTCGGAGTCATACAGACCCAAACCTGTAGGAGTGGTTAACATTTGAAAGCTTGGCAGTGGCGAGGGACTGAAATACAGCTAACATTAGCACCATCATTTGGAGACACAGTGGCCGTTTTACCACAAAGGACTACATGGATCATGCTATGCTGTGTGTGAGTGACATCAGGCCTTTCAGTTTCCTCCCTCTATACAAGAGGGAATAAATGTTTACCATAAGGCTGGAAGTAACAAAACACACACTGACGTCGCAGCCAGTGAGACTGGTATTTGTGACCAAGTTTTGTTAGTCCTTCTTTGCTGGCCATACTTCTGTGTTTCCCCAATGAGATTACTCTTGATGGCATTTAAACATGCGTGATGTTTGGGGCTGAATGGATGAGCACTGAGGAAGGCGGAATGCCGAAATGCATTTGCTCAGTTAAAATCGAATTGAAAATGTCCTGTGAGTGCTCCACATTTTTGCAGCTTTGATTTTCACGTGATGTCGCCCTCACGCCAGCGGATTACAGCACCCGCCCGCGAGTTTGGCAGCTGGGGCGATACCTGGAGCAGTAATTTGAATTTCTGCCAGAACCGTCAAGGATAAATGAAAAACTTTTCCTATCAGCTCGGATATGCTGTCAATTATTGAATTGGAGGCTCGGAGTCATACAGACCCAAACCTGTAGGAGTGGTTAACATTTGAAACCTTGGCAGTGGCGAGGAACTGAAATACTGCTAACATGAGCACCATCATATGGAGGCACAGTGGCCATTTTACCATGAAGGACTACATGGATCATGCTATGCTGTGAGTGAGTGACATCAGGCATTTCAGTTTCCTCCCTCTATACAAGAGGGAATAAATGTTTCCCATAAGGCTGGAAGTAACAAAACACACACTGACATGGCAGCCAGTGAGACTGGTATTTGTGACCAAGATTTTGTTAGTCCTTCTTTGCTGGCCGTGCTTCTGTGTTTCCCCAATGAGATTACTCTTGATGGCATTTAAACGTGCGTTATGTTAGGGGCTGAGTTGATGAGCACTGAGGAAGGCGGACTGCCGAAATGCATTTGCTCAATTAAAATCGAATTGAAAGTGTCCCGTGAGTGCTCCGCATTTTTGCAGCTTTGATTTTCACGTGATGTCGCCCTCACGCCAGCGGATTACAGCACCCGCCCGTGAGTTCAGCAGCTGGGGCGATACCTGGAGCAGTAATATATATATATATATATATATATATATATATATATATATATATATTCACTGAAAAAACCATAGGTTTCAGGCACGTTATAGTTAGAAATTAGCATTTAAAAACCTTACAAATTCACTGAAAAAACCATAGGTTTTAGGGACAGTTATAGTTAGTTGGACATTGCACTCGTACAAAACCCGTGAAATTCCCCCGTTATAGTTAGTTCAGGTAACTATAACTCGCGCCCCGCAATGCACTGCTGATGACGTCACATATTACATCACTCATGATATGGTCAGTTACATCACTGATGACATCACTGATGACATCTCAAATTAAATGCTAATTCCTAACTATAACATGTCTGAAACCTATGGTTTTTTTCAGTGAATTTCAAAGGTTTTGTAAATGACAATTTTTAAATGTATTAATTGTTATATTTATTTTTTTGATACTGATTTACTACATTTTTTTAAACTATTTATTTTTAGATATTTTATTTTTAAATTACATTGTAATTACATTATACATTACATTACAAAATATACTTTCTCAGAATGAATTACTTTAGTTTAAATACTTTGCAAATAGGCAATAGACTTTTAAGTACAGTAGTTACAGTTGTTGCAATGGGCAACACAATTTCAAACACAATGCAACATTGAGCTCAATGTGAATTTCTAGTTAAATGCAATTAGTTACTTTATGGATTACTTTTCTAACCACAGGACTGGATCCTAGATTCAGTCCTGCGACATCTCCTGTAAACAGTTGAGTAAAAGCGTTTTGGTTACAGTAGTGATTTTTAAGGAATATTATTGTATTTTAAAAGTTGACACTTAGAAACTTTTTCACATAGAATCACCAATGTTATCCTATGGGAGGAAATTCACTTAGCAGGTAAGTAGTGTTATCGTTACTTTTTCTTACTCAGTGGTGGATCCTGGATCCAGCACTGGTGCATCTCCTGTAAACAGTTGAAAGAATGCGTTTAAGTCATACAGGCGATTTTTAAGGAATATTTGTAGTTTGTGAAAATCTACACTTTGAAACTTTTCTGCTGAAAACCAGACAATGGATTCCTATGGAAGGAAATTCAAGTTACTGGTAAGTACGGTTAAAATTACTTTTCAGGATCAGTACTGGGCTTAAAGATGCAGCACTGAGGTCTCTCCTGATAACAGGTGAGTAAATCGGAATTCGTAGTTCGGCTGATTTTAGAGGAATATTATAAAGTTCCAAAACTCCACACTTAGAAGAATTTCCAAGTGAAACCAGTCAATGTTAGACTATGGAAGGAAATTCAAGTTACTGGTAAGTACGGTTAGAATTACTTTTCAAGGTCAGTGCTGGGCTAAAAGATGCAGCACTGGGTTCTCTCCTGATAACAGGTGAGTAAATCGGAATTCGTAGTTCTGCTGATTTTAGAGGAATATTTGTATGTTTCAAAAATCGACACTTAGAAACTTTTTCAGCAAAAAGCAGGCAATGATATCCTATGGAAGGAAATTCAAGTTACTGGTAAGTACGGTTAAAATTACTTTTCAGGATCAGTACTGGGCTCAAAGCTGCAGCACTGAGGTCTCTCCTGATAACAGGTGAGTAAATCGGAATTCGTAGTTCGGCTTATTTTAGAGGAATATTTGCACAGTGGTGAAGGGAGGGGGCGGGGCTTCAGGTGACATGTCTGCAAACAGGCCCCGTGGCGCGTTTTAAGATGGGGAATTAAATCCTCCTCAATTCCGAGGGTCCCTAGGGGCCAAGTAGCCCACCAGATACCTCCAGTATGCACCAGAGAGCTGCGTTGCAGAGAGGTGTTCAGAGGCCACGCCCCTTTTTGCACCTCTCTTCAACGCAGCTCTGTGGCGCTTTCTGGACGTACCTGGTGGGCTAGTTGGCCCCAGGGACCCTCAGGATTGAAGGGATTTAATTCCCCATCTTAAAACGCGCAATGGGGCCTGTTTGCACACATGTCACCTGAAGCCCCGCCCTCCCTTCACCACTGTGCAAACGCGCCCGTGGCGCGTTTTAAGTTGGGGAATTAAGTCCCCTTGAATCCTGAGGGTCCCTGGAGTCCAACTAGCCCACCATGTACCTCCAAAAGCGCCACAGAGCTGCGTTGCAGAGAGGTGTAAAGGGGCGTGGCCTCTGTACACCTCTCTGCAACGCAGCCCCTGGCGCATACTGGAAGTTCCTGGTGGGCTAGTTAGCCCCAGGGACCCCCAGTATTCAAGGGAATTCGTTCCCCTCTGCAAATGCACCAGGGGCGCGTTTGCAGAGTGGTAAAGGAAAAGGGCGGGGCCTGCGGCACGATCGTTTTAAATTTTTTTTTTTTTTTTTAAATGCTTTTTTCTGCCCAGGGGTCCTTGTGGGACCCCTGAGCAGACCTAGGGGTCAGGGTGTTTCTACCCTGCCCCCTTTGTGCGTTTTGCGCACTTGTTTCTGTGCCTCGGTTCTACCGAGGGACAAAATGGCTGCCAACACTTCCTGATTTGGAGTGTTGACAGCCAATTAGCATGCAGCTCGTGATCGGGAGGGTACGCGGACCCTACTCGGCCCTAGATATATATGTGACTTTACTTTTGATTTTCTCAGGAACTACTGAACGGATTTACACCATTTAACAAAAGGGTTCTTTCTGAACCAAGAACTACCTCTTTGCCAAATTTGGTGTAATTCCGTTCAGCAGTTCAGGCTGTAGCCGTGGCTAAAGTTTCCTATGGGAAAATGAATGGGGAAAACACGTTTTGGGACCCCCCTTTTTCTCTGCCCCCGTTTGACGAATCACCCCGAAACTTAGGGTAGGAGCGGACCGAAGAGGGCCATAAAGTTTGAAAATTTTGCGAAGATTCGTCAACCGACGCAAGAGTTATTTCAAATAGAATGTTGCGGATTTCCTATGGAAAATAGGTCCTAACTATAACTACTACTGGCGACCGCCAGTAGATAATATATATATATATACACACACACACACACATTTTCAGTTTCTTCTTCACCACTTGCTTCATTAGATTCTCTTTCCATAATGTCCTCATATACTTTCCTACCCTGTAAGCCTAAATTATGTAGAAAAATGTGTTGTTTACTCACAGAAGAGAAATTTCCTCCACCTCTAGCTATTAAGTAGGATTTAAATATTTTTAACCACCTTTCCCAAGGTATATCTGGTTCACCTAAATCAATAAAAAATGGTGGGGGCTGATTCATGCTGGCTGCAGTCATATTTAGTTATATGCTCAGAGGTAATTTCAAATAATGCAGCACTTGACTAAATCTTAGTTGTAGAAATGGCCCCGAACATGTAAATAACATTTTACCAATGTTAACAACCTTTGACAACTTTCCAAAAGGCTCTTTAAATTGTTTTGAGAATTGCAAAAAAATGGTCCCTTGTAACTTTGCACTCGTTCTTTCTTTTCTAACTCACCACTACCCTTCTAACTGTCCTCTCTCTAGCTTCATACTCCTTTTTTTTTTTTGTACAAACGGCAGTCCTCTTTAAGTATTCAGTCTTTCCTGTCACTTCCCTCCTGTAGAAGATCCCAGGCGCCACCCCTCAACTACCCATTGCAGCCGCTAGTGGCCGGATGAGCAGGTCCTGTGGTGATGGCCCTACACACGCAAGGTAGGCCACCCCCTGTGTCAGCTAATAGCACACTGCCAATAATACATGCATGCTGTACTGCTATTACATGCACAGTCCCCGAGCGGTCTATGCACCCTTTATTTATATCCTCAGGTCCATGCCCGACCCCTCGGATGATTGCCCATACAATGTATTATAGTGGCCGGATGTCTCTGTACATCCCTCCTAACCTTTAGGGCAACACATGCATTAAAATAAATAGCATACAATAATAAGGATACAGATTCAAACTCTCAGCCTCCTTCATCTGCACAGGCAAGTTTCAGCCACTCCTGCACCTTAGCATACAAAGTCTTTTAGACGTTGGCTGGGTCGTGGATTCTCTTGGAGACCATAGGGATAACCACGCCGGGTTCCTTCTGCCTTTCTCTGGTGATGCGGACTAGCTTCGGTAGGGTCAAGTACATCACAGGTTGCAGGAATCACACCACTATCACTGCAGTTTCCTTCCCCACCATGATCCTGTGGCTCCCAGTCAATCATACTGGAATCCATAGGCAAACACCCCTGCTCCGAAGTCACTCTAGGCTCTTGCTCGCCTGGGACTTTCTTAAACCACAATATGGTCCCTGAAACCAACTCTGTACAGTCACCATAGTTCCTTTTATACCAACAACCTTCCAAAGCTCTTTTTCAAACTGGGTTCGAAACTTCCAGCCAGGCGGCCTATCTTTGATTGCCACTTGGTTTCCAATTCTTATTCCTGGGCATGTCGTCTTTTACTCGCCCTCTCATTGTTTTCTCTCCTTTTGGTCTGTGCTGCGATAGTATCCAATGTTGAGGGTTTTCCACTTGAAACTTACAGACCTTCTCATGATGAGTTCACTGGGAGCACACCCTGTGGTGGAGTGAGGTGTCTGGCGATACGCTTTTAGGAATTGCGGTAGGCATACTTCTAATTCCTCTACCCGATCCACTTCAATTTGCATTGCTTTATTCAAAGTTCACATAAATTTCTCCACTTCCCCATTAGCTTGGGGCCACTGGGGTGTAATTTTGTGATGTCAGATGTAGGTGTAGAGGTATTCTCAGAACTCCTGTCCATGAAATGGTGGCCCATTATCTGTTTTCACCTCATCCGGTAGCCCGAGCATGGCAAACACTCTCTCGATAGCTGGCTTGACGTATTCAAACACTGGCAACCTTATGAGCTCCACTGCCCGAAATTTTGAGTAACTGTCCATTATCACCATCGTGATCCTACCATTGGGAAAGCTCCCAAAGTCCATATTTACATTGGACCATGGCCGGTCACAGGGGTCTTCTGTGAGAATGGGGTTTACGGCTGATTCTGCCCCCATGATCAGGCATGAGTGACATCCCCGCACCACTTCATCCACAAGTCTATCCATTCCGTGAAACCATACTTTAGAGCAAATCCGTACTTTAGTCTTCGCCAGTCCCTGATGACCTTGATGGGCTAACTCTACAGTATGCCTCCTCAGCTTCTGCGGGATTACAATAAGGTGTCCCCTAATCAGGAGCCCCTCTGCGGTCTCACTAAGCGCGTCTCGGCATTGCCACATACTAGTCCTTGCTCCTCTCTCCTCCTCCAGCAAGCTACTGACTCCAGTCAGGAAAGTTCTCCACTTATGTTCCTTCAGTGCCTCTTTAACTCATTGGATGCATGTGTCCTCTTGAGTCACCTACACAATTTTGTCTATTGACAAAGCTTGAGGGCAGGCCAAGTCAGTGAACAACCGTACGAATTCTTCAACTCCCCCATCAGTTTCCTGGTTCAGCAACGGATCTCCAACCTGGGGATGCCGTGACAGATAATCAGCAGGATTGTTCACTGCACGCCTGTATGAGATGTCAAAGTTGTATTGCAGCCGTTGCACAGCCCATCTCTCTATCCGAGGTGGACCATTCCACTCTGTTCCACTAAACAGAGGCACCAATGGCTTATGATCGGTGATTACATGAAACCGGTGTCCTCATAAATAGATGTGAAAATGTTGACACGCCCACCAAATGGCATGTGCCTCCCTCTCAATTTGGGCATACCTGGTTTTAACTGCAGACAGAGCCCGGCTGGCATATGCAATTGGAAGCCATTTGCCAGCAGTATTCTGTTGTAGCAATACTGCACCCAATCCCATGGGACTGGAGTCCTCAATTAGTTCTGTCATACCTCCTGGTTGGAAATATGCTACTGTGGCTCCTTGAAGTAGTGCCCCCTTGAATTCCTAAAAATGCCTGTGAAGCAGCGCTGGTCCATGTCCACTGAGTGTCCTTGTTCATGAGAGCTCTTAACGGTTCAGATAATGTTGCTAGGTTTGGATTGAACCTTCCACAATAGTTCACCATTCCCAGGACACTTCGCATTTCCGTTGGCTTCTGGGGAATAGCGGCCGCTCTGATAGCTTCGAATTTGGCGGGGTCCACATGCAGGCCATCCTTCGAGAACCTGTATTCAAAGAACTCAACCTTGCTAGTGTAAAAAGAGCATTTGCTCTTATGGAGAGTCAATCCTTGATCAACAAGCCGCTGTAACGTGGCCCTCAGCCACACATGGTGCTCCTCCGAGGTGTTTGAAAAGATCAGCACATCATTACATATGTTGATCACTCCAATGAGCCCCGACAACGCCTCTCTTATTGCATCTTGGAAAACTTCCACTGCGGACGAGACTGCGAAGCTAAGCCTTTTGAATCTTCTAAGTCCCACGTGGGTAGAGAAAGTGGTGATATATTGGCTGGCCTCATCCAACATCAGTTGATGGTACCCCGAGTTGAGGGCAACTTTAGAGGAACCACTTGGCTCAGTTGATGTTAGTCACGATCTCATCAATTGTTGGTGTGATGTGCAGTTCTCTTCTGCTGGCTTTATTCAGTAAACGCATGTCTACACACAGCCAGATTACTCCGGGCTGTTTAGGTTTGGGTGCGATTACCAATGGCGATACCCCCGGGGTAGGGCCAGACACTTTCTCAATTACTCCTGCTTTTTCCAGCCTGTCCAACTCAGCTTCTACTAGAGGTCACAGGTGAAAAGGCACTCGTTGATGTTGCAATGCCACAGGTTTCACAGTTCGATCAATATGTAGTTTTACCTTGAAATTTTTTAAGCAGCCCAGTCCCTCAAATAGCTCTGGAAATTCTTTCATGGTGTCTTCTGCATGTGATCGATGCAGCTGTTTCGCAAACATCACCAGACTCAAGTCTTCAGCTGTGTGGCATCCCAGTAGCGTGCCTGCACTCTCTTTCGTGACGTGAAATTTTGTTCGTGATGCATGCCACTTCACCATGGCACACCTCCACTTCAATGACACCTTGCAAAGGTATGGGAGTGGTGCCTTCATAGTTGTATTTTTTTGTTTTTGTCTTGGTTAATGTAAGTCTTTGGCTTCGCATCCAAAATGTTTACAGATGCCCCGTGTCAATTAGGGCTGTTATTGGTGTGCCTCCGATGCTCACCCTACACATTTGTGGGGCCTCTTCTTTTGGTTGCCTCGCCCCATGAATGAAACGGTGAATACTTCACCATCGTCGTCACCCTCTTCTTCTAGAACTTGCATTTGTTGGCATACCAATTTTGCCTCACTCTGTTCCTCCTCCTTATCTTCCGATATGAGTCTGACCTTCTCAAACTTCTTTAGGGTGCCTCCCCCTCTCTCCGACTTCGTGTTCCTAGGACACACCTTTGGATCTTGTTTTCCGCAGTTGAGACATGACTTCCCTCTCGCTGGACAGCCTCTCAGGGGGTGACTGGATAGCCCACAGCTCCCACACGACGTTTCTGCTGAGAAGGCCACAGGTCTCCCCGACATCTCCCAGACCACTTCCTTATGGCGTCCACTCGCTCTTCTTTGACATTCACCTGTGGGGGTATGTGTGCTCCTGCCATCCGAGCCAGTGCCGACTCCATTCCCCCCGCTCGCGCATCCGCCAGTTCATGGAATCTGCCCAGAATAAGGATTTAATCCAGCGATATGCCTGGCTGGTGAAGGATCAATATCCGTAGGTTGGCACAGCGACACCGCTGAATTAACTGTGCTCTGATTTCTACATGCCTGTCAATGCCTTTGCATGTGCTCGCAAGCTTCCCAGTCGCGCAAAGAACAGGTCCACCGACTTTCCTTCCTGTTGCAGAGCCTGCCGTAATTTAAAGTGTTCATAATCGGGGTTTAGTTGTGGATCAAAGTACCTGTTCAGTGCAGCCACCACTGCATCATAGTCATTCTCATTCCCAGTGTTCGGTAGGTCAATGAACAGTTCATAGAGTTCATCTCCCCCATGTGTAGCATGGTTGATCTCTTTATTGCACCATCAGTCTCGCCCGAAGCTCGGAAGAAGTGCTCTAACCTTCCGATCCACTTCCTCCATTGCGGCGCTGCTGTCACCGGATCAGCTAACTGTGATGAATGTGTGCACCGCTCGTTGGGGGACTCTTTGTCATCACGTTCTTGCCTTGACATCTTGTCAATTTATGACTTATTGTTTTTTTTTGATGCTCTGACCCCCTATTTCCTTTAGTATTCTCTTTTTTTTCATCACTCAACACTTTGTCATATGTATTGCCTGCTTCCTGATGCACAGCGTAATTGAGGGCTGGTGCTCAGTCACACGTCCCTTGGTCTCAGGCTCCCCCTGCAACGTGGTGCTACTCTACATCTGCACTCACTCATGGCTGTCTTCTGCTTCTCCCGGCTCACCTTCCACTTGTTAGTGCAGCTGCTGCTCCACCCCTTCAATTAGGCGGTGCTGCCTCCTCACCGGAGTCTCGTTCACTGGGCTGCGCCTGCCTCCTCGGCCACATGCAGCCTTGCGCTGCTTTCTGCCGCACCTGTCTGGGCTGGCGCCATACCCCTGGGCCCGAATGTGGAACCGGTTGTTGGGCTGATACACGCAGCTCTTCACCGCAGAAGTACACGCCCTTCGTTGGTGTGGAGCCGGGCCCGGGTGCCCACTCGGTCATCAGCAGCCCGCAGGCACAGGGGACCACCACCTCTTACCTCCCTTGGTGACGGTCGCTGACACCACCAGGCAGCACTCCTTTCACCGTCCAGCCGGAGCCGTTCTCGGGACCCACTGCACACGGGCCGAGCACCAATAATACATGCACGCTGTACTGCTATTACGTGAGCAGACCCTGAGCGGTCTGTGCACCCTTTATTTATATCCTCGGGTCCGCACCCTGCCCCTCGGATGATTGCCCATTCAATGTATTATATTGGCCGGGTGGCTCACTACAGGTCCCTCGACGCTCTGAAATACTCTCAGCTGTTCAAAGAGAAATTATGAGAAAACATACAATTACCAGAGTTTTCCACCATTACCTCCGCTAGCACCCAGAGTTTTATTCTGCCGTAAAATTGCTAGAGGGTTTCTTTTAGCGCGATAATTTGATAAGAAATCTGCCACCAAATGCTTGTTTCCAGTCAAGGGAGGACCTGGCCTGGCAGTTCGGACTGTTCCCATTGGGCACAAGGTCAAGACTGATTTGAATATGGCTGGGTTCAAACTGGAGTGGCATGAGGAGCAAAACAATGATGGATTTAGGCCCAGATCTCTGTACTGGGGTGAATGTATGACATTGATCTGCATTCTGTCCATCAATTGTTGTTTTTGCATTTGTCACCCCGAGTGGGAGGGGTATGCCCAGACGTGGGTCCTGTGCTCCCCATGCCACTGGAGTCAAGCTATCCTGGCCGATGAGGGGTGAAACCCCGAAACCGGTCCTAGGATTTTTGTTTCCAGTCCAGGGCGGACCTGGCCTGGCAGTTCGGGCTGGACTGGTACCATTGGGCACAGGGTCAAGACTGATTTGCATATGGCTGGCTTCAAACTGGAATGGCATGGGGAGCAAAAAAACGATGGATTTAGGCTCAGATCTCTGTACTGGGGTGAATATATGACATTGTTCTGCATTCTGTCCATCAATTGTTCTTTTTTGCATTTGTCACCCCGAGTGGGACGGGTATGCCCAGACGTGGGTCCCTTGCTTTCCATGCCACTGAAGTCAAGCTATCATGGCTGATGAGGGATGAAACCCCAAAACCGGTCCTAGGATGCTTGTTTCCTTTCCAGGGAGGACCTGGCCTGGCAGTTCGGGCTGGACTGTTCCCTTTGGGCACAGGGTCAAGACTGATTTGCATATGGCTGGGTTCAAACTGGAATGGCATGGGGAGCAAAAAAATGATGGATTTAGGCCCAGATCTCTGTACTGGGGTGAATGTATGACATTGTTCTGCATTCTGTCCATCAATTGTTCTTTTTGCACCAAAATGAAAGTGTCAGAAACAAAGCTCGAGGCTACGAGCTATCATCCTCAGCTGTTTAGAATGTTGCCATGTGAGACTCCTCAGCGCTCACAGCCTCCTATGCTCGTTACGTGCTTCTAAACGGTTGATTCTTACTAACAGCCTTCCGCTGCTATAGATGACACTGCTCACTCACGACTTGATGTTTACTTCACTCCTTCAGAAGCATAGCCTTCCTCCACAGTGCACAACTATTGAAAATTTTCCAATGAAGCCAGTCCCACACAACCGTTTTCCTCATAAATCCAAATATCATTTGGCTAATGTGGATGGAAGCGCTCCACGAACAGACGCTTAATTAAGGAACTGTAGTTCCTTTAAGCACCACGCTCACACCTTTCCCTTGAATTCGCTACTGCGTCGTTTTCACAGCAAATGCCGCTTCAGATTCCCACAAAGTCCTGTATGATGGACTGTTAATTCAACAGGTGCACCTGTAGTGGGTTTGTATTGGAATGCTATGTTTTGTTTCGGAATGTATTTGTGATTCTATGTTGCCCCGTGCTTGGAGTGTTCACGGTTGGTGGGTTCGATCTGCAGTGGCTGTTGCTGATCAACCTCTTGGCCTGTGACACGCTACTTGTCGTCGATGAAGCTTACTCTAAATAAACTGTACTTACTTCAAGAAGTTCGACTTCCAAGTGGTACATTTCCAATCACCACAGCACCGTGACTGTCTCCCCACAGCGTACTAACTTTCCTGTCATTAAAGCAAAAAATGTTCGCCCCCTTGCTGTCAAACTAATCTCTGAGGAAGTAAGCGCCCCTTCTTTTTTTATTTTTTTATTAACTCACTGTAGTTTTGTAGTCCAGGATTACTGAGGATCTGCTCAGCCAGCTGTGACTTTTCACTGAAACTTAGAATAGTCCCTCTCTTTCTGGCAAGTTGTAGATCAACAGGGAGACGCTGTCCCTTACACAGCATCCCATCCTCATCGCCAATTGAAAATATGAAGATAAGCGGAGTAAGTTCAATACTTTATTAAGTCTTGAAGAAGTAGATGTCTCCAGCTTGCCATTACAGCTGAGACCTGGATTTGACAGAACCTCAATATTCTAAGTCAGCTCTATCACAGGATTCCATGGGAGAGACCACTCAGTATAGATACAGGAGGGGGGAAAGGTAAGGCCTAGAAACTAGAGTACATTAGATTATTACACATCTGCACTCTCTTTACGTGTTGGCGCATAATGGAAATTGACCACAGTTTGCTATTGAAGTGCGGAGACATTGGTCAAAGAGGTGTACTAAAACTACCAGAGAGCATTGAGGAGCATCAAGGAACCTGGTGATTGGGCTTCCTCGGGTATAACAGCATTTGAGCAAAGTCATTACTCTGCTTGCTTTTTTTTCCATAATTTGCTACAGCACAGACCTAGATTGAAGGAGCATAAGAGGGCTTCATAGTCAACACATTGCAGCAGAACTGTACACAGAACAGTATATGTTTGGGTAAGGCTAGATTACAAAAATCAGCATGTAATGAGAAAGAACTGGGCATTTAAGTACTGAACTATACATTGTACAACATGATATACCAGGCATTTTTTTAATCAAGTACCAAATCGAGGGGTGGAACCTATATCCTTAGGTTCTATGCTCACCAACGTTGCCGTTCGACCACATTTCACCCCCTTACAGGAACTGCAGTCTTTTTACTGGTTCCTAATGTAAACTGAGCAATGTGTTTATTGTAACATCATGAAAACCGCACACAGGGGGTTAACACCTTTACTTGAAGACTGCAGAGTCGTAGTTTTCCACATCAAATCCTGTTTCAAAAAGCCCTACGCGTTTCAGACATGACTGTCCTTGTTCACTGGCATATGAAAAGTGCAATGGCAACCAACTGTGGAACAGGATTTGATGTGGAAAACTACAACTCTGCAGTCTTCAAGTAAAGTAAAGGTGTTAACACCCTGTGTGCGGCGTCTTCATTGAGGGCAACCTTTTTGTTTGGATGTTAGCGGCTGGTCCGGCCGCGGAGACACCCCGCTGCTTCCAGTGCAGATCCGAGGCGACTTAAATGCAAATCGCTGATGGAACAGGAGGTCCGTCTTGAAAGACATTGCATTAACTGAGTACGCAGCTTTCCTGCTTCTAAATCAACCCACTGGGGTAAGATTACGAATTATTGGAGGGACATGGCAGCACCCACTTGGGAATTATTTTTTGGCGTAACTACAAGTACCAGCATGCAAAGAGGCATACGCCCACAAGGGCGGGACTTGCAACGATTATCAGGTGTTCCACAGTTGGTTGCCATTGCACTTTTCATATGCCCGTGAACAAGGACAGTCATGTCTGAAACGCGTATGGCTTTTTGAAACCGGATTTGATGTGGAAAACTACGACTCTGCAGTCTTCAAGTAAAGGTGTTAACCCCCTGTGTGCGGCGTCTTCATTGAGGGCAACCTTTTTGTTTGGATGTTAGCGGCTGGTCCGGCCGCGGAGACGCCCCGCTGCTTCCAGTGCAGATCCGAGGCGACTTGAATGCAAATCGCTGATGGAACAGGAGGTCCGTCTTGAAAGACATTGAATTAACTGAGTACGCAGCTTTCCTGCTTCTAAATCAACCCACTGGGGTAAGATTACAAACTATTGGAGTGACATGGCAGCACCCACTTGGGAATTTTTTTTGGGCGGAACTACGAGTACCAGCATGCAATGAGGCATACGCCCACTAGGGCGGGACTTGCAACGATTATCAGGTGTTCCACAGTTGGTTGCCATTGCACTTTTCATATGTCCGTGAACAAGGACAGTCATGTCTGAAACGCGTAGGGCTTTTTGAAACAGGATTTGAAGTGGAAAACTACGACTCTACAGTCTTCAAGTAAAGGTGCTAACCCCCTGTGTGCGGCGTCTTCATTGAGAGCAACCTTTTTGTTTGTATATATATATATATATATATGTATATTATCTACTGGCGGTCGCCAGTAGATAGTTATAGTTAGGACCTATTTTCCATAGGAAATCCGCAACATTCTATTCCCAATAACTTTGGCGCCGGTTGACGAATCTTCACGAAATTTTCAAAACTCGTGGGGCGCTCCGGTCCGCTCCTATCCTGAAAGTCTCGGGGTGATTCGTCAAGTGGCGGCCGAGAAAAAAGGGGGGTCCCAAAACGTGTTTTCCCCATGCAATTTTCCATAGGAACCTTTATTCGCAGCTACAGCCCGAACTGCTGAACGGAATTACACCAAATTTGGCAAAAAGGTAGCCCTTGGTTCAGAGTTGTGCCTTTTGGTTAAATGGTGTAAATCAGTTCAGTAGTTCCTGACAAAATCAAAAGTAAAATCACACATATATATATGGCCGCGAAGGGTCCGCGTACCCTGAGCGCACCCTCCCGATCACGAGCTGTATGCTAATTGGCTGTCAACACTCCAAACCAGGAAGTGTTTGCAGCCATCTTGTTCCTTGGTAGAACCGAGGCACAAGAAACAAGTGCGCAAAACGCAAAAAGGGGGCAGGGTAGAAACACCCTGACCCCCTAGGCCTGCTTAGGGGGTCCCACAAAGACCACCAGGGCCAAAAAAAGCATTTTTGTAAAAAAAAAAAATCGGCGGGATGCACGCAGGGTGTGCGGATCACGCCGTGAAAAAAAAACAACCCGAAGCGCGGTCTCCCGCGCTTCGATGCTATTTGCCCCCGGGTGGGCCAAGTCCCGGGGGCATGCGGGGTTTGTAAAACTTATGTATGGGGGCCTCTAAAGCCCCCAAGCCCCGGGGACCGACACCCCCCGGGGCTTCAACTAAATAAGGGTGGCGGGGGCACACGGTCCCCCTGGGGCTTCTTTTTTTAATAAATAAATTACCTGTGTGGGGGCTCCAGCCCCCCACACACCCCGGGGACCGCCACCTTCCCGGGGCACTAACAAAAGAAATGTGGGGGTCCGTTTCGGACCCCCGAAGCCCCGGGGACCACCACCTCCCCGGGGCTTTACTAATGAAGGGAGGGGGCCGCGCGGCCCCCCTCCTGGAGCCCTCCATGGCCCTGGGGACTGCCACCCCCCAGGGCCGGCTCCTGCAGTGTCCCGGGGTGCCTACCCCCGGGACACTGCTGTTTGCAATGGCAGGGCGGGAGCCGCGCGGCTCCCGCCCTGTCATTGCAAACTTGCTTTGCTTCATTGAAGCAAGAGCAGGGAAACCTGCTCTCGCTTCAATGAAGCAAAGCAGATTGCTTTTCCATAAGGGGAGCTGCATGTCAGCAGCTCCCCTTATGGAAAAGCAATGCCGGCTCCCGCAGGACGCGGGGAGCCGGCGGGACGGTGGTGGGATTGGGGACCCCCCACAGTCTCCAATGAGTGGCCTGGTCCCGGGGGATGGGGTCCCCGGGGCCATTAGTGGCCCAGGAGGGGGGCCACGCAGCCCCCCTCCCCAAAACTGAAATTAAAAAAAAAAAAAAAAGGACAGAAAGGCCGGCCCCGGGGGATGGGGTCCCCGGGGCCTTAAATGGCCTGAGGAGGGGGGCCACGCAGCCCCCCCAAATATATATATTTTTTTAAAAACAGTTGGCATGCCCCAGGGGATGGGGTCCCCGGGGCCAATAGGGGCCCAGGGAAGGTGGGCCACGCGGCCCCCTTCCCGTATTTAAAAAAAAAAAAAAAGAAAATGCTCAGGCACCGGGGGATGGGGTCCCCGGGGCCAAAAGTGGCCGAGGGAAGGGGGGCCACGCAGCCCCCCTCCCATAAAAAAACAAAAAATGAAGAGAAAAAAAAGACCGGCATCGTGCCGGAGGCCCCGCCCCCTCCCTGCAGCACTCTGCAAATGCGCCCCCTGGCGCGTTGTAAGATGGGGAAGTAATTCCCCTTAAATACTGGTGGTCCCTGGGGGCTAACTAGCCCACCAGGAACCTCCAGTATGCGCCAGGGAGCTGCGTTGCAGAGAGGTGTTCAGAGGCCACGCCCCTTTTTACACCTCTCTGCAACGCAGCTCTGTGGGGCTTACTGGAGGTACCTGGTGGGCTAGTTGGACCACAGGGACCCTCATGATTCAAGGGGACTTAATCCCCCAACTTAAAACGCACCACGGGGCGCGTTTGCACAGTGGTGAAGGGAGGGGGCGGGGCCTGAGGTGATATGTGTGCAAACATGCCCTGTGGTGCGTTTGAAGTTGGGGAATTAATTCCTCTTCAATCCTGAGGGTCCCTGGGGGCCAACTAGCCCACCAGGTATGTCCAGTAAGCGCCACAGAGCTGCGTTGCAGAGAGGTGTTAAAAGGGGCGTGGCCTCTGAACACCTCTCTGCAACGCAGCTCCCTGGCGCATACTGGAGGTACATGGTGGGCTAGTTGGACCCCAAGGACCCTCAGGATTCAAGGGGACTTAATCCCCCAACTTAAAAAGCGCCACAGGGCGCGTTTGCATAGTGGTGAAGGGAGGGGGCAGGGCCTGAGGAGATATGTGTGCAAACACACCCTGTGGTGCGTTTGAAGTTGGGGAATTAATTCCTATTCAATCCTGAGGGTCCCTGGGGACCAACTAGCCCACCAGGTACCTCCAGTAAGCGCCACAGAGCTGCGTTGCAGAGAGGTGTAAAAAGGGGCATGGCCTTGGACCACCTCTCTGCAACGCAGCTCTGTAGTGCTTACTGGAGGTACCTGGTGGGCTAGTTGGGCCCTAGCGACCCTCAGGATTCAAGATGACCTAATCCCCCAACTTAAAACGCGCCACGGGGCGCGTTTGCACAGTGGTGAAGGGAGGGGGCGGGGCCTCAGGTGACATGTGCGCAAACACGCCCTGTGGTGCGTTTTAAGTTGGGGAATTAATTCCCTTGAATCCTGAGGGACCCTGGGGGCCAACTAGCCCACCAGGTACCTTCAGTAAGCACAACAGAGTTGCGTTGCAGAGAGGTGAAAAAGGTGCGTGGCCTCGGAACGCCTCTCTGCAACTCAGCTCTGTGGTCCTAACTGTAGGTACCTGGGGGCTAGTTGGGCCCCAGGGACACTCAGGATTCATGGGGACTTAATCCCGCAGCTTAAAACGCGCCACGGGGCGCGTTTGCACACATGTCACCTCAGGCCCCCCTCCCTTCACCACTGTGCAAACGCGCCCTGTAGCGCGTTTTAAGAGGTAGTTTTAATCCCCCTGCCCTATTATGTACTAGGGACTTACAGAGGAGGTCATGCTAATCACAGGGGTACCCCAACGCATAGTGTTCCCTAGTGTATGTAGGTGTTTTCACTGTATTCTAAGTGTCTTTTAGCATAGCACTGGCTCTGGTTAGTCAGAGTCAGTTACCACCAGTACACGTCTGAAAAAGTTGTGGGCACAGGATGATTTTGGAACAAGGCCTCTTTCTGCTCCTCTGTTGGTTCTTTCTGCACATCTTTTGCTTCTTCCTGCACTTTTCTTTGTCTTTGTGGACTTCTGTTGCTTCTTTCTGCATTTCTTTTGCTTCTTTCTGTGCGTTTTTTCTTCTTTCTTCACATGTCCTACCTCTGTAGGCATAGTTAGAAACTAGCATTTAAAAACCTTTGAAATTCACTGAAAAAACCATAGGTTTTAGGGACAGTTATAGTTAGTTGGACATTTCACTCGTACAAAACCATAGAAATTCCCCCGTTATAGTTAGTTCAGCTAACTATAATTCGCGCCCCCGCAATGCACTGCTGATGACGTCACATATTACATCACTCATGACATGGTCAGTGACATCACTGATGACATCACTGATGACATCTCAAATGACATCACTGATGACATCACTGATGACATCATCCATGTGATAATTTCATGCATCTTCTCACACCCTAATATAACTTTTGATACACCCACTCTAAATTACAGACTGCCATTCTCAAAACCATACACACTCCAATACCAATAACTACATACCCACTCACTGATTCTTAGGTCTACACACACGCATCTACTCACTCACCCGTACAGTCACTCATACTTACAGTCACTCAGTACAGGACTATCATATGCACTCATACACCTATATAAACACTCACACACCGCCACTCATCCATAGAGGTACTTACACACCTAGTCAGTCATGCAAAAATTAATCACACACCCATTTACTCACCTATACAGTTATACACACACCAGCTCACTTACTCATACAAATACTAGCACATTCTTACGCTCTTATACAATAACTGATACAAGCACACACGCATCCATACAGCCACTCTCACAATCACACACTCTCACTTATAGCCTTTTAAATACTCTAACACACATATATACTGCCTTTTACATATGTAGTTACTCGCACATGTACCACTGAGATATACATTCACTCACTAACACACCCATACACACACTCACCCACCCAAGCAGTCCATCACAGATGCACTCTTCAAATCATGCACCCAGTGAATCACCCACTCACACATCTATGTACAGAGTCACACACACCCCACCCACACAAACACTCAGGCACCCATACAGATACTCAGAGAACCAATCAATAACCCATATAGACACTCATGTAGCTATTCGCAAATCCATGCATCCACTTACACACCAACAGACAGACGGATACAGACATTCACACAGTTTAGTCACTAACCCATGCATTCAGTAAGATACGTTTAATCACTCACTTGTAGTCAGTCACGCACCTACTCAATCATCCATTCAGACACTTATACACCCACTCATTCTTCAATACGCCTTTGCCTATATATATTAAACATATTTAAACTTTACAGAAACACACAGTCACTGGATGATGTCATGAGTGATGTCATTTGAGATGTCATCAGTGATGTCACTGACCATGTCATGAGTGATGTAATATGTGACGTCATCAGCAGTGCATTGCGGGGGCACGAGTTATACTTAGCTGAACTAACTATAACGGGGGAATTTCTGTGGTTTTGTACGAGTGAAATGTCCAACTAACTATAACTCCCTAAAACCTATGGTTTTTTCAGTGAATTTCAAAGGTTTTTTAAATGCTAATTTCTAACTATAACGTGTCTGAAACCTATGGTTTTTTCAGTGAATTTCAAAGGTTTTTTAAATGCTAATTTCTAACTATAACGTGCCTGAAACCTATGGTTTTTTAAGTGAATATATATATATATATATATATATATATATATATATATATATATATATATATATATATGTTTACAGTTCTCTGCTCCTTCCGGCTTCCCTCGCCCTACGCGGTGGATCGCTTGTAGCCGGCGGAGCGTGCCGGACATCGTATTCACCATAAATTCAGTAAAGCGATCACTCAGAGGTTATGCAGTTATATCAGAAGATGGTTTATAAACCATCTTCTGATATAACTGCATAACCCCTGAGTGATCGCTTACTGAATTTATGGTGAATATATATATATATATATATATATATATATATATATATATATGTAAACAATATGATATATATTGAATATATATATATATTTATATATATATATATATATAACCTACTGCCGATTGCCAGTAGGTAGTTATAGTTAGGACCTAGTTTCCATAGGAAAAGCGTTTTTTGATTTACTAGTATCTTTGGCGCAGTTTGACGAATCCTCGCAAAATTCTCAAAACTAATGGGGCGCTCCAGTCAGCTCCTGTCTTGAAAGTTTCGGGGTGATTCGTTAAGCGGGGGCTGAGAAAAAGGGGGTCCCAAAACGTGTTTTCCCCATGTTAATTTCCATAGGAACTTTAGACACGGCTACAGCTTGAACTGCTGAACCGAATTACACCAAATTCGGCAAAAAGGTAGCCCTCGGTTCAGAAAGCGTCCTTTTTTTAAATGGTGTAAATCCGTTCAGTAGTTGCTGAGAAATTCAAAAAATAAAAATATCGATATCTGAGCACCGAGGATTCGCGACTCCTCCCGAGTATGAGCCTCATTTTGATTGGCTGTCAACACTCCAAACCAGGAAGTGTTGGCAACAATCTTGTGACTGGGTAACCGAGTCACAAGAAAAAGGGTGAAAAAACATTAAAAAAACAAGAAAAGGGGGTAGGGTACAAACACCCTGACCCCCTAGGCCTGCTCAGGGGCCCCCACAAGGACCCCCAGGGCCCAAAAAAGAATAAAAAAAAAAAATCGGCAGAATTCGCGCTGAGTGCGTGAATCCGGTGAAAAGATTTTAAAAAAATGAAGCTCCGGCTCCCGCGCTTCGTTTCCTAATAGCCCCCGGGTGGGCCAGATCCCGGGGGCAATGACGAAATAATTAGCGGGGTCCCCTGGGGGCCCCCGCAGCCCCGGGGACCGCCACCTCCCCGTGGCATTTGCTTTTTAGGACGGGGGCCTCGCGGGCCCCCCCAAACCCCGGGGACTGCCACCTCCCCGGGGCTTTTAATTATTTTGGGTGGGGGGGCCTCGCGGGCCCCCCAAGCCCCGTGGACCACCACCTCCCCGGGGCTACATGATATAAATGAGGGGGGCCACGCGGCCCCCTGCAGCCCCAGGCACCGCCACCTCCCCGGGGCATTGAATATCTAAATGCGGGGGTCCGTTGTGGACCCCCGGGCACCACCACCTCGCCATGCTATTTGCATGTTGGGAGGGGGCCGTGCGGCCCCCCTCCTGGAGCCCTCGATGGCCCTGGGGACCGCCACCCCCCAGGGCCGGCTCCTGCAATGTCCCATTGTGCCCACCCCCGGGACATTGCCATTTGCTATGGCAGGGCAGGAGCACAGCTCCCGCCCTGTCATAGCAAACTTCTGCTTTGCTTCGTTGAAGCGAGAGCAGGAAACATGCTCTCGCTTCAACGAAGCAAACCAGAATTGCTTTTGGGCACGGGGAGCTGCATGTTAGCAGCTCCCCTTGTCCAAAATCAATACAGGCTCCCGCAGGAGGCGGGGAGTCAGCAGGGACCGTGGGGGAATTGGGGCTCCCCCCACGGTCCCCAATGCTGAGGGCCGGCCCCGGGGGATGGGGTCCCCGGGGCCAGAAGTGACCCGGGAGGGGGGCCACTCAGCCCCCTCCCTTTTAATTAATTATTATTTTTTTTTTTTTAAACGGAAGGCCGGCCCCTGGGGATGGGGTCCCCGGGGCCATAATTGGCCTTAGGAGGGGGGCCACGCGGCCCCCCTCCTCAAAAACAAACCAGGATGGCCAGGCCCTGGGGGATGGGGTCCCCGGGGCCAGAAGTGGCCAAGGGAAGGGGGGCCACGCGGCCCCCCATACTATTTTATTTTGAAAAAAACAAGCCAAGGCAATGCCCCGGGGGATGGGGTCCCTGGGGCCATTATAGGCCTCAGGAGGGGGGCCACGCGGCCTCTCTCCAAAATAAAAATTTTAAAAAATGCTGGCCAGGCCCTTTGGGACGGGGTCCCCGGGGCCAATAGCGGCCCAGGGAAGGGAGGCCAGCAGGCCCCCTTCCCGTTTTTTTTTTTTTTTAAATGCTCAGGCCCTGGGGGATGGGGTCCCCAGGGCCAAAAAAATACTAAAAGAAGGGGGGCCATACAGCCCCCCTTCTAAAAATATTTAAAAAAAGAAAAGCCGGCATCTTGCCAGAGGCCCCGCCCCCTCCCTGCACCACTCTGCAAATGCGCCCCCTGGCGTGTTCTAAGTTGGGGGATGAAGTCCCCTTCATTCCTGAGGGTCCCTGGGGGCCAACTAGCCCACCAGGTACCTCCAGTAAGCCCCACACAGTGGGATTGCTGAGAGGTGGTCTGAGGCCATGCCTCTTTTTACACCACTCTGCAAACGCGCCTCTTGGCGCATTGCTGGTGCGGCGATGAGGTCCTCTTGTGTCCTGAGGAGCTCAGGACTAAAGTGGACTTCATCCCCCGAGCAGCAGTGCGCCAGGAGTCGCGTTTGCAGAGTGGTGTAAAAAGGGGGCGTGGCCTTTGAGCACTCTCAGCAATCCAGCTGTATGGGGCTTACTGGAGGTAACAGGAGGGCTAGTTGGCCCCCAGGGACCCTCAGGAGGAAAGGGGACTTCATCCCCCAACCAAGAGCACGCCAGGGGGCGCGTTAATCAATCAATCAATCAATCACGGCATTTATAGAGCGCGCTACTCACCCGGGAGGGTCTCAAGGCGCTGGGGGAGGGGGTAAGTTACTGCTCGAACAGCCAGGTCTTGAGCTGCTTCCTGAAGGCGAGATGGTCCTGGGTTCGCCGAAGGTGAGTGGGGAGGGAGTTCCAGGTCTTGGCCGCCAGGTAGGAGAAGGATCTTCCTCCGGCGGTGGTTCTGCGGATGCGTGGTACGGTGGCGAGGGCGTGGCTGGTTGATCGTAGCTGGCGTGTGGGCGTGTAGAAGGACATGCGGTCGTTGAGGTACTTTGGGCCCAGGTCGTGGAGGGCCTTGTGTGCGTGGGTGAGGAGTCTGAACGTGATTCTCTTGCTGACGGGGAGCCAGTGCAGGTCTTTCAGGTGTACGGTGATGTGGCTGTGTCGGGGGATGTCCAGGATGAGTCGTGCGGAGGCGTTCTGGATGCGCTGGAGTCTCTTTTGAAGTTTGGCTGTGGTTCCGGCGTAGAGGGTGTTCCCATAGTCCAGTCGGCTGGTGACGAGTGCCTGGGTGACGGTCTTCCTGGTTTCAGTGGGGATCCATCTGAAGATCTTGCGGAGCATGCGCAGGGTGTTGAAGCATGAAGATGAGACGGCGTTGACTTGTCTGGTCATCGACAGGGAGGAGTCCAGGATGAAGCCCAGGTTGCGTGCGTGGTCCGTTGGCTTGGGTGCGGTGCCCAGGGCCGGGGGCCACCAGGAGTCGTCCCAGGCGGAGGGTGATGAGCCCAGGATGAGGACTTCCGTCTTGTCTGAGTTCAGTTTAAGGCGGCTGTTCCTCATCCAGTCGGCGACGTCTCTCATCCCGTCGTGCAGGTTGGCTCTGGCGGTGGTGGGGTCGTTGGTGAGGGAGAGGATCAGCTGGGTGTCGTCGGCGTAGGAGATGATGTTGAGGTTGTGTCGGCGTGCGATGGCTGCGAGGGGGCTCATGTAGACGTTGAAGAGGGTCGGGCTGAGTGAGGATCCTTGTGGAACGCCGCAGATGACTTCGGTGGCTTCGGATCTGAACGGGGAGAGGCGGACTCTCTGGGTTCTTCCGGCGAGGAACGAGATGATCCATTCCAGTGCTTTCTCTCGGATTCCGATGTTGCTGAGGCGCTTCACTAGGGTGCGGTGGCAGACGGTGTCGAACGCCGCGGAGAGGTCCAGGAGGATGAGGGCAGCTGTTTCCCCGTTGTCGGTTAGGGTTCTGATGTCGTCGGTGGCTGCGATAAGGGCGGTCTCGGTGCTGTGGTTGGCCCGAAACCCGGACTGCGAGGGGTCGAGGGATCCATTCGTCTCGAGGAAGGCGGCAAGCTGTCTGTTGACGGTCTTCTCGATGACTTTGGCCGTAAACGGAAGGAGCGAGATGGGGCGGTAGTTCTTGAGGTCGGTGGGGTCCGCCGTTGGTTTCTTCAGGAGGGCGGTAAGCTCGGCGTGCTTCCAGCTCTCCGGGAAGGTGGCGGTGTGGAAGGAGGAGTTGATGATGTCCCGGAGATGGGGTGCGATGGTGGCGTCGGCTTTGTTGAAGACGTGGTGTGGGCAGGGGTCGGTTGGTGATCCGGAGTGGATGGAGTTCATCGTGCGGGTGGTGTCTTCGGTGTTGATCGGGGTCCAGTTGCAGAGGGTGGTGGTGGCGGGCATTGGTTCGGCGGTAGGGTGCGTTGTTTGTGCGTCGAAGCTGTTGTGTATGTCGGTGATCTTGCGGTGGAAGAACGCGGAGAGTGAGTTGCAGAGGTCTTGCGAGGGGGTGATGTCGTTGTTTCCGGCGCTGGGGTTGGAGAACTCTTTGACGATGCTGAAAAGTTCCTTGCTGTCATGGGCGTTGTTGCCAGTCGTTCTTTGAGTGCCGACTTCTTGGTGGCACGGATCAGCTGGTGGTGTTTGCGGGTGGCGTGCTTGAGGGCGGTCCTGTTGTCTGTGGTCTGGACGAGTCGCCAGGTTTTCTCGAGAGTGCGGCAGTTCTTCTTGGATTCCTTGAGTTCGTTGGTGAACCAAGGGGTTTTCTTGCTTCCGGGTCTGCTGGGAGGGTTTTTAGTGGTGCGAGGTCGTCGGCGCAGGCGGTCAGCCACTTGGCGAGGTTGCTGGCTGCTTCGTTTGGGTCCGTTGTGTCGGTGGGTGTGTTCTGGCTGAGGGAGGCGGTGAGCTGCTCGGCGGTGATCTTGCTCCAGCTCCGGCGGGGAGCCTGTTGCGGGTGGTGGTGGGTCGCAGTCTTTCTGAAGCTGAAGTGGACGCAGCTGTGGTCGGTCCAGTGGAGTCCGGTGGCGTGGCTGAAGGAGATGTGCTTGCTGGACGAGAAGACGGGGTCAAGCGTGTGGCCGGCGTAGTGGGTGGGCGTGTTCACCAGTTGTTTGAGTCCGAGGTTGGCGAGGTTGTCCAGCAGGGCGGTGGTGTTTCTGTCGTTGTTGTTCTCCAGGTGGAAGTTGAGGTCCCCTAGGAGGATGTAGTCGGCGGAGGGCATGGCGTGCGGGCTGATGAAGTCTGCGATGTCTTCGCTGAATAGTGTGCGTGGTCCCGGGGGTCTGTAGATGAGGGTGCCTCGGAGGGTGGTCTTGGGGTCCGTGTGTATCTGGAAGTGTAGGTGTTCGGCGGCGGTGAAGGTCTCGTCGGAGTTAGTCGAGATGCGGATGGTGTTCTTGTGTACGATGGCGATGCCTCCTCCCGTCTGGTTGACGCGGTCCCTCCGGGTGATCTTGTATCCATCCGGGATGGCTATGGCGATGTCAGGCGCTGAGGAGGCGTTCATCCAGGTTTCGGTGAGGAAGGCGATGTCCGGTGCTGTTGCGTCGAGCAGGTCCCAGAGTTCCACGGCGTGCCTGTGGACGGAGCGGGTGTTCAGCAGGATGCATTTCAGGTGGTTGCTGCTGTTGCTCGACTTGGCGGAGGTGGTGCACGTCAGGGGGCAGGTGAATCGGCAGGTTTGGCAGGTGAAGGGTCCGTGGGTGCGTCTCGGTGAGGCTCGGTAGCAGGCAGGGTTCCGGCCGGCATTGAGTGCGGTGAGTGTGGCGGCGTCGTAGGTCCGTCGAGTGGTGTTGCATCGGTGGGATCCAGGGGTTCTGGCGCTGGGCGCGGTCCAGTCGCGGATGGGCGCAGACGGGCTTGCCTTAGGCGCGCCTTCGGCGCGCCAGCGGCGCGCCCGCTGCGCACGTCCGCTGCGCGGCCGTGCAGCGGCCGCCATTTATGGGGAGGTGGGAGGGAGGAGCAGCTGGGAGGCGGGAGGCAGGGGCAGCGAATGGGCAGTCAGGGGGCGGGGCCGCAGGGACGCAGCGGCGGGAATGGCGATAGGCAGCGAGGGGCACAGAAGGAAAACGGGGGGAGAGCAGGCAAATCACGGGTAAACAACAGTGGGGCAGCGAGGGGCACAGAAGGAAAACGGGGGAGAGCAGGCAAATCACGGGCACAACAACAGTGGGGCAGCGAGGGGCACAGAAAGGAAAAAACGGGGGAGAGCAGGCAAATCACGGGTAAACAACAGTGGGGCAGCGAGGGGCACAGAAAGGAAAAACGGGGGAGAGCAGGCAAATCACGGGCACAACAACAGTGGGGCAGCGAGGGGCACAGAAGGAAAAACGGGGGAGAGCAGGCAAATCACGGGCACAACAACAGTGGGGCAGCGAGGGGCACAGAAAGGAAAAAGCGGGGGAGAGCAGGCAAATCACGGGTAAACAACAGTGGGGCAGCGAGGGGCACAGAAAGGAAAAACGGGGGAGAGCAGGCAAATCACGGGCACAACAACAGTGGGGCAGCGAGGGGCACAGAAGGAAAAACGGGGGAGAGCAGGCAAATCACGGGCACAACAACAGTGGGGCAGCGAGGGGCACAGAAAGGAAAAACGGGGGAGAGCAGGCAAATCACGGGTAAACAACAGTGGGGCAGCGAGGGGCACAGAAAGGAAAAACGGGGGAGAGCAGGCAAATCACGGGTAAACAACAGTGGGGCAGCGAGGGGCACAGAAAGGAAAAACGGGGGAGAGCAGGCAAATCACGGGCACAACAACAGTGGGGCAGCGAGGGGCACAGAAGGAAAAACGGGGGAGAGCAGGCAAATCACGGGCACAACAACAGTGGGGCAGCGAGGGGCACAGAAAGGAAAAACGGGGGAGAGCAGGCAAATCACGGGTAAACAACAGTGGGGCAGCGAGGGGCACAGAAAGGAAAAAACGGGGGGAGAGCAGGCAAATCACGGGTAAACAACAGTGGGGCAGCGAGGGGCACAGAAGGAAAAACGGGGGAGAGCAGGCAAATCACGGGCACAACAACAGTGGGGCAGCGAGGGGCACAGAAAGGAAAAAACGGGGGAGAGCAGGCAAATCACGGGTAAACAACAGTGGGGCAGCGAGGGGCACAGAAGGAAAAACGGGGGAGAGCAGGCAAATCACGGGCACAACAACAGTGGGGCAGCGAGGGGCACAGAAAGGAAAAACGGGGGAGAGCAGGCAAATCACGGGTAAACAACAGTGGGGCAGCGAGGGGCACAGAAGGAAAACGGGGGAGAGCAGGCAAATCACGGGCACAACAACAGTGGGGCAGCGAGGGGCACAGAAAGGAAAAGGGGAGACAAGCAGACAAAACTGGCACCGGGGCCACAAGCGGAGGGCGATCTTACCTACAGGAGCAGCGGGCAGACAGCACAGGCGGAGCTGTGTGGTGGGGGAGCGACCTACCTGGCAAGGCGTTTGCAGAGTGGTGGAGAAAGGGGGCATGGCCTGTGTCCAACTCTCAGCAATCTCACTGTGTGGGGCTTACTGGAGGTAAGAGGTAAACTAGTTGGCCCCTAAGGATCCCCAGCAGAGAAGGGGACTTCAATCCCCATCCAAGAGCGCGTCAGGGAACGCGTTTGCAGAGTGGTGGGCAAAGGGGGCGTGGCCTGCTATGAGAACTTAGCAATCCTGCTGTGTGGGACTTACTGGAGGTAATAGGAGGGGTAGTTGGCTCCCAAGGATGTCCTTGAGGGCCAACTACCCCTCTTGTTACCTCCAGTAAGTCCCACACCTTTGGTTCTTTCTGCATATCTCTTGCTTCTTTCACCACTTTTCTTCGTCTTTCTGGACTTCTGTTGCCTCTTTCTGCATTTCTCTTGCTTCTTTCTGCGCCTTTCTTCCTCTGCACATGTCCTACCTCTGTAGGCATAGTTAGAAATTAGCATTTAAAAAACCTTTGAAATTCACTGAAAAAACCATAGGTTTCAGGGACGTTATAGTTAGGAATTAGCATTTAAAAAACCTTCGAAATTCACTGAAAAAACCACAGGTTTCAGGGATCTTATAGTTAGTTGGACATTTCACTCGTACAAAACCAGAGAAATTCGGCCGTTATAGTTAGTTGAGCTAACTATAACTCGCGCCCCCGCAATGCACTGCTGATGACGTCACATATTACATCATTCATGACATGGTCAGTGATATCTCTGATGACATCACTGATGACATCTCAAATGACATCACTGATGACATCATCCAGTGACTGTGTGTTTCTGTAAAGTTTAAATATGTTTTATATATATAAATGCCAAGGTGTATTGAAGAATGAGTGGGTGTCTGAATGGATTATTTAGTAGGTGCGTGACTGGTAACGTCCCTGAAACCTATGGTTTTTTCAGTGATATATATATATATATATATATATTACCTACTGGCAGTCGCCAGTAGGTAGTTATAGTTAGGACCTAGTTTCCATAGGAAAAGTGTTTTTTCTTTTGCCAATATCTTTGGCGCCGTTTGACAAATCTCGCGAAATTTTCAAAACTAATGGGGCGCTCCGGTCAGCTCCTGTCTTGAAAGTTTCGGGGTGATTCGTCGCGCGGGAGCCGAGAAAAAGGGGGTCCCAAAACGTGTTTTCTCCATGTTAATTTCCATAGGAAACTTTAGACACGGCTACAGCCCGAACTGCTGAACATCAAATTTGGCAAAAGGTAGCTTTTGGTCCAGAAAGTACTCTTTTCTTTAAATGATGTAAATCCGTTCAGTACTTCCTGAGAAATTCATATTTAAAAAAATATTAGTATCTGGTGACCGCGGTGGATCCGCGAACCCTCCCCAGCACGAGCTTGACTCTAATGGCTGCAAACACTTCAAACCAGGAAGTGTTGGCAGCCATCTTGTGACTCAATTGAACTGAGTCACAAGAAAAAAGGTAAAAAAACATTTAAAAAAACAAGAAAAGGGGGCAGGGTAGAAACACCCTGACCCCCAGGGCCAAAAAAAGCATTTTTTAAAAATATTTTCAGTGGGATTCACGTAGGGTGCGCGAATCCCACTGAAAAAAACCGAAGTACGGTCTCTCGCGCTTCGTGTAATTTAGCCCCCGGGTGGGCCAGGTCCCGGGGGCAATGTTTAAAATACATGCAGAGGCCGCGCGGGCCCCTGCAGCCCGGGGGCCGCCACCTCCCCGGGGCTTTTTAATAATCAAAAACGAGGGTGGGCTCCTGCCCCCCACGCTGCCCCGGGGACCACCACCTCCCCGGGGCATTCCTTAATTAGTGTTGGAGGGGCCTTGTGGGCACACAAGCCCCGGGGACCGCCACCTTCCTGGGGCTTTAATGTTGAAATGCGGGGGGCCTCGTGCCCTTCCCAGCCCTGGGGACTGCCACCTCCCCGGGGCTTCAATTTTTAAAATGAAGTGTGGGGGGGCTCCTGCCCCCGCCCACACTGCCCCAGGGACCACCACCTCCCCGGGCATTGATTAATTCAAATACGGGGGTCCGTAGCGGACCCCCGGGGACCACCACCTCCCCGGGGCTTCAAATGTGTTGGAGGGGGGCCACGCAGCCCCCCACGTGGAGCCCTCCATGGCCCTGGGGACCGCCACCCCCCCAGGGCCGGCTCCAGCAATGTCCCGGGGTGCCCACCCCCGGGACATTGCAGTTTGCTGTTGCAGGGTGGGAGCACTGCTCCCGCCATACCATAGCAAACATCTGCTTCGCTTCATGGAAGCGAGAGCAGGAAAACTGCTTTCACTTCCATGAAGCAAAGCAGAATTGCTTTTGGGCAAAGGGAGCTGCATGTCAGTAGCTCCCTTTGCCCAAAAGCAATGCCGGTTCCCCAGGATGCGGGTAGCCGGCTGGGACCGCGGGGGCCTTGGGGCTCCTCTCGCGGTCCCCAACAAAGAGTCCACGCCCCGGGGGGGTTGGGGTTCCTGGGGCCAAAAATGGACCGGGAGGGGGGTCATGCGGCCCCCTCCCTTTTTTATTTAATTATTTATTTACTTTTTAAACTTAAGGCCGGCACCGGGGGATGGGGTCCCCTGGGCCAAAAGAGGCCCAGGGAAGGGGGGGCACGCAGCCCCCCTTCCCTAAAAGATTAATATATATTTTTTTAAGTCTGGGTCCCGGGGGATGGGGTCCCCGGGGCCATAATCGGCCTCGGGAGGGGGGCCTCGTGCCCCCCTCCCTTTTCAATTTAAAAAAAACAAAAAACAATGGCTCAGGCCCCGGAGGATGGGTTCCCCGGGGCCCAAAAGGGTTAAGGGAAGGGGGGCCACACAGCCCCCTTCCTAAAATTAAAACAAAAAAATGGCAACTCGCCGGAGGGCCCGCCCCCTCCCTGCACCACTCTGCAAGCGCGCCTCCTGGCGCGTTCTGGGTTGGGGGATTAAGTCCCCTTGAATCCTTAGGGGCCTTAGGGGCCAACTAGCCCACCAGGTACCTCCAGTAAGCCCCACACAGTGGGATTGCTGAGAGGTGGTTCGAGGCCACACCCCTTTTTGTGGTACTCTGCAAACACACCTCTTGGCGCACTGCTGGTGGGGTTATAAGGTCCCTTTGTGTCCTGAGGACTTCGGGACTAAAGTGGACTTCATCCCCCAACCAGGAGGCGCATTTGCAGAGTGGTGTGAAAAGGGGGCATGGCCTATGACCTCTCTCAGCAATCCAGCTGTGTAGGGCTTACTGGAGGTAACAGGAGGGCTAGTTGGCCCCCAGGGACCCTCAGGAGGCAAGGGGACTTCATCCCCCAACCAAGAGCATGCCAGGAGGCACGTCTGCAGAGTGGGGGAGAAAGGGGGCGTGGCCTATGTCCACCTCTCAGCAATCCCACTGTGTGGGGCTTACTGGAGGTAACAGGTAGGCTAGTTGGCCCCTAAGGATCCCCAGCAGTGAAGGGAACTTCAATCCCCATCCAAGAGCGCGCCAGAGAGCGCATGTGCAGAGTGGTGGCAAAAGGGGGCATGGCCTGCTATGAGAACTTAGCAATCCTGCTGTGTGGGACTTCCTGGAGGTAATAGGAGGGGTAGTTGGCCCCCAAGGATGTCCTTGGGGGCCAACTACCCCTCCTGTTACCTCCAGTAAGTCCCAAACAGTGGGATTGCTAAGAAGTCTTCGGAGGCCACGCCCCCTTTCTCCACCACTCTACAAACGTGCCTCCTGGCACACTACTGGTTGGGGGATGGAGTCCACTTTACTCCAAGCCTTCTTGGTACCTCCTGTAAGTCCTCCGCAGCGGAATTCCTGAGCGCTGGTCGGATGACTAGCCCCCTTTCTCCACCACTCTGCAAACGCAACTACTAGTTAAAGAAGCATTTGCAATGTAATAGGTCTCGCATTGGTGAAAGTTAGGGCCATTGGCGTAGTAAATGTAAATGTTTTTTACTAATGTTTTTTGGAGTGGAGTGGATGTACGTTGTGTGTAGTGCAATTATGTGGTATGTTGTGCAGTGAAATTATGTAGATAGAAAGTATGTGGTATTTAGTGTATAGGAATTATGTAGAGTGGGATTATGTGTTATGGAGAGTAATTATGTGGTATGGTAGTTTGTGTTGTGGAGTGGTAACCTCAGATTTAGTGTTCCTCGTTTCCATAGAAGCTAAGCTATAAACTCAATGGAACAAAAAAAAAAGAAGGAACCACTGAGGAGCACTTCTGGTCCTAGTCGGAGGTACGAGCAGAGCCACTGGAATTATGCGACTGTTCGGCTGCACCGATTTTCACATAATTAGACATTTTCCGCATTTGCCACATAATCCATCATCTGCTGCATAATCTGCAGATTTGAACCAAAAAAAGCCTTGTTTCTAGCTCAAACGTTACCAAAAATGCAGCGACAAGTGTTTCAGCGTGGTGAAAGGCCCTTTGCAAACCCGGAATGGGCACCTGTTATTTATTGCTAAATGTGGATGTTAAATTGGTACTAATGGTGCTCAAATCACTCTTGCTTCTTTCTTCGCCTCTCTTGCCTCTTTCTCCATTTCTCTTGCTTCTTTGTGCACCTTTCTTCCTTTTTCTGCACTTCTCTTGCCTCTTTTTGCACATCTCTTCCGCTTTCTGTACCTCCCTTATTTCTGCACCTCTCTTGCTTCTTTCTGCACCTCTCTTGCTTCTTTCTTCTGCACCTCTCATGCCTCTACACCAATCTCAAACACGAGGGTCTCAGACAGCATTTCTGTACAGCAGTTTGTCGTTGTGAGGCATCCAGACAGACCTCGTGACAGACCTCGTGATAGAGCAGGCAGCGCAGGCAGAGCGGAGGAGAGGAGCGGAGAGGAGCGGAGACCGGAGACCGGAGGAGCAGCGACGCGGCGTGGAAAAAACTTGGCGTGGACAACCTGGTCAAGCTGTGGAGTTGGGAATTCGTGGAGCCGCTGCCGCCTCCACTATTCACCTCGACCGCAGCCTGAAGTAATCTGAAGTAAGCAGCAAGTGGACCGTGAACGTGAGCCGCATACAGCGGCAAACAATTTCCTGCTAACTCCTTAGCTAACTCCTGGACCCTGGGGAGTAGCGGGATTAGCGGAAACGATCACCTTTTGCAGCGGGAGAGTGCACCCACTGAATTACTGCCGCCGCCACCACTATAACTATCCCACGGCGGACATCGCCACATTGCCTCATACTGCTAACGGCCGAGGAATGGCGCGGGTCATGAGCGGGCCCGGTGCCTGGAGCGGTAGCAAGGCAGAGGATTGGCGGCAAAAACAGTAGCTCGGGGTGCAGGCGATCCAGCACTCGAACCAGCGGCAGCGCCTGAGTGGAACCTTTTTGCAGCAACAGGAAAGTAACTTGGGGGTGAGCAAGGCCACGGGCTCCACCTTTAGCCCCCGGAGGAGGGCAGCGGTCCAGCCAGGTGTGGCGAGTTGTAACTCCAGGTCAGCAAGACATCTGGAGCTTCAGAAATGGACTCTCGTGCGAGCGACTGAGCGGGTCTGACGTTCATGGACGTTCACGGAGCAAGCAGCTGCAAAGGCACGGAAGCAGAGCGGCTCCAGCGGTAGCGGCTACCAAGACAACACGGTCTGCGTGGAGCTCCTCTGGCAGCTCTGGGGGCGTGCGAGTTAAAGAGCCCCAAGTAGCCGCGAGAAGCTGCGTCGATGAAAAGACAAAAAAGAGCTCAGAGCAGAGAGCGGGCCGTAGAGAGTGGGATTCTCCCTCGACTACCAGCGGGCGCTGCAGGATCTTGAGGTGAGTGAAAGGCAGCCTCACGCCCAACGCTGACACGCCACGCGCCCGCCAGCACCGGCCCAGAGTACCTAAAGCTCTCATAGGGGTAAGCGGGGGCCGCCTCCGACTCCCATCGACCCCCAGCGGTGCATAACAACCTTGCCCCCCACCACTCCCACAGAGCCTTAAAGGGAGGAAGGGAGGTGGGCCCGCCGACCCCCCCTGGCCGTGACCACTAAACATCAGCCGCCCGGCCCCCAGCGGAGGCTGATCTAGTGGCGGAAACACGGATCTTGCCGGCCCAGCTAGGAGCGCACCACCACTTGGCGCCACAACCCTGTAGCTTCAATAAAGCAGGGGAACAGAAGGTCAAAGTGTGCAGCTGGCTAGGAACCACCAGGAAAGCATTCCCCCAGCTCAACCAGCATGGCAGACCGTTGTCTGCAACAAACCGTCAAATCATACCTCAGTAAATTCAGTTCGGGGAATAGCCCGACTTCCCCAGTGTCCAATCCTCGACGAGCGCTGCGAGCGCTACATCCAGACTACTGCCACCTGTCAGATTGCCACCTGTCAGATTCCACCCACTAGCAGCAGTCTTTTCATCATTTTTCCAGTATCCGCCACAGCCCGACCGGTGCCCGACTGGTGGTGCAAGAAACCTTTGTTACTGATTAAAACATATAAAGTCATCTCCCGCACAATCAAATGGCTTACAAAAAATTAAGATCAAGAACTATCTTTATGAAAAGAATGGGAACGGAACAGGCAACTAGAAAGAGCGCTGGGAAGTCGATACGATCAGGAAACTCTTCATCGATCCCCGGAATTGCAAAATACTTCATAAAACCAGGTACAGACGAACAGGGGCAAATACAAAAAGATCAACAAAAGACAATCAAAATAAGGGGAACAACGAAGTTGAAAAGAAAGGAGCACAAACCAACGACCAAACCCAAAATCAAACTCAAAAAACACCAGAGGCACCCAAAAAAAGTACCCCAAGAACCCTGGACGAGCCAAACATTAACCTCACAATATTGGAATCAACAATCCCGGAATCACTCCAACTACAGCAAACTCAAGATTACGACATCACTTGCCCTGACATTAACATCAAGGATCTGATCTTTTATAAGGGAACTCAAAAGGAGTCACAGAATATTCAGAATAGCACTCCACAAAAACTAACCGACCCAGATGGACCTCTCAATCAATCACCAGATTTTTCACTTCTTAAGATTACAGGACTCTCTAATGAATATACCCCGGTATCCAAATCTTTGCTCACCTTGCAAAGAATCTTGGAATCAGTTCTTACTCATTTAGGGAACATCTTGGAAAACTCCGATCAGATGCTCGATACTCAATTAGGAATGTTAAAATACCTAGTGGAGAAAAAAAGGAAGAAAGACCAATTAAAATCAACATCAACAGCAGAAGTCTGTGAAAAATGTAATGTGGAAAACCTCCTTAAACCAAAAGGTGAAATTACAAAAGAGCCTTCTCCACTGAAGAAAGAAATCACAACTCAAACTGGTCGGAATCCACCTAAGGAAAAAAAGGATAAACAAGATCTCAATCAGATCTAATCCCTTAGAAAACTTTTCAAGGAGAATAACAAGCCGGACACTCATCAACCGCCCATTCCATATTACCCAATTTTCACCAAAATAAAAGCTAAATTACCATCAAATTTGAGTATCCCTGTAATGCCACATCGTAAAGCAATAGATATCACTGGATTATCTCCCGATGTCTCACCGAGCCCAGAAACTCCGAACAACGAAAGTAAACAAAAAAAGGCCAAACAGAAAAGGACAAAGAGAAGGGCGCTAAGAAGGATTGAGAAAAAGAAAGCCCGGAAAACAAGGTTCCGGAACATTCTCCCCACTCAGACTCGACCATCAGAAAAAGAGGAAAGATTAGAAATGGCGCAGAACCCGAAGGTAAAAGACCAGAAATCACCAGCCAAAATACAAAGGGTAAACTCTAACCAACTTAACCCAATGGCGACAAGCTTCTCAGTAGTGGATCATGGAACAAAGATGCCGGCACTAAAAGATATCCCACAAAGAACTTACACCATCGGGAAGATGAACACACAAGCCGAGAAGATCACGTCAAGCCTTCTGGAAATCACAGACCTATTCCCTTCAGGCGACGCTCCGCTTAATCGCGATCGAATCATTAATTTGCTACAAAAGATACAGCCGTTACATTCCTTAGCTAGAACTGAAATAAAACTAGTAACATTCCCTGAAAAATTTAAAACCACGACAGCAATAGTTGAATTCTGGTCTCCAGTAATACCAGGAATAATATTAAAGGAAAGTGAGACTCTCCACAAATACGGCTATGATTTAACGCCAGTGCAAAATCGCGAATTCCAAAAGTCGGAAACATCAGAAGAATTTCTTCAAACTCAGCAATCGAATCAAAAGCTCAACACCACGAATAATCCTCTAAATCCCTATGGGGAAAACATATTTGTTTCCATAAAGAATGGAGAAAGGAGAAGCTGGAGTAAAAATACTCCAAAGAGGGAAATAACAACGAGAGACCACTCATGGGCCTGGATCGCGGAGAATCTGAATAGCAACAAACAGGACAAAGAAAAGAAATGCCCCGTTTAACACAGGTTTGACCATCTCTTCCTGGAATATTGCTGGAAAAACACAAGAAAAATTTGCTGTAATAACAAAAGACCGTTCAGAGATTGTGACCTTACAAGAAACCTGGTCTATAACAAATTTTGACCAAGAAGAATACTACGTATTCGATATCCCCGCAGAGCAGGTTGACCGGGGACACGCGAAGGGTGGGATAGCAATTCTTCTTATCGAAGACTACAAGTGGGCCCAAGAAATAATCCCAATTGATTCAAAGAATTTTCAATGCATCAAGATCAAATTTGGGATCGACCCACTAGAAACCCTAAAAGATCTCCTTATCTTCAATGTTTATATCCCCCCGGAGCAAAAATGGATGCACTTGCAATAGAAATTCTCGAGGATATCGAAAAGGTAGTAGAGGGACAAGGCTTTCCGTCACTCTTTATTACAGGCGACTTCAATGGGAAAATATCAAACGAGTTACTTGAAAAATGGGCAAACTGGGACAAAGAAGAAGCTCTGGCAATCTCCACTCCACTATTTCCCAAAGAATATAAAGCCGATAAAAGAGGGAAAATCCTATTAGCCTCACCCCGACGTTAAATGGAGTAATATTAAACAGCAATGTAGAAGGAGATATTCCAGCATCACCCACAAGACAAGGGAGCTGCAGCTCCTCAATCCTGGACACAATGATCTGTAGCTCGGATCTGTTCGGCACTGTTTCACAACTCAAGATTAACTTTGCACGGGGAAGCGACCATGCAATCCTGCAAGCAGATACAGAGTGGAAAACACAACTTGCATTACCAGGTCACATTATGTATACTCATAGTACAGTTATGGTGAACCAAGCCCAAGGACGGATTCAGTGGAATTCATCGTTACTCAACAAAATTATTAACGCAATTGACATGACACAACTATTACAGACAACTCACTCTACAAATACGATAAAAAAAATTGAAATAGTCACTAAAAAGCTGATACAAAAATTACAGGAAAAATTAAAACAACGGGGCCCAACAAAGAACCAAAACAAAAAACCGAACTTAATCACTAATACAAAGCAATTAAATAAACTGATAAGGTCGCAGGTTCTCGAATACTCTTCATCTAAACAACTAGAAATTAACAAATTGAAAATCCAGTGTAGGAGAGAAAAAGCAAAAAACAAAGAAAAAACCCAGGATAAAAACTGGGTTGACTTCCAGATAGCAGCAAAACAGAATAACCAACGTGCATACTGGAATATAATTGCCAAAGAAATAGGCACAAAAAAGCATTACAAGCTATCCCGGTCCCCCCAGCAGAATGGGAATCATTCCTAGCCAACTTATACAAATCAAATACTGCCTCAGAAAGGACTAACAGCCAGGCTAGAACTCTTGGAGTAAATACATTGGATATCGGAGCACCAAGTCCCTTTTCAATCGAGTTACACATAAAAAAGGCAAGAACGTCAGGAGCAAGGGGTCCGGACCAAATTCCGATCAAAGTCCTCCAAAGCAATCCTAAAGCATGGAGCAAGTTCTTATCTCCCCTCTTTAGCCACATTTTCACAACAGGGGACATCCCTAAATCTTAGAAAGGGAGCATTGTAATCCCAATACACAAGAAGGGTTCAAGGCTGCTTCCCGGCAACTACAGGCAGATAGCTCTCCTGGACGCAACAGGAAAGATCTTTGCAGCAGCAGTATTAGACCACCTTAAAGACTGGGTTTTCTCATCAGGTCTAATTCCTTTATATCAAGCTGTATTCAGACCAAAGCACTCGGTCACTGATAACATCGCTGTATTGCAAACCATACTAGACAAATACGTGTCCTCAAAATCTCAGGTTGTGTATGCCGCTTTCGTCGACTTTACCACCGCATTCGCTAGGGTAGATAGAGGAACGCTTTGGAGAAAACTCAGCAAAATGGGTATCCCAGATCACCTACTCCACGTAATAACATCACTACATTCCGGGACTTGGTGTCAGGTCCAAATGGGGAGGGAGAAGGGCCTCACAAGCCCAATTCCGACCCCAAACGGCCTTAGACAAGGATGCCTTCTTGCTCCCTTATTGTTTTCCCTATATCTCAGCGACCTACCTGAATGTTTTAAACAGATCTGCAACTTTCCACCTAAAATTGCTCTCCACAAAATTCACACCATGATGTATGCAGATGATGTAATCATTTTAGACTTAACACCATTTGGCCTGCAAAGAAGCCTGCAAGCACTCCACAACTACACGGAGGAAAATTATCTAATACCGAATATCACAAAAACAAAAATAGTCCCATTCTCGGGAAGGAAACGGAGTGCCAAATTCAACTGGACTCTAGGGGGAAAATCAGTGGAAGTGACAAACGAGTACACCTATCTAGGTCGGATCTTTACAAAGTCCCTACAAAATGTGCTCCATATACAGAATCTAAACCGGAAAGCCGACGTTCACGCAGGGGCACTATCACGTTTATATGCCTCGACCGGTTATAGACATTTCTCTTCGCTACTCCAGGTATATAGTGCCAAGATTCCGCCTGTGCTTTCATATGCTCTTGAACACATCCCACTAACTCAATGGAAACACCTAGATCTAAAAGAAGGGAAGATCCTACGGAAACTCACAAAGATGTCCCAAGCAGTCCCGGTACAAGCTCTTCGCCTCGAATTTTCACTAGGCAGTTCCTATGCTAGAGGAATCAGCAATGTCATTAGATGGGCATATAACCTCCTCCACGCGGAAGAAGGATCGCTACGATCCCTACTTAAAACAGAGACATCTGACCAAGGAACTTCAAAATATGTATTCTGTAGGAATGTCTCAACTGCTTTTAAATTATCTAACGTTAATATTGATTTGTTACAATCATGGACTCCTGCCCAGCTAAAGCTTTTCTTAAAAAACTTCACTCCAAGACTAAGCTTTGACCTTGACTTTCAGCACTGCGCTAAACTGTCACTATATAAAAATATGCGGAAACTTTGGTCTACAGGAAAACACAACAGTATATTTATTTTAACCTAAAGCATGGTGTTAGGAGATCAATTGTATTGCTCCGATTCGAGATACTTCCCCTAAAATCTTTTACTTACAAGTGGCTACCAAAAGAAAAATCTAGTAGTCTCTGTAACTTATGTAATGGTGGAGAGCAAGACTTGGATCATTTGTTGTTTACTTGCCCAAATGCGACAGTTGTAGAAGCAAGAAAAAGGTTTCTACAACCAATTTATATAAAATGTAGAATTACCTCTGTTCAGGACTTGATCTCGCTCTGCAAGGTTCCGCCAAATGAATTTGTATGTTATAATTTATTTAAATTTTTAAAATCCTTTTTAACTTTGTATTAGAATGAAATCTTTTATCATCTTATTGCTAAAACTTTTATATCATGTATCAAATATTTGTGGTTCTCAGCTGAGAACTAAATCAAATAAACTTAGACTTAAACTTAAACTCATGCCTCTTTCTGCACCTCTTTTGCTTCTTTCTGCATTTCTCTTACCTCTTTCTGCACCCTCTTTCTGCATCTCTCTTGCCACTTTCTGCACCTCTCTTGCCTGTTTCTGCACTTCTCTTGCCTCTTTCTGCACCTCACTTGCTTCTTTCTGGAGTTCCCTTGCTTCTTTCTGCACCTCTATTGCTTTTTTCTGCACCCCTTTTGCCTCTTTCTGCACCTATGTTGCTACTTTCTGTACTTCTCTTGCTTCTTTCTGAACCTCTCTTGCTTCTTTCTGCACGCCTCTTCCCTCTTTCTGCACCTCTGTTACCTGTTTCTGCACCTCTTGCCTCTTTCTGCACTTCTCTTGCCTATTTCTGCAACTCTCTTGCTTCTTTCTGCACCTCTGTTGCCGCTTTCTGCACCCCACTTGCTTCTTTCCGCACCCCTCTTGCCTCTTTCTGCACTTCTCTTGCCTCTTTCTGCACCTCTGTTGCTTCTTTCTGCATCCCTGTTCCCTCTTTCTGCACCTCTCTGCCTGTTTCTGCACCTCTCTTGCCTCGTTCTGCAGTTTTCTTGCTTCTTTCTGCAGCTCTGTTGCTTCTTTCAGCACTTCTCTTCTCTCTTTCTGCACCCCTCTTGCCTCTTTCTGCACCTCACTTGCCTCTTTCTGTACCTCTCTTGCCTCTTTCTGCACCTGTCTTGCCTCTTTCTGCATCTCACTTGCCTTCTTCTGCACTTCTCTTCCTTTTTTCTGCACCTTTCTTGTTTGTTTCTGCAACTGTCTTGTCTGTTTCATCACTTCTCTTGCTTCTATCTGCACCTCTGTTGCTTCTTTCAGCACTTCTCTTGCCTCTTTCTGCACTTTTTTTGCCTGTTTCTGCAACTCTCTTGCCTCTTTCATCACTTCTCTTGCCTCTTTCTGCACCCCTCTTCCGTCTTTCTGCACCTCTCTTGCCTCTTTCTGTACCCCTGTTCCCTCTTTCTGCACCTCTCTTGCCTGTTTCTGTACCTCTCTTGCCTCTTTCTGCACTTCTCTTGCCTCTTTCTGCACCTCTGGTTCTTTCTGTACTTCTCTTGCCTCTTTTTGCACTCCTCGTGCCTCTTTCTGCACCTCTGTTACTTCCTTCTGCACTTCTCTTGCTTCTTTCGACACCTCTCTTGCCTATTTCTGCACCCATCTTCCCTCTTTCTGCACCTCTCTTGCCTTTTTCTGCAGTTCTCTTGCCTCTTTCTGCACCTCTGTTGCTTCTTTCTGCACTTCTCTTGCCTCTTTCTGCACTCCTCTTGCGAATTTCTGCACCCCTCTTGCCTCTTTCTGCACCCCTCTTCCCTCTTTCAGCACTTCTCTTGCCTCTTTCTGCACCTCTGTTGCTTTTTTCAGCACTTCTCTTGCCTCTTTCGGCACCCCTCTTGCCTCCTTCTGCACTTCTGTTGCCTCTTTCTGCACCCCTCTTGCCACTTTCTGCACCCCTGTTGCTTCTTTCTGTACTTCTTTTGCTTCTTTCTGTACCTCTCTTGCGTCTTTCTTCACCCTCCTTACCTCTTTCTGCACATCTCTTGTCTCTTTGTGCATCTCTCTTGTCTCTTTGTGCACCTCTCTTGCCTTTTTCTACACTTCTGTTGTCTCTTTCTGCACCTCTGTTGTTCTTTCTGCACTTCTCTTACCTCTTTGTGCACTTCTGTTGCTTTTTTCATCACTTCTCTTGCCTCTTTCTGCACCCCTCTTGCTTCTTTCTGCACTTCTCTTGCTTCTTTCTGTACCCCTCTTGCCTCTTTCTGCACCCCTCTTCCCTCTTTCTTCACCTCTCTTGCCTCTTTCTGCACTTCTATTGCCTCTTTCTGCACCTCTGTTGGTTCTTTCATCACTTCTCTTGCCTCTTTCTGCACCCCTCTTCCGTCTTTCTGCACCTCTCTTGCCTCTTTCTGTACCCCTGTTCCCTCTTTCTGCACCTCTCTTGCCTGTTTCTGTACCTCTCTTGCCTCTTTCTGCACTTCTCTTGCCTCTTTCTGCACCTCTGGTTCTTTCTGTACTTCTCTTGCCTCTTTTTGCACTCCTCGTGCCTCTTTCTGCACCTCTGTTACTTCCTTCTGCACTTCTCTTGCTTCTTTCGACACCTCTCTTGCTTCTTTCTGCACCTCTCTTGCCTATTTCTGCACCCATCTTCCCTCTTTCTGCACCTCTCTTGCCTTTTTCTGCAGTTCTCTTGCCTCTTTCTGCACCTCTGTTGCTTCTTTCTGCACTTCTCTTGCCTCTTTCTGCACTCCTCTTGCGAATTTCTGCACCCCTCTTGCCTCTTTCTGCACCCCTCTTCCCTCTTTCAGCACTTCTCTTGCCTCTTTCTGCACCTCTGTTGCTTTTTTCAGCACTTCTCTTGCCTCTTTCGGCACCCCTCTTGCCTCCTTCTGCACTTCTGTTGCCTCTTTCTGCACCCCTCTTGCCACTTTCTGCACCCCTGTTGCTTCTTTCTGTACTTCTTTTGCTTCTTTCTGTACCTCTCTTGCTTCTTTCTTCACCCTCCTTACCTCTTTCTGCACATCTCTTGTCTCTTTGTGCATCTCTCTTGTCTCTTTGTGCACCTCTCTTGCCTTTTTCTACACTTCTGTTGTCTCTTTCTGCACCTCTGTTGTTCTTTCTGCACTTCTCTTACCTCTTTGTGCACTTCTGTTGCTTTTTTCATCACTTCTCTTGCCTCTTTCTGCACCCCTCTTGCTTCTTTCTGCACTTCTCTTGCTTCTTTCTGCACCCCTCTTGCCTCTTTCTGCACCCCTCTTCCCTCTTTCTTCACCTCTCTTGCCTCTTTCTGCACTTCTATTGCCTCTTTCTGCACCTCTGTTGGTTCTTTCTGCACTTCTCTTGCCTCTTTCTGCACCCCTCTTGCCTCTTTCTGCACCTCTGTTGCTTCTTTCTGCACTTCTCTTGCTTCTTTCTGCACCCCTCTTCCCTCTTTCTGCACCTCTCATGCCTCCTTCTGCACCTCTCTTGCCTCTTTCTACAGTTCTCTTGCCTCTTTCTCCACCCCTCTTGCCTCTTTCTGCACCTCTGTTGCTTCTTTCTGCACTTCTCTTGCCTCTTTCATCACCCCTCTTCCCTCTGTCTGCACCTCTGTTGGTTCTTTCTGCATTTTTCTCTTGCCTCTTTCTACACCTCTCGCCTTTTTCTGCGCATCTCTTGCCTCATTCTGCACTTCTCTTGCCTCTTTCTGCACTTCTCTTGCTTCTTTCTGTGCTTCTCTTGCTTCTTCCTGCGCTTCTCTTGCTTCTTGCTGCACTTCTCTAGCCTCTTTCTGCACTTCTCTTGCCTCTTTCTGCACCTCTGTTGCTTTTTTCTGCACTTCTCTTGCCTCTTTCATCATCCCTCTTTCTTCTGTCTACACCTCTGTTAGTTCTTTCTGCAGTTCTCTTGCCTCTTTCTACACCTCTCTTGCCTTTTTCTGCGCATCTCTTGCCTCTTTATGCACTTCTCTTGCCTTTCTGCGCATCTCTTGCCTCTTTATGCACTTCTCTTGCCTTTCTGCACTTCTCTTGCTTCTTTCTGTGCTTCTCTTGCTTCTTTCTGCGCTTCTCTTGCTTCTTTCTGCCCTTCTCTTGCCTCTTTCTGCACTTCTATTGCCTCTTTCTGCACCTCTGGTTCTTTCTGTACTTCTCTTGCCTCTTTCTGCACCTCTGTTGCTTCTTTCTGCACTTCTCTTGCTTCTTTCTGCACCTCTCTTGCTTCTTTCTGTACCCCTCTTGCGTCTTTCTACACCCCATTCCCTTTTTCTGCACCCCTCTTCCCTCTTTCTGTACCTCTCTCACCTCTTTCTGTACTTCTCTTGCCTCTTTCTGCACCACAGTTGCCTTGTCTTCCCTCTTTCTGCACATCTCTTATCTCTTTGTGCACCTCTCTTTCCTTTTTCTACACTTCTGTTGTCTCTTTCTGCACCTCTGTTGTTCTTTCTGCACTTCTCTTACCTCTTTCTGCACCTCTGTTGCTTTTTTCAGCACTTCTCTTGCCTCTTTCTGCACCCCTCTTGCTTCTTGCTGCACTTCTCTTGCTTCTTTCTGAACCCCTCTTGCCTCTTTCTGCACCCCTCTTCCCTCTTTCTATACCTCTCTTGCCTCTTTCTGCACCCCTGTTCCCCCTTTCTGCACCTCTCTTGCCTGTTTCTGCACCTCTCTTGCCTCTTTCTGCACCTCTGTTGGTTCTTTCTGCACTTCTCTTGCTTCTTTCTGCACCCCTCTTGCCTCTGTCTGCACCCCTCTTCCCTCTTTCTGCACCTCTCTTGCCTCTTTCTACAGTTCTCTTGCCTCTTTCTGCACCTCTCTTGCCTCTTTCTGCACTTCTCTTGCCTCTTTCAGAACCCCTCATGCCTCTGTCTGCACCTCTGTTGGTTCTTTCTGCAATTCTCTTGCCTCTTTCTACACCTCTCTTGCCTTTTTCAGAGCATCTCTTGCCTCTATCTGCAATTCTCTTGTACTTTCTGCACTTCTCTTGCTTCTTTCTGTGCTTCTCTTGCTTCTTTCTGCACTTCTCTTGCTTCTTTCTGCAGTTCTCTTGCCTCTTTTTGCACTTCTATTGCCTCTTTGTGCACCTCTGTTGGTTCTTTCTGTACTTCTCTTGCCTCTTTCTGCACCCCTCTTGCCTCTTTCTGCACCTCTGTTGCCTCTTTCTGCACTTCTGTTGCTTCTTTCTGCACCCCTCTTGCATCTTTCTGCACCCCTCTTCCCTCTTTCTGCACCTCTCTTGCCTCCTTCTGCACCTCTCTTGCCTCTTTCTACAGTTCTCTTGATTCTTTCTGCACCTCTGTTGCTTCTTTCTGTACTTCTCTTGCCTCTTTCAGCACCCCTCATGCCTCTGTCTGCACCTCTGTTGGTTCTTTCTGCAGTTTTCTTGCCTCTTTCTGCACCTCTCTTGCCTTTTTCGGAGCATCTCTTGCCTCTTTCTGCACTTCTCTTGCCTCTTTCTGCACTTCTCTTGCTTCTTTCAGCGCTTCTCTTCTTTCTGCACTTCTCTTGCCTCTTTCTGCACTTCTCTTGTCTCTTTCTACATTTCTGTTGCTTCTTTCTGGACTTCTATTGTCTCTTTCTGCAACCCTCTTGCCTCTTTCAGCACCTCTGTTGCTTCTTTCTGCACTTCTCTTTCTTCTTTCTGCACCCCTGTTGCCTCATTCTGTACTTGTCTTCCCTCTTTATGCACCTCTCTTGTCTCTTTGTGCACATCTGTTGTCTCTTTCTGTACCCCTCTTGCCTCTTTCTGCACCTCTGTTGCTTCTTTCTGCACTTCTCTTGCCTCTTTCTGCATTTCTGTTGCTTCTTTCTGCACTTCTCTTGCCTCTTTCTCTATATCTGTTCCTTCTTTCTGCACTTCTCTTGCCTCTTTCTGTACCTCTGTTACTTCTTTCAGCACTTCTCTTGCCTCTTTCTGCATCCCTGTTCCCTCTTTATGCACCTCTCTTGCCTGTTTCTGCAACTCTCTTGCCTCTTCCTGCAAGTCTCTTTCCTGTTTCTGCACCTCTCTTGCCTTTTCTGCTCCTCTCTTGCCTCTTTCTGCACTTCTCTTGTCTCTTTCTACACTTCTCTTTCCTCTTTCTGCTCCTCTCTTGCCTCTTTCTGCACTTCTCTTGTCTCTTTCTACACTTCTCTTTCCTCTTTCTGCACTTCTCTTGCCTCTTTCTGCATATTTCTTACTATTTCTGCACCTCTCGTTTTTTTCTGCAATTCTCTTGCTTCTTTCTGTACTTCTTTTGCCTGTTTCTATATTGAAATGGGAAGTGCAAGCTGTCAAGTTTAAAGGTCTGCGTGCTCTAGTGACTGAGGTATATGTCTACTTGTACATGTATTCTCACTTGTGTTATGCATCTGAAGATGGTAGCTTAAAAAGCGGGTAGCTTCTCTTATAGGTGGTCAAATCTTCTTAGTTTAGCTCTGTCATTCGGTTGCACAGGCAGACATGTCTTATGTATATAAGTTTTATAGAGCCCTCAAATATACTATTAAATACGCATGTGCCCTGTATTATGAGCAGAAAGAAATACATACACCTTCTTGTACACAAATTTACAGAGTATGCTGTTTGAAACACGGGTATTCAAGTATTTGTATGTTTATTTTTATGTAACATGTGACCAGGTAAAAGCAGAGACACACGCATGCATACCTTCACAAACTTGGTCAAACTTACAACAGTGATATGGTTAGGATGGCTGTTTTACATTTGGTAGGCCTAACATTCTGAGCAGTTGATGAATAGTGAACCTTCAAGAGAAAAGTGAGGTTTAAGAGATCTTGGGAGAAGGATTAGTGATTAGGCTACTTTGTATGAATCTGTGGAAAGGTATAGTTGAAGTAGGCCTCTTTCTGCACCTTTGTTGCTTCTTTCTGCACTTCTCTTGCTTCTTTTTGCACCTTTATTCCTATTTCTGGACTTTTGTTGCCTCTTTCTGCATTTTTCTTGATTCTTTCTGCATTTTTCTTGCTTCTTTCTGCACCTCTCTTGCATCTTTCTGCGCTTCTCTTCTTTGTGAGCCTTTCTTCCTCTTTCTGTACATGTCCTACCTATGTAGGCATTGTTAGAAATTAGCACTTTAAAAACCTTAGAATTTCACTGAAAAAAACACAGGTTTCAGGGACATTATAGTTAAGGATTAGCATTTAAAAAACCTTAGAAATTCACTGAAAAAACCACAGGTTTCAGGGACATTATAGTTAGGAATTAGCATTTAAAAAACCTTAGAAATTCACTGAAAAAAACACAGGTTTCAGGGACGTTATAGTTAGTACTTAGCATTTAAAAAAACCTTAGATATTCACTGAAAAAAACCCCGGTTTCAGGGACGCTATACTTAGGCTGACATTTCACTCGTACAAAACCAGAGAAATTCAGCCGTTATACTTAGCTGAGCTAACTATAACTCCTGCCCCCGCAATGCACTGCTGATGACATCACATATTACATCACTCATGACATGGTCAGTGACATCACTGATGACATCACTGATGACATCTCAAATGAAATCACTCATGACATCACTGATGACATCATCCACTTAATACCTGATGCACCTCCTCACACCCTAATATAACCTTTCATACACCCACTCTAAAATACAGACAACCATTTTTTAAGCCATAGACACACCAATACCAGTTAGTACATACCCACTCACTGATTCATAAGTCTACACACACATCCACTCACTCACCCATACAGTCACTCATCAATACAGCCACTGATATATGCACTCATACACCCATACAGACACTCACACACTGCCACTCACCCATAGAGTAACTCACACATCTAGTCAGACACCCAAAGAATCAATCACACTGCCATTTACTCACCTATACAGTTATACACACACCACCTCACTTATTCATACAGATAGTAACACATACTTACTCTCTTCTACAAACACTTACACAAGCACACACTCACCCATATAGCCACTCTCACTCTCACTCACTCACACATACAGTCACTTATATACTCCAACACTCACATATACTGCCTTTCACATATGCAGTTACTCAGCCATATACCACTGAGACATCCATACACTCACCGACAAAGCCATATGCACACTCACGCAACCATACCGTCCCTCACAGACGCAATCATGAAGCCATACACCCAGGGATTCACCCACTCATACATCCATGCAGGGAGTCACACAGCCCCTCACCCACCCACACAGACACTCAGGCACCCATACAGGTCCTCAGACAACTAACCAATAACCCATATAGACACTCATGTACCTACTCACCAACCCATGCAGCCACTTACACACCAACTGACAGACTGATACACACATTTACACAGATTATTCACTCACCCATACACTCACTAAGACACGTCTAATCACTCACTCATACAGTCAGTCACGCACCCAACAAATCATGCATATAGACACTCATACACCCACTCATTCTTCAAATACACCTTGGCATATATATATAACATTCTTAAACTTTTTAGAAACACACACTCACAGGATGATGTCATCAGAGATGTCATTTGAGATGTCATCGGTGATGTCATGAGTGATGTCACTGACCATGTCATGAGTGATGTAATATGTGATGTCATCAACAGTGTATTGCGGGGGCGCGAGTTATAGTTAGCTCAGCTAAGTATTACGGCTGAATTTCTCTGGTTTTGTATGAGTGAAATGTCAGCCTAACTATAACGTCCCTGAAACCTGTGGTTTTTTTCAGTGAATATCTAAGGTTTTTGAAATGCTAATTCCTAACTATAACTTCCCTGAAACCTGTGGTTTTTTCAGTGAATATATATATATATATGTATATATATCTCATCCAAATTCCCTCCTCGAAGGGAAATGAGCCGCACTCTCAACAGTGACTGTAGATACAATTTATTTATTTATTCAGTTTTCCTGACGCGTTTTGGTCGTCTTCGACCTTTGTCAAAGGATAAGTTTTGGCATCTGAACTCCACAATGTCATTTGCGTCCTTACTTTATTAAAGTTTTAGCCCCCTGGTGGACAACCTCTGATAGGTCCTGGCAGTGAATTTTGGGACATGTGGTTCATGATTCAGCCCTCCGGTGGGTGATGCCACAATTTCACTTCGTTTTTTCAAAAAATAAAATCTATTTGCACTCACTGTTCACTCCATAGCATCTCCATTTTCAAGTGTGCAGGGAGACCATGCCAAAGCCAGTCTTCGGCGGCACACAAACTGTCCCTTAGCGTTTTCACGTTCATCAAAGAGGGTTCGTTTTCGGGCAGTAGCGGCGCTCTCGCTGGCGGTACGTTGCTCCACGGCTGAACCATGCCGTTTAAATCTCATCCAAACTCCCTCCTCGAAGGGAAATGAGCCGCACTCTCAACAGTGACTGTAGATACAATTTATTTATTTCCTCAGTTTTCCTGACGCGTTTCGGTCGTCTTCGACCTTTGTCAAAGGATAAGTTTTGGCATCTGAACTCCACAATGTCATTTGCGTCCTTAATTTATTAAAGTTTTAGCCCCCTGGTGGACAACCTCTGATAGGTCCTGGCAGTGAATCTTGGGACATGTGGTTCATGATTCAGCCCTCCGGTGGGTGATGCCACAATTTCACTTCGTTTTTTCAAAAAATAAAATCTATTTGCACTCACTGTTCACTCCATAGCATCTCCATTTTCAAGTGTGCAGGGAGAGCATGCCAAAGCCAGTCTTCGGCGGCGCACAAACTGTCCCTTGGCGTTTTCACGTTCATCAAAGAGGGTTCGTTCTCGGGCAGTAGCGGCGCTCTCGCTGGCGGTGCGTTGCTCCACGGCTGAACCACGCCATTTAAATCTCATCCAAACTCCCTCCTCGAAGGGAAATGAGCCACACTCTCAACAGTGACTGTAGATACAATTTATTTATTTCCTCAGTTTTCCTGACGCGTTTCGGTCGTCTTCGACCTTTGTCAAAGGATAAGTTTTGGCATCTGAACTCCACAACGTCATTTGCGTCCTTAATTTATTAAAGTTTTAGCCCCCTGGTGGACAACCTCTGATAGGTCCTGGCAGTGAATCTTGGGACATGTGGTTCATGATTCAGCCCTCCGGTGGGTGATGCCACAATTTCACTTCGTTTTTTCAAAAAATAAAATCTATTTGCACTCACTGTTCACTCCATAGCATCTCCATTTTCAAGAGTGCAGGGAGACCATGCCGAAGCTAGTCTTCGGTGGCGCACAAACTGTACCTTGGCGTTTTCACGTTCATCAAAGAGGGTTCGTTTTCGGGCAGTAGGGGTGCTCTCGCTGGCGGTGCGTTGCTCCATGGCTGAACCACGCCGTTTAAATCTCATCCAAACTCCCTCCTCGAAGGGAAATGAGCCGCACTCTCAACAGTGACTGTAGATACAATTTATTTATTTCCTCAGTTTTCCTGACGCGTTTCGGTCGTCTTCGACCTTTGTCAAAGGATAAGTTTTGGCATCTGAACTCCACAATGTCATTTGCGTCCTTAATTTATTAAAGTTTTAGCCCCCTGGTGGACAACCTCTGATAGGTCCTGGCAGTGAATCTTGGGACATGTGGTTCATGATTCAGCCCTCCGGTGGGTGATGCCACAATTTCACTTCGTTTTTTCAAAAAATAAAATCTATTTGCACTCACTGTTCACTCCATAGCATCTCCATTTTCAAGAGTGCAGGGAGACCATGCCGCAGCAAGTCTTCGGCGGCGCACAAACTGTCCCTTGGCGTTTTCACGTTCATCAAAGAGGGTTCGTTTTCGGGCAGTAGCGGCGCTCTCGCTGGCGGTGCGTTGCTCCACGGCTAAACCACACCGTTTAAATCTCATCCCCCAATTTACAACGCACCAGGGGGTGTGTTTGCACACTTGTAATATCAGGCCCCGCCCCCTCCCTGCACCACTGTGCAAACGCGCCCTCTGGCGCATTGTAAGTTGGGAGATTAAGTCCCCTTGAATCCTGAGGGTTCCTGGGGGCCAACTAGCCCACCAGGTACCTCCAGTAAGCGCCACAGAGCTGCGTTGCAGAGAGGTGTAAAAAGGGGCATGGCCTCGGACCACCTCTCTGCAACGCAGCTCTGTGGTGCTTACTGGAGGTACCTGGTGGGCTAGTTGGCCCCCAGGGACCCTCAGGATTCAAGGGGACTTAATCCCCCAATTTACAACACGCCAGGACCTGGCCCACCCGGGGGCCTCATTAAAATGCGATTCATTTTTTAAAATAATTTCGGTGGGATTCGCGACCCCAATGTGAATTTCGCTGAAATTATTTATAAAAAAATGCTTTTCTTTGCCCTGGGGGTCCTTGTGGGACCCCCTGAGCAGGCCTAGGGGGTCAGGGTGTTTCTACCCTGCCCCCTTTTCTTGTTTTTCATATTTTTTTCACTGTTTTCTTGTGACTCGGTTCTACCAAGTCACAAGATGGCTGCCAACACTTCCTGGTTTGGAGTGTTGGCAGCCAATGAGAATGAAGCTCGTGCTCGCAAGGGTTCGCGAACCCACCGCACCCACAGATATTGATATTTTTTTTCTTTTTCTAATTTCTCAGGAACTACTGAACGGATTTACACCATTTAACAAAAAAGGATCTTTCTGAACCAAGACCTACCTTTTTGCCAAATTTGGTGTAATTCCGTTCAGCAGTTCGGGCTGTAGCATTGTCTAAAGTTTCCTATGGGAAATTACATGGGGAAAACGCGTTTTGGGACCCCCCTTTTTTCTCGGCCCCTGCTTGACGAATCACCCCGAAACTTTCAAGACAGCAGCTGACCGGAGCGCCCCACTAGTTTTGTAAATTTCGTGAAGATTCGTCAACCGGCGCCAAAGTTATTGGGAAAAGAAAAAACGCTTTTTGAATAGAAACGAGGTCCTAACTATAACTACCTACTGGCGACCGCCAGTAGGTAATATATATATATATATATCCAAACCTTCATTGAATACAGTAAAGAACGGTACCCAGACAGTTTTGGCAAATACATTTTGAGACAAGCACCATTGTCCGAGTGCTGCCCTTTACTGTATTCGGTGAAGGTTTGGAAAGTTGTGGGCGTTGACGGCGGTCGCGCCATTTCAGCGGCACCCTTGGTGTTTGGGTTGCACACCGGCAAACACCAATTTAGTTTGGATACATATATATATATATACACACACACACACATGTCTATATATCGGTTGTTACCACACAAAAAATGCATGCTAAAGAGTCACAGTGTAATACAATGCATTGTAAAGGTAAACACAGCGCCGTATTATATGTGTGGTAAATGCATGCTTGCTAACAACTGATATTCCCCCTTGCAAGCTTAGCAAAAAATGTAAACAAATCTGTTTTAGATGCCAGCTGCAAAGCTGGCTTATTAATTCTTAAATATCTTCTCTCTTTTTCCCCTGTCCTTGTTAGGTTTTAAGTTTGTGTCTTCCTAAAGCACCAAGAAGCATCTTTAATGAGTGCTCACCAAATATATTACAGCATAACATTCTGATGGATACTTTTACCGACAGATTCCTTACATGTAGAACAACACCAGGTGTCAGATTGGATCCGGAAATTTCAAAACTCTCACGTCGCAGGTAGGGGGGGGGCGTTAGCTTCGGACTACCCTGGAAGTAACATCAGGTGACATCCCCAAAACCATATAGTGTCCGCCTCTGCCCAAAGAGGCAGTTCCCTTTTTACCACCCCTTCAACACATATCCAGAGCTTGCTCTTCAGAATTGTCATATTTCCTAACAGTAAAAATGTGCAGTACAGTGTCTCCACACAAAACTTTGGGTTTTACGCCCTGCATGGACAGCAAGGGACAGATGTCAGTTAATGACTCCCACTCCATTCGTCTTTAGTGCCTTGGGTCGGAACATGATTCACATTTCTGTACATCTTTCCTGAGCATGCATCCAAAGGCGATCAAGGAGCAGGAGGCCAAACTATTAACGGCTTGGGCTAGGGAAGACAGACAAAGTCGTTGATGTTCCAGACCTTGTTCCAGGTCACCATCATCCCATTTGTCTGCAGCAAAGCGACAGCAGCATAAGAAACACAGGAAACAAGGAAAAGGTAAGTCTCCCCATTGTCCTCTGACTCCCACAGGATCTTTGTCTTCGGAACCCGAGTTGGCTGTCATGGGGCTTAATAATCTTCTCCTAGCGGTATGCTCCATTGACTCTGCTGAACTCGATCCCGGAACTGTCTCGATCTCCACCAGCTCCACCACCATCTGGCCCCTTAACACCAATACCTTTATTTCCAGGAAATCCAATGCTGGCACCGGCCCTTCCACAATTCCAGACTCCAGGCACTGACCCAGTAGCATTGATTAATGCCATGTATAACATTTTCACCAGGACTTCGGTGCCCTCCGGTGCTTCTTCGTGGCCCATTGAACCAAACAGCTTTCCTTTGTTTTTGCCTCTGGCACTGACGCCCTTCTGCTGCATCCCTCCTGGACCAATGGTAGATTCTCTAGTGGCTTTAAGGTACACCATGCCCTGGACGGCACTACCTCATCCAGAAAATGTGCCTCCACCACTGGTGTCAAGCTCAGCGGCAGTCGCTGAGGTTACACCACAGAGCAATTCAAGACAGGAGGCACAGAAGCTCCTTGAAGAGGAAGACAACAGTAGAAAAATGTATGATTTACTTTGAACGGTACCGAGAGATATATATGAATATGGCGAGGATGATGATGGAGGCCTGTCAGCTAGTGGATTGGACACTTCACCTGAACTGGTCATGGAGTTTCCTACTGGGTGCAATACTGCAGAGGTGAAGGTCTTTCATATGGTGGTTTACAAAGGCGGCAAATGTGTTGGACCTTCAGCTCCCTATAGTACAGGTAAAGACCAACGTCCTCACTGAGGTTCTTCTTCCATCAACTCCAACATCTGAACCATTGCTACCCTTCAACAATGCCCTCCTAGACCCAGTCCTAGAAGTGTGGGACTAACCAACATCAGCTCCTGCGGTCAATCGACTAGTGGCTAGATGTTACCATCCTGCTCCAGGTGACCCACCGTTTCTCTCTGCTTACCTCTCTCATGAAACCCTGGTAATTCAGGCATCATGTTCATTTGGGTAGTAAGCAGGTACCTTCCCTGCACTCCCTTTGGACAGGGAATCAAAACACCCGCAGCCTGTGGCAAGAAGACCTTCTCTGCAAGCAGTATGACACTAAAGTCTCTTAACGCCAATTGTCCTCTGGCGTGCTACAACCACACCCTTTGGGACATGACTCAAATGATTGTTCCCACATTCCGAAGACATGAGGGCACACTTCCAGGAAGTGATCGACAGACAAAATGCCTTCTGACACATCATAAAATCTGGCTAGGATACGGCAGACTTTGTGGCACCTTTTTCTCCATTCATGCAAAATGCTTGGCTGTGTCCATCTAGCTATTCCTCAGACATTCAGGCTAAAATACCTCCAGTTCAAGCGTTTTAGTGGCTTTTCAAGGGCCCTTTTTTTGCCAACGACAGGCCTTTCAACTACAAGCTGAGCAGCAACAGCAAAAATAAATCCCTTTATTGGGCAATACAAGAGTTGAGGCAAGAGCAGAGGATCTGCCCAGCAACCCTCCTTCTCCTCCTCATCCTCTCCTGCATCACCAGGAAAGCAGACCTAATTTTCTCCCCCAATGTCAGTCAGAGCCTGTGGGGGAGAGGGTGTCCTGTTTTCCCCCGGCCTGGACAGCCATTACTTTGGACCAGTGGGTCGTCCAAATCGTACAAACGGGTTACACCCTTTCCTTCCTTCAGACTCCACCCCCTGCTACAGACCGTTCTCTGCTCCCCCCTTGACCACCTGGCTATGCTGCAGCAAGAATTGGCAGTGCTTTTGCGGAAATGAGCTGTGGAACCAGTGCCAGAGCAGGGAATAGGTCAGGGTTGTTATGCACGTTAGTTCCTGGTCCCTCAGAAAGTTGTCGGTCTGTGCCAAATCCTGAACCTCAACTACCTGAACTTCTTCCTCAAGAACGAAAAGTTCAAGGTGCTGGCCCTAGCGCAAGTGTTGCTGGGGCTTGAGCTTGGAGACTGGATGGTGTCACTCAACCTGCAGGATGTATATATCCACATCCCTATCTTGCGGTCACACCGGAAGCACATGTAATTTGCGGTGGGTTCTATGTACTACCAATTTACGGTACTTCCCTTTGGTTTAACATCAGCATCTTGAGTCTTTACGAAGGTTATGACAGTAGTTGCAGCTCATCTCAGAAGGTTGAGCATCCCCATTTCCCCATACCTGGATGACTGCCAATCAAAGTCGGTTCAGGAGAGGTGGTATTGCGCCATCTGCAGTCAACAGCATCCCTGCTGTTGGACCTGGGCTTTTCCATCAACGATCCCAGATCTCACCAGTGGCACTTCCAATGACTCCAGTTCATAGGGTCGATACTGGATACCACCCTTCTCCATGCCTTCCCTCCACCTCAGAGGATCACCAACATCCAGAAAATGGTCCTATCCTATCTTCAAGGTGCGCAAGTCCCAGTCCTGAGAGTCCTGAGATTCCTAGGTCTGCTGGCTTCCTGCATTCTGTTAGTCATGCATGCATATTGGCATATGAGGGGCCTGTATTGGTGCCTCAACATGCAGTGACTACAGTACAGGGGAGAGCTTTCAAACTCCATTGTGATTTCCCCCAGTGTTGCGGCGGAAGTGGTTTGGTGGGGAAGCAAGGCAAACCTGAGCTGTGGGATGGTCTTCACTCCACCTCCGACTGTGAAATACGGTAGTGACGTATGCTTTCACCTTAGGGTGGGAAGCTCATCTGTAGGATCTGGAGATCAAAGACATCTGGTCTCTGATAGAACAGGTTCTTCACATCAACCTGCTGGAACTACAGGCGATTTGGCTGGCACTCAAGGCCTTCCTCCCCTTCATCCTAGGTTGGTCCGTCCAGATTTTGAAGGAGAACACAACGGCAATGTGGTACGTCAACAAGCAAGGGGGAGTAAGTAGCATGTCACCTCCTTTGCCTGGAAGCATTGAGTCTGTGGTCTTGGGAACACACCCTAAGGGATCTAGCTCACCGCCATTCCCCTAGCGGGGTCTCTATCAGAACCGATAGCCTGAGCGAGGTTACCTTGCAGCTCATGAATGGCGTCTTCTACCAGAGGTAGTCCAGGACATCTTTGCCCAGTGGGGCACTCCTCAGGTGAACTTGTTCACCTACTCAGAAAATGCTCAATGAAGGCAGTCTGCGCCCTCCAGTATCCATTGAAAGTAGCCTTTTTTTCCAAACTTTTTTTATCGAGGTGTTTTTCTGTTTCAATACAACATGACATGACAGAGATACCATAACATAAACATAACAATTGTTACTTTGTCAGCATGGATGTGTCAGCCTTGAGACAAGCTTGCTGCGGAGTACAGGGTAGTGTTGGATCAGGGACAATGAAGGTAGCCTTTGGGGATGCGATGTAGTTGAGGTGTAACTTTAAGCTTCATTATGTGTTTTCCCCCATTCCTTTGATTTCTCGGGTTCTGAGGCTGATCTGCCAAGACCGAGCCCAAGGTATTCTGATCACACCAGACTGATTACAAAGGGTGAGATATGCAAACCTCCAGCGCTTCTCTGCATGTGTTAATATCGATGAATACAATGTCAATGTACGCAATAAATTATGTACACATAACAATGTCAATACCGATTAATGCGATGTCAGGGTACGCCATAATATATGTACACATAGCGATGTCAGTACCAGTAAATACAATGTCGTTGTATGCAATGCCCAATGTGCACACAATAATGAGAATGTCAGTTAACACGATATCAATGACCAAACATGTTATATGTACATGTAATAACGAAATTGTAACATTGTTGTTGAATTCACCAGAGAGGACTTCCCCAACAACCCCGAGTCAGAGATACGTTGTCAGACAGGCCCTGCGACCCAAACCCAAGCCTACTGATTAATAGATCACAGGTGGGGTCACACTTAGCCCAAAGATGAACGGGCGACCAGGGAAAACCCAGATCTATCCCACAGATGGGCAGCTACACCACCAAAGGTCCGAGGAGATTGGCCCCAATAAAACACATTTGGCCAAAGGTGCACGTTCCCAAAATACCACAAAGTCAGATGCCACATGTAGTTAGGAACACTCAGCTAATCAGAACACAGCATGCACACTACATGCAGTGATCAGGCGCTCCTCATGCCAGACATCTGGACACATACACACTGGCCCAGATTGGGTCTCCGCAGAGTCCAGAGCCACCTGTGCCCCCTTGTCAGATAGTTGAATTTATGGTTCATGATTAGGCCCGGATTTACATGCTCTACAAGAATTTGCAATCGGTTTATTGTACTTCAAGAACTATATAAAATGCCAGCCAAAACCTCTGTACATCGAGAAAGTCTTCAGACATGCCTCTGTTGCTCCTATCCCGGCCGCAGTGTTTAATGAAACCAACTTGTTCTTGTTTTGCCAAACGCTGCTTGTCTTTTTATTTTTTCAAGGTAAATTCATATCCAAGCAACATTTTAGTAAGCCAGATAGGAGAAATTGGTTTATTGAGCCCGACTGCTGCCAAAGGACAAGGACCCCTGCCCAAACTGATTTACATTTGCGCAACAAGACAGGTGAGTAGATGCCATAATTGATTAAAAGTTCTGCTGAATCCACAGGGCGGAGGTCCATCCGGAAGCCGCAGTCACATGGTAAGACTCTACATCTGATCCTTACTCCCAGCATGTGGCGTGTGGCAAACTAGGACTAGCGTGTAAATCACTTTTTCCTTAGTCATCACACTAGAGAAGGTGAAGGTAGTTTGTAGTTTAGTTCGCTTGGACCACTGGGCGTTACACAGATGATACGCATAGGCCTTGGGTGTGATATAGTGTTGCTTTTCTATTTTCGCTTGGACCGCTGAGCATTACACAGATGATACGCATAGGCCTTGGGTGTGATATAGGGTTGCTTTTTGATTTTTTGCTTGAACTGATGAGCGTTACACAGATGGTACGCATAGGCCCTGGTTTTGATATATGGTCACTTATTTATTCTGGCTTGGACCACTGAGCGTTACACAGATGGTACGCATACGCCCTGGGTGATATATAGGGTCATTACCTTGATCTTATTTTTTTAGTACAAAGGAGTTTTCTTAGGGACTGTCGGTTTCTTAACACTGACAGTGTCTGAAAGAAGTGAAGAGGTAGTTTTTCTTGCGTGGACCGCTGAGCGTCACACAGATGGTACGCATGACCCCTGGGTGTGACATAAGGTATAACTTGGACGTTAGGGAAAAATTTGGATCTTGGTGAATAAGGTGTAGCTTGTGTCTGGCCAGGGAGGGCCGATAATTGTAAGGTTGTTCCTTCTTCTCCATGCAGAGTAGTCCCTCTTCCTCTGGCAGTAGGCGCTAGGAGCGGGCTAAGATTGTTTTGGACAAAATAATAATTCTTTTCTGTTAATCCGTTCTCTCTCCTATTTTCATTAAGGTTTTCAATTTATTCATTGTTGATGTTGTGGTGCTGTTAAATTTTGCAATTGTATTTCATGTTGACATGTCATATCCTGTTAGCAAGTTTATGCATCTATGAAATAGTAAGCATATTTTCCACACAAGTCAGTACTCCATATTTGCTATGCCACTGTTAAAAAGCAACTCGTATTGTTCTGAACTTACCATTGCACTTACTTATAAGTTGGTATTATTTCATTGCATTGTCTTTGTCTACTGTTAAGTGTTTTTATGTGATGCATCCTTTTCCTTATTTGAGCTCATAACGGCATAACCAGTAATGGTTGCTGGCACAACGCCGTGTACACAACTTCCCCACGATCAGAGTAGAATTTGGAATTATTTAAACTTGAGAAAGTCATAAGTTTACAAACTCCTTAAAAAGAAATTCTAGCTCATCATGGAGACAGCACTAGACCACATGCAAACTATATTCCCCAAACAGGCTAGGGAGCTAGAGAAGTGCTAACGTGAGTGGCACGCACATACCAAGGCGAATGCATTCCCCTGGCTTGAGGGGGTAACATTCGATACCAACATAACAGAGCATACAAGAACCCACAAACAAACCAGATATGTAGGTTGAGAGAAGGTTGGAATAATGGCTCTGTTAGAACTATAGGCCAACTTCAGAGGGGCCCCAACTTGCAACTTCCACGACTACAGGACTAGCGACGTCAAGCGGAAAGGCTCTAGTTCTTCAGGACCCAACAGAAAGGGCAAGCATGCAGGGCGAGTCCCACCAACGCAGAGGAAAAACAGAGAACACATTCCACCAAGGTACCCAAAGATGCGCTCATCCCGCTGTCCGCTCCGAGCTCCCCTGTGGAGAGCCCTTTGGTTACGATATTAATAAGTGAGACACCATACCACTTTCCGGTGGGTGCAGGGGCGGCAAGGTCATACTTGCGGAAGCAGCAGCCCCCATATCAAAAACCACTACCAAAATACAAGGAAGGCCAGGTTTGGTGGCCGAGGTCCCCCTCACAGAACCCCTTGTGCTGGAGATAGGGAAAAATAGGATAAGGGAACAATTGTTATATTATCTTTCCTCCCCGACCGATCTACTAGGACGAGACCTAATGTCAAAGCTGAGAATGTCCATCCAGTTCGCAAAGAACAGGAGTATAGCTTGCTCTTCCTTTGGGACATCCCTCCTAGAGCACAAACCGGCAAACTGCTCTCACACCACGTGGACATCAGCCAGGGTGATCCCAGCCCAACGAGCCCCCTTAAAGGGGATAGTCCTGGAATATACAGGAAGCTTCTCAGAGCTATGTGAATTAGCTTGGCAGTGGGCAGGTCGTGCACACCACCTCTTGGTAGAAATTGCCAAAAGAAAAGCATGTAAGGTGTGCAAGGAGCAGGAGGCTCAAGACCATGACACGCACATACATACTAAATCCCCCGAGGCTAGGTGGGGAGTTGGCCAAAGCAAATAGGGACAGTGGCGGTAGCAATCAGACCGCGGTCACCCCCAGAGTTACCCAGTTCAGCCTCTAGCACCACCTTGGCTCCTCCACGAGTGAGGAAGTGGTGCAGATGAAGTGGCCCCGTGCCATGTGGTGCGTTCTCTGCGCCGAAAGCCCCCTACCTGTTACCAAATGCAGTACCCAGGCAAGAGGTCTCCATAGGAAATTTGGCATGGCTGACTAATGGAACAACACCCCAAGGAGATGTCCCCACCTGTCACACAGAAAAAATCCCGGGTCCTAAAGTGGCAGGTCACCATCCATACCCCCCTCACAGTGGCCCCTTTGGAAAGACCAAAAACAGGGTGAATCCACCCTCAAGAGAGCCACGGTAGCCACAAGCGTGCAAGCAAGACCAGGCTTGAAGAAAGACTCAATCGCGGAGCTCCAAAGGGTTCCAACAGAGTGTTAGCACCAAAGGGCAGAGAGGCTGGCAGCAGCCAGATCTCAGAGAATGCTACTATTGTTACAGAAGAAACCACAGGACTGACCACTGTCACCTAAAAGTATCTCATGAGCAGAAAGGAATAATCCCAGGACAGCGCCCACAGAATACCCATCCCCAAAACCAAGCCCAGAGCAATGCAAATGCATCACGGAGTCAGCCTGAGGGAAATCAGGCAACATCCACCCTGCTGCACCAGGGGCTGGGTGGTTGGCCGAGCACATGGCAACAGCTGCAGCAGATGGAGCCAAGCCCTGCCAGGACCAGGGCCAGAGCCTTGGCAGGGAGGGGTGACAGTCTGGGGAGGCAATGCCCTTGCACAATTGCAAAATGCAAACACACAGTAAGTCCAAAACTACTCCCCAACATGAGGTATCCCCTTCATACCCTCTCCAGATTCCTTACCTGCATTCGCAAATAACTTTTAAGACCGCAGTACACTATATCAATCAAGAATCCGCACTAGAGTTTGCCATCCAGGTGCCCACAGGGGCCTGGGCCCCTCTCTGCTGTTGATGCCCCAGGGCGGGGTTAGCTGGTCATGCCCCCAGGGGAAAGAGTCTGACAAGGGGGCAGGGCGACCCCGACTGGTGCAAAAAAGCACGACCCAGGTTCACTCACCCAAGTACAACCATGGACGGGCTATGTAAGTCTCAATATCCCTAGGGTTTCCACCAAATGTAGGTCCCCTTACAGTTCCAAAATTAGGTAAATGCTCCAGTGTCTGCAGCCAGGTTTCCCACACCTAAGACAAGAATGTCCTCAAGACTCCGAAGCAAGCAACCACATGACACCCAATCCGTAGAGAAAATCCATCAAAGCCATTAGCATTAGCCGCATCAGGTCGCCCACGACGGATCCGACTCTCGTTGAAAACACAGCAAATTAGCACAATCCCATTCATTTCCCTGCAGAGCCACAGAGCGGCCACGAACAGCTCCCCAACTATCTCCAGTATACTGCGTTAGAAGCAGCATCGCTCAAAAGTATAGATAAAAGTCCCAACTGAACCAGTACAAAGAAGCCCAAAAGCAGCCCAGAAAACCCGAACCTTCCTAAAAAGGGGCGTGACCTAATCACTTAACTCTATTCGGGAGGACCTCATTACACCTCACGTGCAGAGACCAGAGGGACGTGCATGTGGCAACGGAAACATCGCTATTATCCACAAATCTCCCCAAAATAATTACGCATCCACTTCCCTTCAAGTTACACGACACATGTGCAAGTCAAAAGGATACGTCCCGCACCGATGAAATGACACACACACATATACATTTAGGGGAGCAGCCCACAAATTAGAGTACTTTCCCTTGTCATAGCGAGGAGTGAAGGAAACCAAAGTAACCGCAATATCACTCTAAAGAGTCTTCACCTCACCATTCCCCAAAAGTTCTACCACCTCCTTTTAGTACCCCACTAAAAACTTTCACACACAGTGAAGCTACATAATATACCCTAAAATAAAGACACAGGAATTTCCCAAAAACTGTATAACGATATGTGTTTTTTCCAAGCTAACCTGCAATGCACACAGCTCTTATTCAACAGGTCTGCAGTCGAGCGGCATGTACCCATCGTTTCAGCGGCCCGCCACCTCTTCCGCCAAAGCTCTCAGCAGTACTGCAACGAGGCCAAAGTGCTCAAGAACAAAGACTGCAACCTGTCTTTATGGACACTTTTTTACAAAAAGACTCTTTTTTGCTCTGCACCAAGCCAAGACACCCCTGGGCGCCCAGACGACAGACATTTCCCCTGGAGACCATCCCAAGCTACAAATCTACAAATGTATCCAAAGTTTCTGATGTATTTTTGCACACTCTTTGTATAGCATGGGTGCTTTTGAGCACCTCCAAAGCCAGAAATCTGCCTAGTTTCATGGCACCTACCTCAACATTTTTGCAATGCTTGCGTAGGGACCTCTCCCACCTCACTTACACTTACACTGAACCAAACGCTAGCATTGCACACGCACTACACAGAGCACTCCTACACAACACATGGTATCAGCACATGACCACTGTGGGCACCCAAACCACGAACAAGTCAAGTTTATGCTTGCTGAGACCCCACGCCATCGAGGCAGATAGACTGTACTTATCACAAGAGATAGCCCCTAAAAAAGCAAAATGTCTCATCCACCTGTTGCTATGTAGGATTAGGGCCAAGGTATAACCCAATAGGGTAGAACCCCACAGAGCAGTAGTAAACATGACCCGGTATGAGACCAACCACACAGCACTATACCTGTTCACCGAACCTAGCAACATTCAAACAGAGCTAGACAGGATGCGCAGATGGGGCACTATAGGGGAGGACACAGTTTGGCCCTGAGACTTTGAAGAAAAGAGGTTCTTAGAGGTAGCAAAACCACCGCACCAGTGCACAAAAATGTCCACTCCCGCCTCCATCTGTGGTCCCAGGGTGGCCCTTAACATATTTGGGGCAGCCTTTTTTAATGACAAATGGAACCCTGTTATGGAATTCCAGTGCAGGGCCGTACACCTCGATGTCGCTAGGGGAAATGAGTCCCATGGGAGGAGATCAAACACCAGCACAGATACCTCATGCCAGGAAATCTGGGATACCGAGATAAATAGGTACACGTGGTTGGGAGGGAAGGGGCAATCCCTAATTGTACATAATCTTACACTGTATTCTTTGTGTTTCAGAGGCAAAGGAATAATATTGCTTGGTACCAATGACAACTGCAAAGTAATACTGCACATAACGAACCTGCAATGGGGCACCTCCACGTTGATGGATTTCTACTGGCAGTGTCAAGAGTTTGCCTATGCACACTCGTCCCCGGATGGGGGGGCCTCTGCACCCTCTTGACCATATACATCTCAACCCTGATCATCCCTGAAGAAGATCTGTATGAGTTGTTCCAACATCCATTACAGAAGAAAACAACTCAGTTGCATCAGGCTAGAAGAAGAACTACTGACTATTTTGGCTGAGCTCAGTACAAAGACATTCCAGAAGAATTCAGACGGTTTACTGATGCTCAGGTGAATGCAGGAGGGTCCATACCTTTCTTCATCTTACAAACAAAGGCAAACGCTGGTTACAAATAACCAGGTGGGAGCTGCTGAAGATGATCAACGACACTAAGCTTGGGTTTTCAGGGAAGAACTAAGAGCCATCGGCCTCATGGTAATGCAACATGTGTACGTGCTGGACTTGATGACCGCGATGAAGTGTGGGGTGTGTGCCAAGATCGGTGCTTCCTGTTGCACGTTTATTCCTGAAAATGATCTCAAAAAGAGAACTCTCGCTTTTGCCATCCACGCACTGCATCATCTACAAGCCGACATTAAGAAGAAGGGAGGTGTCTCTGAACAGGACTGGTTTTCATAGGGGCAGATTTAGAAGCCCCTTGTGACACTTTTGCGCTACCGTTGCGTCACTTTTCGTGATGCAGCGGCGGCGCAAACAATGTGCCACGGTGCGGCCCATTTACAACGTGACGCATCTAGGGAGATGCGTCACGTTGTAAAGCCCTGCGTCACATTAGACCTGCATCAGGTATAATGTATGCAGGGTGGGCGTTCCCACGCAGGAAAGCCTCATAGAAGTGACGCAGTGCGTCAAAACCTTACACCTGCTTGGAGCAGGTGTAAGGAGTGATGCAGTGTATTAGGTATAGGCCTCCCCATGCATTGCTGGAGTTGCATCATGCTTGCGACATGACTCTAGCAATACATTACTTTTGCGCCAACAGATGCGTCAGAATTTCTGACGCATCTGTTTCTCCTTGCGCCATGGTGCGCCGTATTGTAAATACAACGCATCAATGGTGGCACAAGGGTTTTTTTGCCCGGCGCAGAGAAACTGACGTATCTCTGCTCTAATGCAGAGATGCGTCAGTTTCTTGTAAATCTGCCCCATAGTATTTTTTCCTGGCTCCCCCTACGGGTGACCAGACTGTGCACGTCATTGCTTCCGGTTCTAATTCCTGTACTAATATTGTGTTGTTTCCTACAAGTGGGGGTAACCTGCTATAAAAACGCAGTCCTCAAATTAGGTAGTATGCAAATAGCTAGAGTAGACACAACAGAAACACACCAAACTTCAAATAATGTAACCGTCATGACATATGAGAGAAATGATGTAGTTGAGGGGGGAATGCTAATATCAATGAATACGATGCCAATGTACGCCATAAATTATGTACACATAACACTGTGAATACAGATAAATTTGATGTCAGGGTAAGCCAAAATATATGTATGCCTAACAATGTCAGTACCACTAAATAGATGTCGATGTACACCATGACCAATGTTGGCACAGTACTGATAATGTCGCTAAACGCGATATCAGTGACCACCATGTTATATGTATGCGTAATAATGAAATCGTATCATTGCTGTCGAATTCACCCGAGATGACCTCCCTATCAACCCCGCATCAGAGATATGTGTTCAGACAGGTCCTGCGACTCAAACCCAAGCCTACCGATTGATAGATCACAGGTGGGATCACACTTAGCCCGAAGCGAACGCACGATCAGGGAAAACCCAGATCGACCCCACAAATGGTCCGAGGAGATTGGCCCCAATAAAACACGTTTGGACAAAAGCGCGCATTCCCAAAATACCACAAAGTCAGATGCCACATGTAGTTAGGAACACTCAGCCAATCTGAACACAGCATGCACACTACACACAGTGATGATGTGCTCCTCATGCAGGACATCTGGACACATACACACTGGCCACACATTGGGTCTCTGCAGAGTCGAGAGCCACCTATGCCCCCTTATCACATGGTTGAATTTATGGTTCATGACTAGACCCAGATTTACGTGCTCCACAGAATATGTAATTGGTTTATTGTACTTCAAGAACTGTATAAAATTCCGACCAAAACCTCTGCACATTGAGACAGTCTTCAGACACGCCTCTGTTGCTGCTCTCCCTGCCGCTGCGTTTAATTAAACCAACTTGTTCCTGTTTTGACAAACGCCTCTTGTCTTTTCATTTTTTCAAGGTAAATTCATCTCTGACCAACATTTGTCTCCCACTCTGTCTACCATTTAGGGCGACATTCTCTCCCAGTCAGGGGGAATGGTTCTGCAACCCAATCTTCAAGATCTCCACCCAAATCCTTGGAGATTGAGTGGGGACAACTGAGTTCCTTTCAGTTGTCAACAGAGATGGTGGACATCATCTTGTCTACACATCATCCCTCTACCCATTCTGCTTACTCTGGGAGATGAAGCAACTTTGTTATCTGGTGTGCAGACAAAAATGTGGAGCCCTTGCTAGCCAATCTGTCATAGGTCCTGCAATGTGCACTTTCCCTTGCTCAGAGGAGTTGCACGAATGGCACTGCTGTGCGGTATTTGGCCGGACTGTCTGCATTCCTCTTGTCTGCTAGGGCAGCCATCCATTTTCAGGTTCCCCATTATTGAACAATTTACTTACCTTCGGTAACGCATTATCTGGTAAAGACAATATCCAGCTGCAGATTCCTTACCTTTGAATTTCCCAGGCATCAGGCTGGAATCAGAAACTTTTGCTTGAGCTGTACCCCTGCGTGCCGTCGGGAGACTCTGCAGGACGTCGGCGGCATCATTAGCGTCGGTTGTGACGTCGCAGTCACCAATATAGGCGCCACCGAGGCACACGGACGTCAGTTCCTTTTCACTTTTTCCATGACAGAAGCACAGAGCCAGGAAGCATGAAGTGAAGTGACGTGTGTGTCACAACTAAGGTCCTGAAAAGGGAGCAACCCTAGCCCTATCAAATGAGTCTGCAGAGTGGGGAGGCATGGGTGGATCTGTAAGGAATCTGCAGCTAGATACTGTCTCTACCAGATTGTTTCAGGGATTCTGCGGAGTCACAGAACTATGCTTGGGATCATGGAACCTTAGTAGGTAGGGACTGAGCAATCCTACCACCTGAGTACCAGGGGCAGCTCCACTGCTATGGCAGAGGAGCACCGCCCCACTGTTGCTACCCAGCAGAGGCAACAGTGATAAATAAAATGATAATAAAATAATTTTAATATTATTTTATTTTTCACTGTTACCTCTGCCTGTGTAGCCGAGTCACGGGGCGGGGTCGGTGTTCCATCGGGTAGGAGTGATGGGCACTGCAAAGTGCGCATGCATGTTTGGCCGGCTGTCTTAGGACGGGCAAACCAACATGCCCAGTTAGCATTTCTCTAACCCGAGCTGTGTTGCACAGCTGGGTGGAGAATACACAGGCTGCCAGGCCCTGTCTGAGCGGCAAACGAAGCCGCTCAGACCAATTCCAGTGCTGCTCTCATGTTGGGAATAGCATTCCCAGCATGAGAGCAGCGCTGGAATTGACAGCTTTGAGACTGCGCAGTGTGCACCAGTCCGCCGGGAGTCGTGAATCTGGCAGGAGCTAGGGTGTGTCCGGCAGTAGCAGGTAAGTAGTACTCTTTTATTTCTTTTTCTTATTTTTCTCCCCGCGCCACCACCCCTCCTTTTCTTTCACAGCAGCCACCTTGGGCCACAGTGCAGCCTCCTGTGTACCTCGTTTGTGCGCCCAGGTCTGCATTGTCTCTCCTGCCTTCCGTTTGCGCTTCCTGTAATCACTGTGCAACTCAGCTCGGGTTAGAGAAATGCTAACTGCGCATGTTGGTTTGGCCGTCCTAAGACGGCCGGCCAAACATACATGAGCAATTAGCAGTGCCCATCACTCCTTCCCGACGGAACACCGACCCGGCCCCTCCCTTTGACTCGACTACAACTACACAGCAGAGGCAACAGTGAAAAATAAAATTATATTAAAATTATTTTATTATCATTTTATTTTTCACTGTTAACTCTGCTGGGTAGCAGCAGTGGGGCTACGCCATAGCAGAGGAGCCATTCTTGTTCTTATGTATAGCTCAACTTGAATACAGTTAGTATTTAAGCACTTGAAACATAATCAGAGGATTTGCTGGATGGAATTATAGTAACAGGGCAAGGTTTAGAAGGATTGCTCTTTTATGTGCTTATTAAAATCTGAGCTTTGAGGAAGAGAAGAGTGTAAACCCGCTCTCACTCATTGGCTTCTTTGGGGATCTGGTACCAGGTGTATAAGGTGCACATAATATGTTAAATCAGTGTATTTTGTGTGTACTTATTTAACATGTCTACTCAGAATTTCCAGCCTAACCAGATGGAAAATAATAACACTAAGTCAACTTATGAAAGATCCAATACTGGAGAAACTCTGCACCTGCTTTCTTTGTTTACTTTCTCTGTTCTGTGGATTATGAATGTCCGTCTGAGATCTTGCATTCAAGTAGATTGTCTGCACCCTTTTTTCAGCCTCATTTAAATGCACATTTTTTTAGACAAGTGTTGGGCCAAAGAAGGATCTCGCATGAGATTTGCATATGTTTTGCTGTTAGGCCTACGTGGGATTCTGAGAGTTGCAAGAATCACAAGAGGCCAACTTTAACAGTGCATTGGTAAACAGCAAGATGGCATTAACCATTGTAGTTTTGTGAGGGACAGATATTCTGTGAGAGGGGTTTCACGGAAAGGAATTAAATTGAATTGGCAGCCTACTAGAAGATCAGCGGCGGCCGACTCAGGTAAGCGCGGTAGGGCGGGGCATGGCGCAGGAGGGGGGGGAGCCGACAGACGACGGAAGAGGTACAATTAAATAAATAATACCTATTCTGTCGGCTTCCCCCCCTGCCTGCACCGCCAGCCTTTTCATGGCAGGGCTCCGCCATGAAAAGGCTGGCGGTCTAGGAACTCGTAATATGCTGAGCGGGACTGCGCCAGTCCCCGCTCAGCATATTGCGTTGTGGCGCTCCTGCGCCACCACCAGGGAACGACTGTTCCTTGGCGCAGCCGACAGTCCACCGCCACATCATCTTGAGAAGTCGTAATGTGGCGGACGGTGGACCGCCACTGCTTCGTCACTGCAAGTCTGCCGGTCGGAAGACCGCAAGACTCGTAATCAGGCCCCAAGCTCTTCATGGCAGAATACATTTTCTGTACCATGGGAGACCTGTAATAGTCTTCTCAGGAAAGAGTTTTCCACCTTTTGTAAGAGGTCTACGTTTGTATATCCCCATAGGCCAGCTCCATAAGATGCGGATAAAACACTTTTTGTTTTATAGAGCTGAATAAGCTCTTTAGCTGGTTTTTCTCCTAGCTCCTGAGAGAATCTAAAAATAGCTTCAACATTACTTTTAAATTGATTTGCCCTAATAGTTAAAAGCTGTTTCCATGACAGCACCGAGCTAAATAAAATCCCCTAGTAATTAAAAGTATTAACTCTCTGTAATATTGCACTTCCCATCAAATAAGTTTTAGTTTTTGTATTTCGTGGATCGCAAATCATTACAAAAGATCTACCATAATTTATTTTAAGATCTAAAGTGGTCATAAAAGTTGCGAAACCATCCAGTAATATTTGCAAGCCATTTGAGGTTCAAGCAATTAGCACGGCATCATCCGCATATAGTAAAATAGGTATTTGATGGCCCCCATAACAAGAATATTTTGTCCTAAAACAACTAGATGTTTGACAATGACATTTATAAATAGCAGAAAAAGAATCAGGGCGAGGATGCATCCCTGCCTATCTTCTTGTGTGGATTTTATCGGGGATGTTAATTCTCCCTGGGGACCATAGCGCACTCTCGCACTGAGATCCTGATGTAAACACTTGAGTAGCACTAGAAGATCATTCGCTACCCCCATATCCTCCATCAATGACCATAACTTTTCCCGGTTTACCAAGTCGAACGCCATAGATAAATCAATAAAGGCCATGTGCCAAGCTCCTTTTTTAGCTGTTACATATTTACCTGCAATCAAGTACAAATTTAGGTATTGATCAATTGTACTTACTCCTGGCCTAAAACCAAATTGTATGTTTGACAATATTTTATTCTCTATGACCCGGTTTTCCAGGCACTCCAATATGACTCTACCCAGTATCTTCATACTTGAGTCAATTAAGGAAATAGGCCTATAACATGTCAGGGAAGTCTTATCTCCTTTTTAGGTCTCGCCTGAGCCAGCGCATGCGTTGCTCTGGCGAGACATTTAGTGAGTGGGCTTTCAAAAGTCCGACCGGGTGGCATAGAGCGTGCGGTTACGCGCACAATGACGAGCAGAGGCGCCATCTGGCTTTCCTCTCTCGTCATGGTGCGCGCACATCGCACACCACTCACCAGCCTGCTTTCACTTTTCCCGTCGCGCGCGTGCACCACTCGCGTCCTTTTTTTTCTTTTAGCGCACGCGCACACAACTCCCGGGCTTGTTTTTTTAACTTTCACTTTTTTGTCACACAATGATTGTGGTGGCTCCCAGGGTCCTTCTCCCCACCGCCACTTCACCTGCTGCCCAGAGTCAGAGACCATATGGGTCTTCCCATGGTGTGAGTCATCCTCAGCACGGCAGCCGGAGCAGTGTGGAGGATCCGGGAGCATGAGTGGGGCCTTGCCAGGGCTGCAGAAGCCAATCAACTGCTGCTTGCCTAGACATGCAGCCCTAGCGCTTCTCGTCATCATAGCATGGCGGCATGCAGGGCTTCCTTTTTCTATTCGCCCAATCTGCTTTTGGAGGAACTGGTTTGCTCTGGGTCATCCCGTCTCAGATTTCGCAGGTGCTGTACACCCTGCTCGGTGCATGCTACTTCAGGAGACTCCAGTAAACCCTCGAGGCTTGGTGTACTCTACCCGACATTTAAAGACACAGCGGGAGCAGAGGAATGATAGCAGAGGGCCCTCAGTGCTTTAAGGCCTTCGACTCTCGATGCTCCTCCCACAGTGGTGGCCTGTGGGGGGCGGGGCTTTAGAAGGCACAATGAATATTGGGCATATGCCAGAGGTAAGGAGCATCGGTCTCTGGGAACCTTCGGTTTCACAGCCCCATGCTAACATCCATGATAGCCTGTTGCCCCCTCAAGCTCTTCGGACACTGGAGACCCCACCTCCACCACCAGCGCTATCTGGGACTGACTAGCAGAGTATCAGCCTATCTTTATCTCTCCCGGCTCTCTGTTCTCATTCCTCCAACCTTGTGCCCCTGTCTCCCTCACTCCTTCACTGCACTCCATCTTTCTGCCTCTCCTGTTCTTGGCCCCCCATTCTCTTTCCCTCTCGCCCTCCTGCCTGTCTTCCCTCTCTACCTTCCTCTAACCGACTCTCTCACCCTTTTGGTGAGCTTCCTCCCTTTCTCTGTCTTTTCTGTTTTTCCCTCACTCGCTCACCCTCCTTCTAAGTCCATGCGCGTCCCTGTCCTTCCTCCTTTTCTCCTGCTTCTCTCACCCCATCGTTTCTCCGCCCCTCCTCCTCCTCCCCATGCTACTGTTTATTCGGTGGCTCGTCTTTACAAGGTGCCCTTTGTGAGAAGTTGGCCTGGTATATGCTGTCCACTAATTATAGTGGGCACCTTGCACCAGTCCAAACAGCCCCTTATTGGAGATAGGTTAAAGACAACCTTTATTGAAAGCTATCCTAGTGGTAGCTATGGAGAGCAGCCTTCAGGCTAAGTCTTGAAGGAATGTAAAGCAGCTTGTTTTACCAGTCTATAATCTCTTGAGTGACCAAATGAAAGAGCACCACACCAGGTATATATTCAAAATATATGTATTTATTACTAAACACACCCCTCTAGTCTCTTTATGAGGCTAGAGTTCGAAGTACATAAGTTATAAGTTATTTAAACACAGTAATAGCACAAATACACGTTTGGGCCCTAGGGGCGTACCAAACCATATACCATTAAAGTGGTATAAAAACCACGACTGAGCTAGACACTAGGCCGAGAGCCTGTAGAAGTGCTTGGACCACAAGGAACCACCCAAGGTAGTGACACAGGTGACCCACGGGGGACGCGTGCAGTGTAGTAACACAGCCGCGAATCGCCGTTAACTTCTATGGAGAAAGTCGCGGTTTGGAATTTAAAGAAAAGGGACACTTAAAGAAGGACTTGGAACAAACCCTTTGAGAACTAGGTCGTTCTAGAGTCTCTACCCACGGGAGCACCGGAGTACTCGTGTTACCTCACCCAGGGAAGCCGGGTGCATAGGTGCCTTTCGGGGTCGGGTTTCGTCATCGATTTGAATGGCGATCTGCTGCAAAGTGCTGCTGGCGACCAAGTGAAAAGTGTCCGGGTGGATCCAAGGGTGGATCGGAGATCTGAAGAACCTGAAAGCAGAGGGGACAGAGTCTGGGTCACTAGCCAGTGACCAGGAAGGCGATGAGCAGATGCCCACCGATGTCGGGTGCTTCAGGTAGGTTGACGGTCGTCTTGACTCTTCAGCCACGAGGTCCAGGAGGCGTGGTCGGCGACCAGGAGCAGGATTCGGGCTGGTACACGATGTCTGTCGAGTGCTGAGGTGTCGGCGACCAGATTGGACCCAACAGGCCTTGGCAACGGCAAGCCTCGATGAAGATGAAGATTGACGATGGTGCAGACCAGCAAGGTCTGAGGAACTCACCCAGCAAGGGTAAGTGAGGGCCAGCCTGGAGCAACCAGGGAGCCCAAGTAGAAAAGGATTGGCCTACGTGAAGGGCTACTAGCCAACGGACTAGCGACCGCGAAGGAGCCTCGAGACGGTGCACGTGGAGCTGGCTCACAGGACACTCGTGGAGTGGAGGCCAGTGATCTTCGGTGCAGTTGGTGCTGGAGGCTGGGGCTACTCGGAGCCCAAAGCACGACTTCGTGGGAGACCCAGAAGAGGATGCACTTGCAAATGCGTGCGGTGTCCAGGGGTCACGGTTCCACGTTACCCACGACAGCTACGGGCCTCAGCTTTGCTGGGGACTCAGGGCAGCCTCGGGGAAGTCTGGAAATCCACCTCTGGTGATGCAAAGACTTCGGCGTCCGACGGGAGCTTCAGCGATGCAGACCGGACAATTGCTTCTTTGGTGCCTGCCAAGCAGGGGAGTCACTCCTTGACCCCAAGGGAGATTCTTCTGTCCTCTAATCTTCAAGTAGAGCGTCGAAGGTCCAGGATTCTGTGTCAGAGTTTCGTCCAGGGATAATCTAAAATCCTAAGGACTGGGGTCCCATACTTATACTAAGTTTAGGGGTTGGACTTACTCTGTGGTCCCACCTATGGGTGGGTCAGGGCAGAGGGGTGGCTACACCCCTTTCCCTTTGTCCAGTTCGCGCAAAGCAGGGGCTGGAAGCCCCTGATCCGGTTTGAACTGGGGTATGCACTAGGGACACCAATTGTGCCCCCAGTGCAGGACTTCAAAGCACCAGAGAGTGCTCCCGCCCAGCCCCAATACACACTATCCTGTCTGGGGAGGTGGTTACACCTCCCTGAGACAGGAAACCTATTGTCCAGGCCTCCCCTGCCGGAGTTTCGGTCAGCAGCAGGAGGCCAGACTTGTGTCTGTGGCAGCAGCATCCATTTTGTGATGCCAGGGCTTTGGAAAGAAGTTACTGGGCAAGCCAGTGTGTACATGTCTCTCCCTCTAGAAGGGTGGAATGGAATACTACCCCCGCCGCCAGAATTGGCGGGGGGTAGAATTCCAAGATGTTTGACACCAAACACGACATGTTTCTGTGCAGCCATCCCAAAGTTAGCATTTAACGCGAGGTTATAATGCGCTTAAGAGTATATGGTCAGGCTGCACTACAAACAGCATCAGAGAAGGGTCTCCGACCGCTGCAGAGGGGCCCTGCTCATGCAGGGGCACCCTCTCACATAGGAACCATGCACTCTGCCTTCAGGATTGACAAGGCCTGCCATAGGAGTGACTTATAGGTTTATATGTGTGTAGGTATGTAGTGATATAGGTAACCTATATCACAGTAAGGGGTGCATGCACCACCTTACCCAGGCTGCAGTAGCAGACCTGTGGTGTCATTTTGGATGGCCTTCCAGGGGTGGCACAATACATGCTGCAGCCCCTGGTAGGCCTCTGAGGTACCTATGCCCTGGGTACATAGTATACCATATACTAGGGACTTATAAGGGCACTCCAGATTCCAATCAGAGATGTGCCTAAGGCACATGGAAACCATTTTACAGAGAAAGCAGATAGACTGGGGCCCTGAATAGCAGGATCCCAGTCCAACTAAGTCATAAACCAGCAAAACACCAGGAAAAAAGTGGGGGCAACCATATAGTCAGATTCCACCTTCCTCCCTTCAGTTCATTCTCTTATAATGCTCCTCCTGTTCTCTTATCAATTTTAATCTCTATTCAGCTGATTCAATAGCACTGTACTTTAGCAGCGTGACAAGTTAAACACCCTCTTCTGAGGCAAATGCATACATTACACCAACGACACGCCTCTCTACCTCCCACCTCTGTCTACTCACATTTCCCTCCTTCATCTCTCCCTCTTCCTCTCTTGTTGTAAGTTAACTCTCTTTACCTGACCAGAGACTAAATCCCTGCCCTTCTCTCTAACTTACTTCTCTACATACCACACTCTGTGACTAGCTGTCACTTCTCTATACCACCCAATACATTTCTTTCTCTGTCGCACCTTTCTGTCCCATGTCTCATTCCTTTACCTAAACACTCCCTTTTTAGCTGTCTATTTATACATGGCTACGTACCTACCACACTATTGCTCTACCTTTAAACTCACTCTGTACGTCACACCTCTCTTTCAATAAACCTCAGTGCCCCACAGCACTTACCTCTCATGACCTCAACTTGCCACCTCTCTCCGATCCTACCTCTAGATCTCTAGCTCTCTGCCCCTCTCTTCTCCTCAAGTGCCCCCCCTCTCTCTCTCTCTCTACTTTCTCTTCTTTCTGCATCTTGCTGCTCTGTTTGCATCTCATCCCCCTTCATTTCTCTTCCATTTACTTCACCTCCCTCTTAATTTCATCTCTCTTTATCTTACCCTTTCTATCATTTTTGCCATCTATACCTTACCTTTCTCTACCTCTCGCATGCCTCTTTCTACCTCACCATTCTCTCTTTCATTTCTCTCTCTGCCTCACAACTCACTGCCTCATCTCTCTCTTCCCCACTTCTCATACACTATCTAGCCTCTCAATTTACCTCACCTATTGGCCTTCTATATCTCTCTTTTTATTGATGTCCTCTTTCCCTCACCTTTCCCATTATTTTATTTCTTTTTCTCTACAATGCTCTCTCTACATCTTCCACTCCATCTATCACTCCCTTTGCTTTCATCTCTCTTTCTATCTCCTTCACTGTTTCCGTTCACTCTCTCTGCTTCCAATGTCTCGCTCGTTTAATACATCTGTCTTACCTCTGTCTCTCTCTCCCTATTTCACCATTCTCTACTTCTCCCTCGCCCTTCCTCTGTATTAGCCTCATCTCTCTACCTCATCTGCACCTCTTTTCTCTCTACTTCTCATATCTTTCTATTTTTCATCCCACTGGCTCTACCTGCCTCTCCGCCTCGCTACTTTGTTTACCTGACCTGTCATTCTGTGCTTCACCTTTCTATTTGTGCTATCTCATTATAAAACTCGCCTCTCTTCCTATCTTATTTCTCTCTAGACCTTGCCCCTCGGGTTGGCACCTTTCTTACCAGCCTACATTTAAAACTGCTTCTAAAAACAAGCATTGGCATAGCCAATAGGTCTCGCCTTTGGGACCTTATAAGTTTTTAGCCATGCAACAGTTGATGTTATTGCACCAAGGATATTGTGCTGCATAACTAAATACTTATAAGGTCCCAAAAGCGAGACCTATTGGCTATGCCAATGCTTGTTGTAAATTGGCACAATAATGACCGTTTTCCAGGATTCAGGGATGAAACCTCAAGCAACATTTCTAAAACAAATTGGTTAAAAGAGGGGCCCACAGTTCTTTATTTGATTTAAAAACATTGGCTGGAACGCCGTCAGGCCCCGTCACTTTCCCCACTGTACATTTACTAATTGCTTCCTCCACTTCCTTGACCTCAAAACATAAGGAATCAGTGTTTGCTATCCCGGTATGTGTGAGGGTAATATCTGGGGTTATATGTTCTGATTGAAAAATGCTCCTATAATGTGCCACCCATTTATCTGTGGGAATTACTATCTTGAGCTTGGGTACATTAGAGTCTGTAAAGTGAGGTTTAGTTACTATTTTCCATAAAAGTTAATTATCTCTTAGTGAGCTGGCTTTCTCTATGTCATTCCATGCTTCCAATCTAATAGCCCTTTTCCTCTCTTCTACCTTTTCTTTATATTGCCGTCTGACAAGCTTAATTTCTTGTACCGGGTACGGAATTATTTTCAAAAGGGTTTTCAGTTTTCTAATGGCTGCTGCTTGAGCATTCGGAGTTAAACAGCCTAAACGGGGGATTTTCCCTTTTAGAGATGTTCATTGTGAGATTTCTAGATATAGCTATGCATAATAGTTTTAAAGCCTAGTTGTAGGTCCTGCCCTATAGGATTTGGTGCCAGGCAGAGGGCAATTAAAGGTGAATGATCACAAACTAATTGCTTCAAGAAGAGGTCAGGGATAACCTTAGCCCATTTCACTGTTAATCCCTTTCTACCCGTTACTATGTTAACTTTTTGTTTATCCATATCGACAGGTTTTACCTCAATATTTAATGCTAGAACCAACGGGTTGTGATCACTGAAACAGTTTGGAACAAACATAAAATCCTGGGTATATAAGGCCAGTTCATGTGACATAAAAATATAGTCAATAGTACTACCCCCAGTACAACCCGTAAAAGTAGGGAGTACGCTTTCCTCATTTGAATGTTTTGCCAGGTCACTTGCTGGGAGCAGAGAAAGGCTTAAAATAAGGCTATTCAAAATAGCCCCATACACAGTATGAGCAAAGTGCGTTATATTTTATTCCTCCATATTCGTTAAGCCACACACCCACTTATCATTTAAATTACATCATTTTGAGTTAAAATCTCCTGCCACATTAACATTGTTTCAAGTTTTGTCCTGCAAAGAAAGGATGTCACAAAATCTTCAAAAGGAGCAATAACTGTGTTGAAATCTTTGAAACTGTTATAATAATAGTTAACCACCATGAGGTGAAACTCTCTCAGACCAGACATTAGGCTAAATAAAAAATAAGGGGAAGACCATACTTTAGATACTTTTGAGGCAGGAATCAGAAGAGATGCGAGTATAGCCAACCCCCCTTTTGCCCTGCCTGCTAAGGAGGGACATGCAGGCTCCCAAAAAGCATGATACCCCTTTACATACGCAACTTCTTGTGTCCAGGTTTCTTGGAGACAAATAAAATCCCAGTGTTTTTATGGAATTATTCCAGTCAGGGTTGTTTAACTTAGCCCGCAGACAAGCATTATATCAGGAAGCAATATTACATCCCACATCAGCTGGGGAATCTAACAAACCATCTTGTATTGATCCTGGAAGTTGGCTGGGAGAAGGCCCATTAGGTTGTGTGATAAGTCAATCTATTTAATCCGAAGGGGCAATAGGATCAAACCTATTAAAAGTTGGCACTGCAAAAGGGGTCAAATGCGGTGGATGGGTGAGACAATTTTGAGGTGCACTTCAAGGCCTATAGAAATAGCCAAAAGGCAAGATTTAAATTCTACTTTGCTAGCAACTATGATGGTGTAAGCCTGGTATGATCTGTTTTATGAAGGCCTCATTTGTGAAGTTTACCACCACACAATCTAAAACATCCCTTTTTGGCGTGGTCCCAACCCAATCCACTCTCCACACACATTGTGAGATACACTTTGCTTACTTAGGTTTTTACTTAACCAATGCACCCCCTTGTTTTTCAGTTGGCCATAATCTTTACTAAAGCCATCTTGTAATGGTTGGACACCTTTCAAAATCATAACATTCGGGTGTGGCGTGTGGGGGTAACTGGAGAATGTTTAATTTCTTATGGGCTTGATTCACAGGCTGGAGCAGGGCTTTTGTTATTATTTTAAAGTGAATGGGATGTTTGACTATACCCTGTTCCAGGTAAAGGATTTAATGAACTCACAGACCCATGATTTCTAGCTACTAATAAATCTCCAGCATTTTTTTGTCTGAAAGGATGTGTGGAACCCTGGGCCTCTGTAAGGTTTGAGATTTGGCCTGAGTCCTCTCCCGTTACTGGTACAGGTTGTTTACTTGTGCAAGGAGTACAGTACACCTTTTTTAAGGTGTCTTGCAAGTTTAACAGGAGCTCTTCAATCTTGCTCAACCGTGACACTACTGGCACTAAGGCTTTATTTACGATAGCCGCAATGTTCTTGCAGGAAACCTCGCGAGCCACCTCCAGCCCAAAAGGCCTCCCATCTGCTTCCTAGTTCATGTTATTTTGTACACTAGCACTTCATTCTAAGCATTCTAAGCATTCTGAGAAATACACTATAACAAAGGAACTGAGAAATACACTATAAGCATTTTTAAATTATACTTGAAATAAAATAAAGCATACCAAATTTTGGTTCCACTTCCCTTCTTCTGCAGATGGTCTCTTAAGTAAACAGGCAAAGTAGCATAGACTTCCTTTTCGATTTGGATTCGAGCTTTACTGAGATAGACACACTTCTCTAGTTCTATCGGCAACCTGTCAATTTGGTTACCAGTCAGTTCCAGATACTCCAGCTCTGTCAAGTTGCCCACTTGTGGAGATAAGCTAGTCAGTTTATTTTGAGAAAGTACAAGCTTTTCAAGTTTAGTGCATGTGAACAATTCCTCTGGTAATTCTGCTATGTTATTGTTAGATGCAAACAAGTACTTTAAATCCTGTAGTTGTCCTATCTCATGAGGGAGCTTATGGATGCTATTAAAGGAAATATTTAGGTACCTGAGCTTCCGTAGATCACAAATGGCTGGATTTAGTATGGTAATCAAATTGTTGTTTAAATAAAGACTTTCAAGGTTGGATATCTGTCCAATATGAGAAGGAATGCTGGTAATTCGGTTCGTGGAGAATTTCAGAGAAGATACTTTTTTTAAGTACTGGAAAGTCACCAGTTCTTCAAGGGATTTCAGACTATTGTCTTCCAAATTGATATCTTCTAAGTTGGTTAAACTGAAAATGAAATTTGGAATTCTGTCTAACTTGCACTGTATAAGCCCTAGGTGCTGGAGTCTTTTTAGCACCTTTAGACTGACAAGAGAAAGTAGCTTATTACCCTCATTATGAATGATCAAAGTGGTAACAGTGGCTGCCAATTCCAAAATGGGTAAGGGGATTGTCCCCATTAAGATCTTTAAATATAAGAACTGCAGCTGCTTCAGTTCCCTAAATGAACGCAAGTTGATGTTAATCACTTCCCCTTGAAGCCGTCCATGCAGGTACAGCCAGTGAAGCTTACCCATGTGATATAGCCAGGTTGGGAATTCCTGGGATGTAGAGAAACGCACCTTTAAAACTTCCAGATTCTTCTTCAGAAAAGCAAACGCTTGATTGGACAACTTTATACTACAGTTGTACAACCATAACACTTTTAGTTCTTTCAATTTAGAAATACTTGCAGGGATGGTCATGTCTACTGACTCTAGCTTTAACACTTCAATTTCATCCAACTCATACACCTGGCTTGGGATACCAGGCATCATGAAAAGATGCAGTTCTGTTTTTCCCTGTGCATCGATAGACAATGATTGTTTCAGTCTGTCAGTCGTCCAATAATTGTTTAAATTCATCTGCAGTAGCCTGGTTTCACTCACATCAGACAAAAACACAGCGAATTCCCGGGAATACAATCTGTCATACTGGTCGATGAGATGAAGTAGGAAGGCAAAGTCATTAATTACATCAGGAATATCGTCAATGCCATATTCTTTGCGGATCCTTTCAAAGGAGTATTCTTTCAGATTCCTGTGAAAAATCCAATAAAAGTTGACAAAACAAAGGCAGGTGTAAATGCAAAGCAAGCTCAAGTACATTGTAGAGATCATGCTATTCATGCGCCACATCCCATAGACGCAGTAATAGTTTGTAAACCCTGTCATATTGAGTTCGTCAACACAATGGGAAACATAGCTCATGCCCGGGACGTAGAGTGCTATGTAAACTATGAAGACAACAGATTCTAAGACTCTAATAAAAGCCTGTTTCTTGTACATTTGGTATAGAATATCTTTTTGCTCCGTATGAACTCGAAATGTCTTTACGTTTTCAAACAAAGCCCTGGCTTGTTCACCTTCCTTTTTGTCAAGGATTTTTTCAGGTTTGGTCTGAACCCTTGTGAGAAGCTGAGGATGAGACTTCCTTGATGCCATAGGTGATTTTTCCAAGGAGCTAATCTCTTCTATACTGTCAAACGTTTCACTTTTGATTCTAGGATTATTTACAGTGTCCGCTACATCAACAGAAAGCCTAGCTCCTTTAGAGACCTTTGACATGGAAAACTTTACTGATGAATCTAGAGTGCCCTCATCATATATTGTTGCAGAGAGGGCTTTAGCAGTCCAAGGGGAATTCAAGCACTTTCCCAGCACTGCAAGGAAATGTTCAATTTTTGAACTTGTTCCTGGGAACTTGAACCAAAAATTGCTGCTGATGAGGATAATTAGTGAATTTATCAGGATGAGATAAGGAAAGAATTTAGTAAATGGTGGGATGTAATTGTCATAGCACCACTGGTTGATAATAGCAAAATACTGTATGTCCAAATTAGTTTGGAATCCGAAGTCATGCATAGCATTTTTTATGTTTTCCAGTTCAGTAATGTTCCACACTTTGTCCGGTAAAGATAGCCCAGGAGGTGTGGCCACACAAAACAGCTTTTCATAAGAGATCTACAAAAAAAAAATGTTTAGCTCCACTAAATGTTTTCCATGCTTAATAAAACCACATTAATGCCTCTAAACAGTTTCTTAAGCCTAATTCAAAGCAGCAAAGTTATCTGTAATTCTGTCTCACTAAGAAGAAATTACTCTTACCTGGTACTGTTTGATAGCTCAGGTTACCTTGTCTTTCATCCGTTCAAGGCGTTGTCATCCCGAATTATTTAGTAATGTTATAAAGAGGCTTTAATTATATATACATGTTTCTTTTTCATCAAAGTGGCAATGTATGCCCCATAAGAGATTTTGATGTAGAAGATTCACCCTTGGAATCCAGACCTTTAGCAAAGGTATGTGGTATGTGCCAGGCTGTGAGGAAGAATGTAGTAAAGAAGGACAACCTCAGGCCTTTAAATTTAAGAAAGTGAGAAAAGAAGGTCTTTGGGGGATTGGTGGCGAAGAGGAGTAGTAGTGTGGTACCTTGGAGCAGCGTGGATGGAAAGCAAGAGGGGATGTAGCAGAAAATAACAGCGGCGGGGCGATGAGAGACATCAAAGCAAAGCAAGGTGGAGAGGAAAAGAGAGCTGGTGGAACACAACAGAAGGGAGTAGAGGAAGTGAGATACATCAGGGTGGAGTAGACCAGAGAGAGACAGGAGACATCAGAGTGGAGCAGAAAGGGCGCAAGAGGCAGCAGAGCTAGGCATAACTGAGGAGAGGCAGGATACAACACAGAAAGACTGAAAAGCTAAGACAAGACCAGAAAATAACACCAACTGCTCAGACCCCGCATCCACAAGGAGAAGGTTCTGAGTCCTGTAGCTGGAGGCAATTTGACACCGGTACCGGCTTTGAAAACCCAGACCATTCCCAAAAGCCACTTTTGTTGAAAGAGTGAATAGACAACACAAGTCAGAAGTCTAAAGTTACAAGCCAATCATAGCTTGATCACCTTCATTCTATTGTCTGCACAGATCTTCACCATCCTAATATTTCCTCAAGCATTTCCAGCTAAGTAATGGAAGAGGTTGAGATGAAAAGATGATCAGAAAATATTCGGAAGCACTACTGCCAAATCATCCATCAATCCCACTATAAATACCCACTCCAAGGGGCTTGTAAAGTTATGTTCAGAGGCATAAGTGGTAACTTTGCAAAGCAATAGAATCTATTTTGAACATCCTCCTTGGTAGTACCATTGCAGGATATAATTCTTGTCCCATTCAGTCAATGAGAATATTGCTATATACAAACTATCACATATAGAGCAAGAACCGGCCTGTCACTTTAAGACAGCTGGGAACAACCACAAACCCAGCTTCCATCACAGTCAAATTTATTCCCTTAGTTCTTTTTCTGGTACAGTGGTGAAGATGTCTGAACACTTGCTCCTCCATTTCCATTTTTATTTGTGTGTTTAAAACTAATCTGTGGAGCATTTATTCATTTCTTTACTTCACATTTCCAGCACCTGACTTTATTAAAAAGATCATTTTTGCTAGAGAAAAGCTTCAATTTTCTGCTTTTCCTCATGCAATATTTAACCTCTGTGTTTTCTAATCCCCAGAAGGTATTTGCCTATCGGAATTCCTCCCTTAGTGTGGGACAGAAACAAGATTGCTGATTAAGCAGAAACTCTCACTTGAAGCTCCCCCGAGCAACCTGATATTCCAGGCCCCCAAATTCTTGATTTAAAGTCATAAAGACAAATATCAAGGTAATACTTGCTAAATGAAGCAGGGAATCATGCCAAGCCAAACTCAAAGTGGCTTAGAGCACACACCACTGGAAAGCATGCCCAGGACTGAAAAGGGCTGTGCAGTCAGTGGCAGAAGAGAGTAGAAGCTGCCCATTGTGGTGTAGATTGGCTCCTGAAGGAGGCAAGGCTGTCCCACAGGAGGAAGAACGAGAGCCCAAACATACCATAGGCTGTAGGTGCAGGGGTGTGTTATGTGTGACCCTGGTCGCATCTCACTATTATTTGGGTGAGGGGGACGTCAGGTTGTGGTCCCTGCGTATTGGCATCTGGGGAATTTGTCCCTGACATCACTATAATTATTAAATGGGCAAGTATCCAAGGTGGAGGTAGTTATTAGCAGTAATAAAGTGTAGTGCATACCTGAAACCTGTATGTCACATGGTAGTGTCAAATTGGGCCCTCACCTATCCTCCAGCACCACGCTGCTACAAAAACATGGTGACGCGTTTGTGACTATGAGGCCCGACCGCCCATGCCACCAAAGAGAGCAGAGTGCGGCCTGGGCTGCGGGCAACGCATGCTGGAAGTACACCCATGCTGGCTGGAAGATGCACATCAGAGACATAGAAGCATTGGTAAGGAAGCCCTGCTACAAGGTGCTGCCCACAGTCAAGAAAGGATTGTTGGACGAGTGGGAGGTGCTGCCACATGTAGAGTTTTGCTGACGACCAGCGGGCAGGGCCCCTATCATACGGTACCCCGCTGTTGACACTAGGGGGTGCCAGATGGACCTCCAGAGGTCCCAATGCATGTGGAGACATGGCCAGTACTTGAGGCGGGGCAGTATAACAACTGGCGGCAAGGCAGGCCCCTGTGCACATCATGGATCTCCCCTCAGCATGGCTATGGGTGGAAGAGGGACACCGCCCAAGGTGAATAAGATAGAACACTGCAAAACAAAGATAAATAAGTAATACCCAAATAACTGAGAGACAGACACCTGGCCCACCCACTAGGCCTTCTGACATGGTCACAAAAGAGCAGGTCTTCTTGGCTCTGGGCGTACAGTCTTCTCAGTACATAGAAACTGCCTACTATCTCCAGAAACTAACACAGGCACCAGGATTGAACTGGGTCTAGAATTGCTCCAGGAAATAATTTACAGGAGGAAGGAAAAACTTGGGATCTGAAAAAACTTCCAACGGTCCAGGCCAAGCAGCGAAGCAAAGAGCAAAGGGAAGTCAAGGCAAAAAACTGGAAAGAGCACAAATCCATGAATCCAGTGAGTGAGAAATCACACAAGCACAATCGTGACATAACTGGACCCAAATTTTCCTTATATAGTGCAAAACAGGATGTGACGTAATTCAGAAAGTGGTTTGGCCATCATTTATTTGGAAACCTAAAATAATGATTACAACATAAAAAATAACCAGTATAATACCAGTTCTTCACGGTTTTCAGGTTACTCATAACAATCAAATATACAATTATTTGAAGACAGTGTTTACAGAAGCTGTAGAATCCAGTAACTTTCCTGTGTTACAGGGAAGCCAGCATGGATGTCATTTAGGGGTCGCGAGGGGTCACATATGCGACCCCTGGCTTGCCCATTGCTACCCTTGGCACCGCTTTTGCGACTCCTGGCCTCAGAGATGGCAAAATCAGTGCCTGGAACACAGGGGCAGCTCTTCCTAATGGATGCTGGTTGGAGCTCCACTTGCCTGGTTTCTGTCATTTTTTTTATTATACAAATAATTAATAATATTATCACTATTAGTGTAATAAAAAATGGAGTACATTAACTGGAATATGACCCTATCTGGAAGCTAAGGTAAGTAAAAAATACTGGTAAATGTATGTTGTATGCATGCTTGCAGGTGAGAGTGTGTTTATGAGTGCGAGAGTGTGTGAATGGGTTAGTATGTGTAAGCATGTGTGTGTGAGCCAAAGTAAAGGTCAATGGGCGTGCGATGTCACTTCCGCTGGCATTTTGGTGAATTGACATCCATGGACACCAGCATTCAGGAAAGGAGTCATCCCATAATGCCTGGTGCAGCTTGAGGCACATGAAAGGCAACAAAAAAGGCCCCCATGAAGCAGGAGCCATCTCTAAGTCCATGCCTGAGTGCAGCGCACCGAAGCTAAGGGTAAAATACTTGCACGACCCGAGTAACACCAAGGCAAACATACCAGCATCGGAAACTTCTATTATTGCGGGCCCACCCTCAGCTGAAGAGCCGAAGTGGAAGTAGTGGACAGCAGGGACATCTTAAGGATTTTGGGGGCCATGGGCCAAACATATTTTGGGGGCCTCTGTTCGGAACAGCTATGATTTTATGATCCAATTTCAGCTCTTTCATGCCCTCTTTGGCCTGCTCACTGACAGCGCACAGGCACACTGGTCCAAATTCTAAATGTGTTTACATCTAATCTTCAAGGATAGTAACCTGTGTTTTCAATATTGTAACACAGTAGCAGCTCACTAATATTACTGCAAATAATATTTGTGACAACCTCCCATTTCTCATATATGAGATCCTGTTTTGATCTGAAAGAACTTTTTTTTGGGATGTTGCATGAAACATAAACACAACATTTCTTTACAAAATATCTGTAATGTATAATAGACTCATACGCATCACCCACATTAAAAATAAATTAAAGGAAAATAGTATTTAAAACAATCTGTTTAAGATTTTTTCAAAGTCATCAGGGCAAGACTCTCTGCAGAACAGAGCTGGCTCTATCAAGGGGCCCCCTAAAAGGCTGGGGCCCTGGGCCAGAGCCCACTTTGCCCATGCCTTAAAACGTCTCTGGTGGACAGAGAGCCTGAACATGTTCTTCACCACAACAGCAGTAGAAGAGGAGCGGTGGCGTCTACTGCTCCTTCACCGAGGAGGTGCAGACATTTACACATTGTTGAGAACAGAGCCAGAGGTAGGAGGTGGGACCACTCACACATATTTAACTAATGCAGTGGTGCTCAATACCCACATCCTTCTGAAACAGCCCAAACAATAGCCAGGAGAATTGATCAACACTTGCTACACCTGACGAAAAGAACTAGCCCGTACATGTACACTCGGGAATGAGACAGAGGAAATCAGAGTGCAGATAATTCAAGGGTGCACCTGGGCAAAGCTGCTGGAGAAGATACTACAGGAAGTGGAAAATCGCCACCAGGCATTCTCATGCTGGGACGATCCAAGGAGTTGCCCAAGGCTTGGGCGTCAACCTGGAGGTGGTGCACCAAAAGCGCCGCAAAAACAAGCTGCTGAACTTCGTTACAAGAGGAGCAAACCCGAAAAAGAAAGTAGAAGGCGGCAGCAAGGCCTGACAGTCATGTGCGCAATGTGGTCATGTGGTCAGCCGCCCACCACTGGAAGGTCTGACCCTGAGCAAGAAGTGCAGCGCTTGCAGTAGGGCAAATCATTTCAAAGTGTGCAGTTCAACGCACTCCCACAAGAAACCAAGAGGCGAGCAATGAAAGTCTTTGCTCACACTGAGGGTGACCCAGAGGCCACAAACATGGATGACAATGCAAGGGAAGTAACCATCCACATCGTGCATGCTCTAGGTACTGGAGTGCCAGGCCTCCATCTGCCCCAGAAAGTCAAGGGTTACTTGCACTGTAGTCTGACATTTTGATTCATATAGTGTGCATCGCTTAACAATAAATGGTTCGAATAAGAAATCAATTTTGCAGTCAGTGTCCTTTTTAGGTCTCGCGCCTAGCGTTGCAGTGCATAGCACTGCTCGCGCAGCGCGAGACCTCTTGTACGGGCTTCTGAAAGCTGCCCACACGCTCGTGCGTGTGGTTTTGCTTTCGGAAGCCCACATTGGCTGTAGCGTGCGTTTTTTTTAAAAAAACGGCACGCAATTGGGCAAAGGCGGGCGCATGTCCCGCCTTTGCTCCTCCCATTCCCACTGGTGGCTAGCACGCGCAGCAGCGCGCATTCGCCTCGCTGCCGCTGCCGCGCTCCCCCCCGCTCATCTGTGGTGCGCGCGCACCACTGTTTAGTTTCATGTTCCCTTCAGTGAGTACCCCGCACAAAGTCGAGAGTCATTACCGGTACGCGCGAGACAGGCTAGGGCTCTGGGGGAGATGCTCTATCTCACGCCGGGTTATTCCAAGCTCATCCTAAGAGGTCGTTAATTATTTTAAAGCACCGGCTTCTGGGCGCTGCAGATGTGAATTTCCGAATGTTTAAGAAACTCACTCACAAGAATGACTCCGGGTTTACGGGACACGCCGTAGATTTCGAAAGATGCTCCCACCTGAAGGATGTGCTCTTTACTGGAATCATTTCCACGTGGGCAGCCGTCCTGGGACCGCAGAGAGGCTCTGTCCGTGGGAATGTTATAATAAGGCTAACGGCCTCTTTACAAGATTGATGCTATCAGTGGAATCGCCTCACAGCAGGCAATGCTGCTATAACGAAAGACAGGCTGGGCCTGGGGGAGCGGTGGGTGACTGCTGGGGAGGGAAGGGTCCTGGGGTCGCGTGCGTGCTCTTCCCAGGCATGAGGAAAGCTCAACTCTCCCTGAACTCACGGGAGTCTCTGTTCACATATCTCGCCCATGCTGGTTTTATATCACCCAAAAAATACAGCAATAGGACCGTTATCTCAAAATGCCCCGAAAAATACAATTAAAAATCCCCAGGGAGAATTAAGATTATAACAAATCCAAATACATAAAAATGCGAGACATTATAAAATAGTTTATATCATTCATTTCCAGTCCTACCTTTGCCAGGAAAAGTAATTTTTGGGGAAATGGCAATTCTGGGCTGTAAGGAGCTAGTGAGCTCTAGTGTCGTAGTATCTCACATGAGTAACGTTTCACATGTATCCCATGTTGTCTCGTTTAGCTGACAACCTAAAGAATCCGGGGCGTTCAGCCCCGTGTTTCTTTTTGTGCACTTACAACACAGAGGCCTGGAGTTTGGAATCCTAGAGCCTGGAAAGTGGGCCAGGCCTGGGTGTACCCCAACCCAATGACCTCGAAGTGTCAGACTCAAACAGACCTCAAGCTGGCAGGATGGCTCTGTGGATAAAACACAACCACTGACAAGGTACTAATAACTATGGAAAGGGTCATGGCAGAGCACGTGACCACCCGGTCGCCTGAAAATCGATTATGAATGGCTTTGCCCAACCACTGCTGACTTTTCACCGGAAAAGTGTTGTGGCAAGCCTGGCGTTGTACCCAGGGCTATAAGTGAGTTGAAAAAACTCGAGGTGGAGGGGAGGTGGGGGTCTCTCAAAGGGGCGTGGCAGATGTAATTAAAGGCGTGGCTTAAAAACCCATGTTAAAAATCTTCTTTTGTGTCAACTCTATTCTTCTGTACTGATGGTCACAAATATTCACATATATTTCTCAGTCTCTTATTAGTCATTATTTTTATAAATAGTAAACTCTCACGCACGCGTGGAGCCATGCTCCCTTCCCTTCTGTAGCCACATGAATGCTAGTTTCAGTGTTTCCATGCGCAAAAAGGATTTAGTAGGGCATTTTCTTTGCCTTCTTTGTAAAAACGTAATTTTTTTGTCATTGAAATGAGTATAGTTATGCAAATGCGCTCTGCATTTATATTTATTCCCCAGTCATTTCACGATTTGCACAAATGAGTTCTCGTTTGTTGCAACTGAAATAAACCTCTCGTCACTATATCAACACGTAGTTTGGAGCGCTGCCTGTTCTCTAGTTTCATGTTGATACCGGGAAGCAGTGGGCAGACCTTCAGACGGGCACTGTCAGCTTTTTATATTAAGAACCTTGACAGTGAGGACAAAAATGCAGAGCCCAATAGGGACCCGCCTCACTACCTGCTGTTTAGAACTGTGAGTGCTGAGCACCGGCAGAACCCTGCTCACTTGAAGCCCTGATTGTACCAACTGTCCCAGCCCTGCCCTTTCTGAGTCCTTTGCATGTTTGAGCATCTGTCTATTGGCAAGCTCCCCTGCTGCTCTCTTCTGAATTATCTTGCTCTGCTGCAAGACCGGAAGTGAGAGCAGACCCAGCTGTTTAAGCAGCGCCCGTAATCCACAGTCACCACAGCAGCCATCCTGAGCAGGCTCGTGGCCCCCTCTCCAGAACCCACCCCACCCATTCCTGTCAGGCACTGGCTGCAGGCCAGCATTCTTCCCCATCAGAGGGTTTTGACTTTTCAATCTCTGGACCCAGGATGTTACGCTTCGTCATGCCCTCGGCATTGCCAAGGGCCTGCCCTACTGCCACGAGCTGATCCTTGAAGCAATGGCAGTATCTTCTTCCAAGGAAACAACTGTTCCTGGCTTCAGCTCGCCACTCCTTTCCTTCTGCTCAGTAATCTGCTGCAGAGATGTAATATTACCGGAAGCTTTCAAGATTGACATAGGCCAGTGTTCAATCGTTTGATTTATGTGTAAATCAGAATCACGGACACATTCAAAATAACCATCAGACTTTGGATGACGCATCAGAATTTCCAAGGACCAATCACAGTTTGCAATGGCCTACTAGAAATCGTATTGCCCAATGGCAATTTCCTGAACAGAATTAAAATACCTAATGACAAATGATTGGTGCGTTATTTTTAAATTAGATATTACCTTGCTGTTCCCAGTTAATTCTTCTGTATTCAGAATTCTGACTAATCAAGTGGAATTTTGAATCTCCCCTTTAAGGTCTTTAGTGGATAGTTTTTCTCAGACGTACTAAGCAGAACTTGCAGATTTTTCCCACACTTTTCACTTGTTGCTCCAAGGACAAGGTCTCATCGAGTACAAAGCCGGGGTTTGGTACATGTGTGTTTTTTGTCACAGTTTGCCTAAAGACTCTCACTGGACTGGTTTCCGAGAATTGCCTTCAGTGTCTGGATTACACCATAGTAGACCATCTGGTGGTTACTCCAACATAAGGAACAAGCATTTGCAATGCAATAGGTCTCGCATTTGCGAGCGTTTGAGCTATTTTTATTGTAAATGACATTGCCTTTTATTTATGTTTTGGTTTTTGAAACATAAATAAAAGCCATTGTCATTTACAATGCCAATAGGTCAAACTCGCGTAAATGCGAGACCTATTGCATTGCAAATGCTTGTTGACTTTGGTGCAGCAATGCCTCTAAAAGTATAAACGATGCACACTATATGAATCAAAATGATGGAATCACATTAGGCAAGTTTTTTTCCGCAAGAGGTTTCAAATACTAAGTTGATCTCTCTCCAAATCCCTTTCATATTTATCCTGCTAGAGCTCCTTTTATGTTCATATGTCTACTGTCCAGCCCACAGCATTGAGACATAGGAGAATATAGATCCATCTACACCCCTACTTTGAAAAAGAACTAAAAAATCCTGAAGTCGCCAACATCATCGAGGTGGTGGAGGGGGGCCGGGGGCACTCTGTGGGTGTCCCCCATAGTGGTGACGAAGAAGCAGTATCTCTGATAGGTCATTAAAAATAACCAGCAACTTGTGGAAGCCTTTGGGCAGATCCTTCACTTCACTTCTGAACTCGGCAACAATGCTTAACCTCATTGAACCATGGCGTGCGTTTCATGGTGATGACAGGAGTACTCATTTTTTTCTTCTCCACTCAAGTCGTGCACACATATCAATTTTGAAATGATACACCTGAGGGTTTAGACAGATATCACGAAGCAGAATATTTGGATAAATCTTTATCAATCAATCAATAAGCATTTGTAGAGCGTGGCACTGTCATCCCTGGGGGTATCTGGGTGCTGAGGTGCGAGGTCTCCATCTAAAAGCTAGTTCTTGAGGAAACGGCTGGAATAGGGAAGAAACTAGCACAAAAAGGCAAAACAACATAAAAACGAGCGAGCAGAAAAGGTAAAACAGAGGGCAGAAAAACAAGCAGAAAAGGCAGAAAAATGAGCGGAAAAGGCAAAACAGAGCAGCAGAGGGGAAACAGAGGGCAGAAAACAAGCAGAAAAGGCCAGAGGGCACAAAAATGAGCAGAAAAGGGCAAAACGGAGGGCAGAAAAACGAGCAGAAAAGGCAAAACAGAGCAAGAAATGAGCAGAGGAGGCACAAACAGAGGACAGCAGGTAGACAGGCAGCAGAGGGTAGCGGACGGGCAAGCTGGATAGGAGAACTGTTGCAGGGGGAGCTGGCACGACAATCTGCTCAATGGGGTCATGCTGCGGCCTCCATAAAGTAGATCCTGGGAAGAGGGTGGGGCGCTGGGTAGCAGGAAGAGGGAAAAGGTGTGAAGAGGGAAGAAACTAACTGGAAAAAAGGCAAATCAGAGGGCTGAAAAACAAGCAGAAAAGGCAAAACAGAGCAGAAGAGGGCAAAACAGAGGGCAGAAATACGAGCAGAAAAGGCAAAACAGAGGGCAGAAAAACAAGCAGGAAAGGCAAAACGGGCAGAAAACGAGCAGAAAAGGTCAAACGGGGTAGAAAGACAAGCAGAAAAAGGCAAAACAGAGGGCAGAAAAGCGAGCATAAAAGGCAAAACAGAGCAAGAAACGAGCAGAGGAGGCACAAACAGAGGGCAGGAGCTGAGGGTAGCAGACTACAGGTAAGCTGGACAGGAGAACTGTCGCAGGGGGAGCTGGCACAAGGACCTGCTCAATGGGTTCACACTGCGGCCTCCATTAAGTAGGTCCTGGGAGGAGGTCGGGGCACTGGGTGGAAGGAAACAGCAGGAAAAGGGAAGAAACAAGCAGAAAAAGGCAAAACAGACAGCAGCAAAACAAGCAGAAAAGCAAAACAGAGCAGAAGAGGGCAAAACAGGGTATAAATACGAGCAGAAAAGGCAAAACGGAGGACAGAAAAATTAAAAGAAAAGACAAAACAGAGGGCAGAAAAACGAGCTGAAAAGGCAAAACAGAGGACAGGAAAACAAGCAGAAAAGGCAAAACAGAAAAATAAATTAACAGAGGAAGCACAAACAGAGGGCAGCAGGTAGACAGGCAGCAGAGGGCAGTGGACTGCGGGCAAGCTGGACAGGAGAACTGTTGCAGGGGGAACTGGTACGAGGACCATGCACCTATCAGAGTAGAATGAGTCGCTATCATCATCCTTGGATATCTCGAAAACTAAACAGCAAGGCCAGTCCCACCTTGTCACTGTGTAGGTTTGCCCACTTCCTATATTTGATTCTAGTGAAGTGGAAAAAATGATATGCCAAAAGGAAGAGGAGGTCTGGGGGAGAGAGAGATCCAGCAGGTTGTGTGGTAAAAGACCTGGGCCTTATTTAAAGTTTGGTGGACACAATACTCCGTCACAAACATGGCAGATGCTCTGTCTGCCGTATTACAAGTGCATTATAGCCTATGGAACTTATGATACAGAGGACTGGATATCTACCATGCTTTGACGGAGCATTCTGTCCACCAAACTCTAAAAGGCCCATGGACTGAAATCTCTGAATTACAGGATGGCATAGTGTCACAGACCACACATGCGAAGTACAAAATATATGTTGAGAAGGAGAGACAGAGGACAGTAAGTATGTGGCCACAAACAAGAAACTCACAAGACATAAAGTTGCAAATTATAATAGCTTCCTACCCAGTGCAACAAACAGCCTCACTTTAAGTAGCCCCCAGGCAAACCTGGAACGCTGCTTGAGAAATGAAGAAGGGATCAAATCCCTCGCACCGGGGATGCAGAGATGTACTTACATTCACAAAGGCAATCTTCAAAGCAAAGTTAAAACAAGGCAATGCAGGAAAAAAAAGACGAGCACAGTCAGGGCATGGAGGCAAGGGGAGGACCAAGGAAAATCGAATAGGGAAAAACAACAAAGGTGAGGGAGCGAATAAGGCTATGACATGGAATTTCCCAGGCGTCAGGCTGGATCTGGAAACTTTTGCTGAGCAATACCCCTTGCGCGCGACGTCAGGTGGCTCTATTCAGCTCCACGTGATGTCGTTGGCATCAGTAATGACGTTGCAGTGCCTACATAGGTGCCACCCAGGTGCGCGGACGTCAGTACTTTTCGTATAAGAAGTAACTTGTTCATCTGATAGAGACTTCTAGCTGCAGATTCCTTACCTTCGAATCAGATACCCGAGCCATACCATCCTGGCGGTGGGTTGCGGACTCACATCCTAGACTAAAAAGTCTTGCAGGACTGAACAGGCAAAATGTCCATTCCTGCGTACTTGCCCATCAAGGCAGTAATGTTTTGCGAACGTGTGCAAAGATGCCCACATCGCTGCCTGACAGATGTCTTGGACTGGGACACCCCGAGCCAAGGCCATAGTTGCAGCCTTTCCCCTGGTGGAATGGGCTCTTAATACCTCAGGGGGCTGCTTCTTTGCCAAGGCATAACAAATCTTGATGCAGAGAACGACCCAGCGAGAGATGGTCCTTTTCTGCCTGCCCTTCCCTTCTTTGCTCCCACGTATCCCACAAAGAGTTGGTCATCCACCCGGAACTCTTTTGTGCGGTCAAGGTAGAACAACAACGCTCTTTTTCGAGTCCAGTCGGTGGAGACACTCCTCTTCCTTAGAGTGATGCGGAGGAGCAAAGAAGGTGGGCAAAGTGATAGACTGACCCAGACGGAATGGGGTCACAACCTTTGGCAAAAAGGATGCCCTGGGGCGAAGCACCACCTTGTCCGGAAAGGACATAAGATAAGGAGGTAAGCTGGATAACTCCTGCAACTCACTCACCCTCCGGGCCGATGTAATCACCACTAAGAAGGCTGTTTTGATGGTCAACAGCTGGAGGGGACAATTGTGCAAAGGCTCAAAGGAGCGCACATCAGGTAAGTGAGGACCAAATTAAGGTCCTACTGTGGCATAACAAAGGGCGTGGGAGGAAACAAGTGAGCCAGCCCTTTTAGAAATCTATTTACAATAGGAGACTTGAAGAGAGAGGGCTGATCTGGCAGCTACAAAAAAGCAGACAGAGAAGAAAGGTAACCCTTGAGACTTCCCAAGGAAGAGCCCTGCTGGGCAAGGGTTAGAATGAATAAAAGGGCAGTAGAAAGAGAAGCAGAAAGAGGGTCAATGGACCTTTCTGTAAAGTATAATACAAATTTCTGCCAACGGCAGGTGTATACCGTCTTAGTGGAGGGCCGCCTGGCCAATAGATTAACGTTACAGACTTCGGGAGGAAGGTCAAAAGCTATCAACTGGGCCGCTCAATCTCCACGAATGGAGGCGTAGAGTTGACAGGTTTGGGTGGCGAACCCTACCCTGCTGCTGTGACAGAAGATCCTCCTGAAGGGGCTGCCTGATCAGAGGATCGACACTCATTCTCAGAAGCTCTGGATACCAGACTCTCCTTGCCCAGTTCAGAGCCACAAAAATGACTTGGGCCCGGTCGCTCCTGATCTTCTTCAGAACCCTGGGTAGGAGTGGTATGGGCAGAAAGGCGTACAACAGGCCTGAACTTCACTCGCGACGAAAGGCGTCGCCGAGCGATAGCCGCCTTGGAAACTCCAGCGAGCAGTACTGCTGACACTGCTTGTTCTCCTCGGAGGGGAACAAATCTAACCAAGGTTCTCCCCACTGCTGAAAGAGACCTTGCGCCACCTCCAACTGGAGACGCCACTCGTGATCCGCTAGGCATCGACGGCTGAGTTTGTCCGCCCTGGAGTTCAGAGACCCTGCCAGGTGTTGAATGCACTGCTGTTCCAGCCATTTCCAGAGACGCAGGGCCTCTCGACAAAGGGTCCACGACCCCACCCCGCCCTGCTTGTTGCAGTACCACATGGCAGTGGGGTTGTCCATGAACACCTGCACTAGCATCCCCTTGACAGAGGGAAGAAATGCTTTCAATGCCAACCGAATCGCTCGGAGCTCCAACAAATTTATGTGGAGCTCCGACTCCACCGGAGACCGGTGTCCCCTGATCTCCACCTCTGCCAGATGGCCGCCCCATCCCAGAAGTGACGCATCTGCCACGACTGTGAGATCTGGTTGGGGAAGGGACAGGGGTCTGCCGTTGACCCAATTGCAGTTCGTCAACCACTACTGCAGATCTTTCGCAGTTCTTTCCAAGATCTGAACCATGTCGGTGAGATTTCCGCGATGCTGTGCCCATTGGAACTTCAAGTCCCACTGCAGAGCCCACATGTGCCATCTTGCGTGTCTTACCAACAGGATGCAGGAGGCCATGAGGCCCAACAAGCTCACAGTCAGTCTCACCCAAATCCAGGATAGAGGCTGAAATATCGGAATCATAGCTTGAATATCCCGGACTCGCTTCTCGGGAAGATAAGCTCGAAACTGCAGTGTCCAGAACAGCTCCGATAAAAGGGAGCATCTGAGAAGGAGTCAGGTGTGACTTCGGCACGTTTATAGAGAACCCCAGCGAATGCAGGAGGTTCGCCGTAGTCTGAAGGTGGGAGACAACTGCCTGGGACGAGGACACCTTCAACAACCAGTCGTCGAGGTAGGGGAAGACCGACACCCCTAACCTGCGCAGATGAGCTGCAACCACCGCCATCACCTTGGTGAACACCAGAGGGGCACTGGTAAGGCTGAAGGGGAGCACGGTAAACTGAAAGTGCTCGCGGCCTTCCTTGAACCGCAGGTAATGCCTGTGGCCCGGCTGGATGGGAATGTGAAAATACACCTCCTGCAGGTCCAACGCTACCATCCAGTCTTCCTGGTCTAGGGCAAACAAGACCTGAGCCAGAGAGAGCATTTTGAATTTCTCCTTTTTGAGGAAGAGATTGACAGTCCGAAGATCTAAAATGGGCCGTAGCCCCTTGTTCTTCTTTGGAATCAGAAAGTAGCGGGAATAACAGCCACTGCCTACTTCTGAAACTGGGACCCTTTCTATAGCTCCCTTGGCTAAAAGAGCCGTAACTTCCTCTTGGAGCAACTTTAAATGATCCTCCGTCAGCCGTTCCTGACTTGGCAGAATAGTAGGAGGAAAAGAAAGGAAAGGTAGAGAATAGCCTTCCTGGACTATCTGCAAGACCCACTTGTCCGATGTTATGGATCTCCAGTGGGGGAGATTATGACAAATTCTCCCACCAACTGGAGTAGTGTTGTCCCGCAGAATCAGCCTAGGAGTGCTTGGAGGCTGCTGGGGGCAGTGTGGTAGACGACTTCTGACCTCCATTCCGAGATCGGAATGCACTGCGTCCACGTCCACGCACGGCTTGGGCAGTTTGTGCGGGACGGTGGCTGTGGTAGGGCTGACGCGGCTGGAAACCCCTTCCGTTGCCACAAAAAGGGCGAAAAGAAGACTGGCCACGGTGAGTGGAGGAAAGGCCCAAGGATCTGACCATAGCACAAGAGTCCTTGAACCTGACCAGGGCCGAGTCTGCCTTTTCCCCAAAAATGCGGGTTCCATCGAAGGGCATGTCCATCAAATTAGCTTGGACATCACCCGAGAAGCCAGTGGTACGTGGCCTCGGGGCCACCGTAGTTGAAATCAATCTGCCAGCGAATCAGTCGTATCTAAGCCACACCGTATGGCGAATTTTGCTTGTCGTCGGGGATGAGGATGGGGCTTGCGCCACCCATGGGCATTAGCGACGTCGCAGGTACCGACTTCGGGTTCGACACCGGGGAAGGTCGCGTTGGCACGACCAGTGTCGAACCGGATCCGGGTTCGGATCCCTGAGGCCCCACCAGCGTCGTGGCCGGAGCAGACGGTGCTGAACCCAATGGGGCCCCTTCCAACCCCGCGGGGCCCGAAGGCTGTCCAGCGGGATTGTTCCACTCAAATACATGGCACATAGCAACGTAAAATTCTTTTATTCGAGTGGGAGTCGCTCCGGCTCCCGGAAAGGGGGGGAGCCCTGAAGTCGACTCTGGCTCCGGCTCCGCGGAACCGTACATAGAGCGTCGGTGCTCCTTACCTCTCTTGACGACAGATGCCAGTTCATGTGAAGACGAAGTCAGCTTGGACTTCTTCTTCTTCTTGTGCCTCTTCCCCGAGTGTCCTGAGGACCTCAAATGGGAGGAAGAGGACTTAGGGCTCCAGGACTGTGACCACCTCGGAGTCTCGCTTGACGGTGTTGACTGCCGGGCCGCGAGTAACTTCAGCGCTCGCTCCCTCAAGGTCTTCGGAGCCATCGCCCGACAGTCCGAACACGACTTCGTATCGTGGTCGCACTTGAGACACCAAAGACATACGCGGTGGGGATCGGTAACCGACATCATGCGGGAACAAGTCCTGCATGGTTTGAAACCTGTCTTCCTCAAAGACATCCCTCGCACACAAAGTCGATTCCAAAAATGTCAACAAAAGTCAAGGAAAAGCCTGCCAAAAAGCAGCAGAGGGGTAACTCTTCGCGGATCAGCGCTTAACTGTCGTGGAAAGAAAAGAACTGACGTTCGCGCGCCTGGGTGGCGCCTATGTAGGCACCGCGACGTCATAACCAACGCTACCGACGTTGACGATGTCACGTGGAGCCAAATGGAGCCACCCAACGTCGCGCGCAAGGAGTATTGCTCAGCAAAAGTTTCCGGATCCAGCCTGACACCTGGGAAATTCAAAGGTAAGGAATCTGCAGCTAGAAGTCTCTATCAGATGTATGATAGCAGTGGCTATTACTGATTTGTTTCCATCGATAAATATTTGGTCAGCTCTAAGGGAGTGACATGGACGTCTTTGAAGGTAACTATTGGGGCAAATGTATGAGCACAACATATGGGGTATGGAAAGTTCTCCTAACATAGTGCATGAGATCAAAAACAACATTTGGAACTAGACCAAAAGACAACCATGGGTGGGGAGTTGAAAGAAAAAAGAGAATATGATAGACTGAACTGAAGCCACAGACAACCTGGGAAAGTATGGTTATAAAGACTCTACAGCAACACAACATGAAAGTGGAGATACAATTGGTAGACTCCAAGTCTGGTTGGTGAACAAGGACAAAGGACCCAAAGTTATCATAGCAATAAATAATAACAATGATAACCCACTGACTGATCAAACATTAATCAGTGTTTGATTCATGGAATACCATAGATATCTGTATGCAAGGACCAATAGTATACAAGGGGGTGCTAGAGAGCCCGTGGCAAGATGGCGCACTCTAGTGCTGTTCTGCCTGCTGGGTGAAATAATCCGCCCTAAATCCTGCCATCGTCAGCCACAAATGCAATAAATTGACCCCAAGCGTGAGACGAACAAAAGGCATATCTCCTTGGCCCCGTCTCGTGCATTGGCATACAAACTATATGGAGAAAATGGCTCGAGTCTGCTGATCGCGCCGGCCGTGCTGGGAAAGGCGAACCAGGCCGCACTACACCCGAGACCGGCGAGGCAGGAGCGGAGATTACACTGGGGCAGCCATGGCCGAAAAACATGTGGTCACTACCGATTTCTGCTTGTGGCCATATCCATCAGGTGATGACAAAGGAACACCTGTGGCCAAAGGGAAAGTGCGGTGAGGGCGCCATGCGCCGCCGGGCAAGTAGAGTGATTGCACGGCCTGGCTGAGCGGTGTGAGCGGCCCTGATCATCCTTGTGGACGGCTTTGAGTGCGTGCAGTGTCCACGAGTCAACAAGGAGATCGCTGCAACGGCCTACCGGCATCCAGCAAACCCCAGCAGGTAACCAAAAAAGTGGCGTAGGGCCCGAAGTGCAGGGAGTCGAGGCGGCGGGACGCGTGGCTAACAGAAATCCCAGCGGGAGAGGCTGCCGTTTCAAAGATAGCGTGCCTGATCGGACGGGTGAAGCTGTGGACAGGACAGAGCTCTGGGGTGGCTGGCCGCCGTTGTGATTGGGCCCCAAACTGGTGACACTGATCCTGCCTGGGACAGCTTGTGTCACACAGGCACAACAGATCTGCGCTGTTACAAGTGTCTGCAACCATGACGGGAATGGGCAAAGGGGAGGACACACAGATGGGGCATTAATGGATGGTGGTGCTTTGCTGCGTTGTTGCAGTATCGCCCCCTGACTGCGGAGTACAACAAGACACCAAAGGCTGCCTCAAAAAAAGTTTGGGTGTGCCAGAGCACTGGGCAGTGCGTAGACTAAGAGTACACGTTGGTCACTAACTCACACCTAAGGCGTAATAGATCCTGGCTAATCACGAAAGATAAATCCAGCACCCGCCTGCAGGTAAAGTGAGCAGTGCAGGCACACTGCCTTTAAAAGCAGCAAGCACCACCAGGTACATAAACTACGGCTCAACTGCTAGGGCCCAGCTTGAGAGGCTTCTGGGGGTGAGGTGACAGCACAGACGGAGACACAGCCAGGAACACAGTCATGGGGAATGTGGATAAAAACCAAACACGCCTCACGCTCGAGGACAGGAGGACTGACAAAACCCCACACCCACAAAGAGACTCCGACCAAGAAGCTGAACCACAAGGTAGGTCTGCTCTTGAGGCACATTGCAGGCTATGCAACAAAGTCTCCAATCAATAGATGGGAAAATAGACTCTCTCAACATAACAATGGACCATATGTCTGCCAAGTTGGACAAACAATCATCTAGACTCACGGAGGCTGAGCAACGGATATCTACGGTGAGGGATGAGCTCCATACTGTGAGCACAAAATGTTTTGATATGGAAAAGGTTTTGGCTGTAATTCAGGCAAAGGATGAGGATTTAGAAGCGCGCTCAAGGCGCAATAACATGCGCATCACAGGTAGTTTGTAGTCGGCCAACACAGGATGAATGGAACTTTTTGTGGAACAGATGATCACCACACTATTCAGCAAAGAAAATATGTCTAACTCACTAGTGGTAGAACGGGCCCACAGCTCTCTGGTGGCGAGACCGTCATCGAAATCTACTCCACGCCCCATTATCACCAAATTGCACAGTTACCACGACTGAGATGCGATGCTCAGATTAGCGTGGGAGAAGAAGGAACTTAATTATCAGGTATACCAGGTATCATTCTTCCCAGACTTTACTGCTACAATGTAGGCAGCAAGGAGGGAATATTTGCCCATTAAACGCCAATTCCAAAAAGCCGGAAGTCCGTATGCCATGCTTTACCCTGCGCGCTTTCACATTGACCATGTGTAGGAAAGTGCCCCTTTTTTGCATGGTTACCCCCCACGTTTTGCCTGATATCTGATGCAAACTGACTTGATGTGCCCTGGGTCACAGCCAATCAGGTTCCCAGGGCCTGTGTTCTTTCCCAAGACTGTACCTTTGTATCCACAATCGGCACAATCCCTGGCCACAGGTAAGCCCCTTGTGAAAGGTACCATGGGTACCAAGGGCACTGTGACCAGGGAAGGCCTCTAAGGGCTGCAGCACCTGTTGTGCCACTCCATCCACTCCGGATCACCAACCGACCCCTGCCCACACCACGTCTTCAACAAAGCCGACGCCACCATCGCACCCCATCTCCGGGACATCATCAACTCCTCCTTCCACACCGCCACCTTCCCGGAGAGCTGGAAGCACGCCGAGCTTACCGCCCTCCTGAAGAAACCAACGGCGGACCCCACCGACCTTAAGAACTACCGTCCCATCTCGCTCCTTCCGTTTCCGGCCAAAGTCATCGAGAAGACCGTCAACAGACAGCTTGCCGCCTTCCTCGAGACGAATGGATCCCTCGACCCCTCGCAGTCCGGGTTTCGGGCCAACCACAGCACCAAGACCGCCCTTATCGCAGCCACCGACGACATCAGAACCCTAACCGACAACGGGGAAACAGCTGCCCTCATCCTCTTGGACCTCTCCGCGGCGTTCGACACCGTCTGCCACCGCACCCTAGTGAAGCGCCTCAGCAACATCGGAATCCGAGAGAAAGCACTGGAATGGATCATCTCGTTCCTCGCCGGAAGAACCCAGAGAGTCCGCCTCCCCCCGTTCAGATCCGAAGCCACCGAAGTCATCTGCGGCGTTCCACAGGGATCCTCACTCAGCCCAACCCTCTTCAACGTCTACATGAGCCCCCTCGCAGCCATCGCACGCCGACACAACCTCAACATCATCTCCTACGCCGACGACACCCAGCTGATCCTCTCCCTCACCAACGACCCCACCACCGCCAGAGCCAACCTACACGACGGGATGAGAGACGTCGCCGACTGGATGAGGAACAGCCGCCTTAAACTGAACTCAGACAAGACGGAAGTCCTCATCCTGGGCTCATCACCCTCCGCCTGGGACGACTCCTGGTGGCCCCCGGCCCTGGGCACCGCGCCCAAGCCAACGGACCACGCACGCAACCTGGGCTTCATCCTGGACTCCTCCCTGTCGATGACCAGACAAGTCAACGCCGTCTCATCTTCATGCTTCAACACCCTGCGCATGCTCCGCAAGATCTTCAGATGGATCCCCACTGAAACCAGGAAGACCGTCACCCAGGCACTCGTCACCAGCCGACTGGACTATGGGAACACCCTCTACGCCGGAACCACAGCCAAACTTCAAAAAAGACTCCAGCGCATCCAGAACGCCTCCGCACGACTCATCCTGGACATCCCCCGACACAGCCACATCACCGGACACCTGAAAGACCTGCACTGGCTCCCCGTCAGCAAGAGAATAACGTTCAGACTCCTCACCCACGCACACAAGGCCCTCCACGACCTGGGCCCAAAGTACCTCAACGACCGCATGACCTTCTACACGCCCACACGCCAGCTACGATCAACCAGCCACGCCCTCGCCACCGTACCACGCATCCGCAGAACCACCGCCGGAGGAAGATCCTTCTCCTACCTGGCAGCCAAGACCTGGAACTCCCTCCCCACTCACCTTCGGCGAACCCAGGACCATCTCTCCTTCAGGAAGCAGCTCAAGACCTGGCTGTTCGAGCAGTAACTTACCCCCTCCCCCAGCGCCTTGAGACCCTCCCGGGTGAGTAGCGCGCTCTATAAATGCCGTGATTGATTGATTGATTAGAGGCCCTGCATCTTAACCCACACACACTGCAGGCTGCGTGTTTTTGTGCAGAGAAAAGTGAAGAGGCGACATGGTACACATCCCTGTGTGCCATGACTGCAATCCACTGCCTAAGGCCTAGGTAAGTCACCCCTCTGGCATGGTGCACTAGCCCTAAGTTGAGGGTACAGAGGCATGAGCCCTGTACCCCTACAGTTTCCAAGTCTATTCTTAGACATTGTAAGTGTAGTAAAGCCATAAAGAGTATATGGTCTGGGAGTTGGTCACTACGAACTCCACAGCTCCATAATGGCTTTACTAAAATATGGGAAGTTTGGTAGCAAACTTCTCAGCACATTAAACCTACACTGATGCCAGTGTGGGATTTAATGAAAAATGAACCCAGAGGGCATCTTAGAGATGCCCCCTGAAAATCGACCAGCCCTGGTGTGGTTCCTGAATGGCTACCCGCCATTTGCCACCACCAGACAAGTTTCTGGACCCCTGGGTGGAGAGCCTACGCTCTCTGGGTCCAGAAACAAAGGCCACCAAGGGCAGAGGTGCCATACTCCCTCCTCCAGGATTTGCTGGGTCCACGAGAGGGGAAGCTTCAAAGGCCTGCCGCCTTTGGATGCTGTCCCTGCCTTTTGCTGCCCCCAGCAACTGGCTCCCACTGGTTCCGACCCCCACTTTGGGCAGGAGAATAAGTGGGAATCCAAGCTAGGAAGAGAGGTGTGCCCACCTATGCCAACCCCACCCCTCAGGTGGGGGAGGCGAGGAGAAGCACACATCTCAGTCCCCTCCATCTTGAAGATGAGGGGACTCAGCCAATTAGGAAGAGGCTAATTCCCCTCCCACTGGAGGGTGGCATAATAGGAGGTGTACCCACCCCAAGGAAGAGACCTATTGATCCCGACCTGCACACTCCTTTAACACCCCTAAATCTAGTATTTAGGGGCGACCCTGAACCTTGCCTCCCCAGATTCGAGGAAGAAAGAAGAAGGAGGTCCGAAGAGCCATGCTGACCCAGGAAGGAGAAGTGGACACCAACTGCCTTGGCCCCAACCCAACCGGCCTGTAATGTCTACGAACTGCCTACAGCAAGAAACCCAGTGAGTCCAGCAGCCAGAAACCCCCAGAGTCCGGAGGACCTACCCTGCGACCTTCCCACAGACTCTGTCTCCCGTGAGCACCGGCCTTGCTCAACCAATGACTCACCTCCAGAATCCGGATTCCGTCGACTCCACGATTCTGCACCACTCTGCACCCGACGCCCACGGCCGAGCTCGAGTGGCCCAACACCCCAAGGAGGTCTCTCCAGTGATCCTGACCTGGGAGCTGGTGATCCCCGGCCTCCCTCAAGACTCCAGACAATGCCTGCAGCTTCAACCTGAAGGGTCCCCCCGACTGCGACCGGAGCTGGTAAGAAATCCCGATGCCAGAAGACACCCCTGCACCTAATGCCCCACAGCCTTTGGTGACCCAACCGACGGTGTCCAGGCATCCCCAAAATCCCAGCTTACCTGTCCAGTCGGTGATCGCCTTCAGGAAGTCTCCCTGCCCGAGCCTACAACATCTTTCCGAAACCAAATGTCTCCATTGGAAAGCACAGGGTCCCCGACGTCCGTTTTGCACCCTGCAACCGGCCGCCCGAGTGCCACTGGTGGTGCAGCTCCTGTGCTGGACGTTGGCCCCTGCAGTGATGACCTTAACCCCAGGAGCGGACAAACCACGTTATTAGCCGGTGGCCTCTACCAAGGATGTGGAGTGTGTGCTGTTCCGGATCTGTCTCCATCACGTGCCATAGCTGAGCCAGTTCAGCTAACAAGCTGCCATAAGCCAGAAAGTTACCCACTGGTAGCTCATTTCCTCTTGCAGTCTATCAAAGGACAGAAGTGCACTGTATTGAAACAGAGCACCCAATGTGCCTACTCCTGCAGCCTCCCATGTTGCTAAACCCTCCCCCCCATCATGCCGCTAAACGATGGGACGAAGCATAGTGGGATTTCGGGAGAATATTGGGGATGAGCAACATGAGTCGGAGACTGCGATGAAAACTGTCACACACTATTCGAAGCAGGCTATTGGAATCTTGTGGCAGTCTCACACATGGAAGAAAGGTCTGCTGGGCCATATGCTGTGCACTCACAGGGTTAGGGAGCCCTAGTTCCTCCGTGAGGCATCCTGCCAACCAGCGTGCGGGCCACTGGAGCTGTGCCGCTAAGTAATAGTGTCCGAAGTTTGGGGCTCCTAAGCCCCTTTTGTTCACTTGGTAGTTGTAACTTGCGAAGTGCAACTCAACGCCTACCCTTGTTCCAGATGAAGCTTACCAGGGCTGAATGCAGGTGTGAAATGTAGATTTAGGGATATGTACCGGAAGTTTGTGAAAATAATAAACTAAATGGAGGAGCATCACCATTTTACTGTGAGTGGCAACATGGTCCAAAACGCCATTTGGTGAGATTGCCATCTATGAGGTCCTACGTCTTATGGTAAATATTTATGCCTAGATATCAGAATAAGTGGGGCTCCCACTGCAAAGGGTGAGAATCTACAAATAGAGGCTGCTGGGGGCAATTTGGGTGTAATGGGATTAGGTAGGATTTAGCCCATTTCATGCCCAGTCCTGAGGCAGCTCAAAAGTCCTGTAAATTGTACCCTCTCTAATGTCACGGATATAGACTAACATGTTGTCTACGTATAGTGAGACAGCATGGGTCTCTGTTCAATGGCTTGCCCCAACCCTGCCACCTCTGCCACAGCCTCTCTGCAAGAGGTCCCGTTGCTAGGGCAAAAAGCAGTGGGGACAGCGGACAGCCTTGCTGTGTTTCTCTGCTCACTTGAAATGGAGGAGGAGATACATTGGCCAATCTTCACCTTATCAGTGGGTTCGATATACAGTAGGTGAATGAACCTATGCAACCTACCTGTGATGCCCAAAGAAGTCAGGGTCGAGAATAAATAATCCCAGTCCACTGTATCAAATGCTTTCTCCAAATCCAGTATCAGGCATGTGTCATAGGGCCACTGGATTGGAGAGAGTTCCATCACTCTATGTAAGCGTCGGATGTTGAGAGTGGTAGTCCTGCCCGACACAAAGTCATTTGGGTCTGGGTGTACCAGTTTTGGCATATGCTCATATAATCAGCCTGTAATAACTTTGCTCAAGATCTTGAAATCTGCCCGGATCATAAATAATGGGTGGTACGAGGATAGCTCTAAGGGATCTTTTGCAGGCTTTGGAAGGAATACCAGTAAGGACTCCCAGAGTGATGGTGGGAGACGGCCTTCTGTCAGGGCCATTTGGTACAGCTGCAGTAGTTTGGGAGCCAGCTGGTGTTCATATGCTTTATACAATTCGATAGGGAACCCATCCTGTTCCGGAGTCTTATTAGTTCATGCCCCAAATGGCCCCCCTGACTTCTTGTAGTGTGAGGGGTGTGTTTAGCCCCTCTCTATCAATGGCTTTGATAGAGGTTAGTGTAACTGAGTTAAGGAATTGCTGTATGGCAAACTGACGATCAATGAAGGGAGGGTCTTATAAGGCTTGCAAGTGGGTGGTAAATACTCTGTGTATGTCCGCCTGGTTGGTAACGACTTGCGTCGGAGTTACCCTGATCATAGTGATAGGTATAGTTGGTGTAGTACTTCGCAGGAGCCATGCTAAGAGACGGCCTGACTTATCCCCCTCTGTGTGCATTTTGGCTTGGTACGATCGAAAGTCTAAGTAGCGGAGCTGCTTTATCAACTGGGCATGCCGCTTTAGCATCTCTGTTTATTCTCCCTGCCTCACATGACACAGTTTGGGACACTGCCTCAAGGGCTCCCAGTGGTGTCTCAATGTGTATTAAATACTTCTGCATGTCTGCCCTGACCTACCCGACTGCATGGATGCAACGGCCCCTGAGTATGACTTTCAGTGCATCCCAGTTTGGAAGAGGCTGAGCCCAAATGTTCCATCAGATACTGGAGCAGCGCATTGCTTGTTGCATCTCAGAAGACCTGGTCCTCCAACCTGGTAGACTGTAATCACCAGGTGGGGACCAGCGGCTGCTGTGCACCCCACTCTAACTGCAGCTGCAGAGGGTTATGATCAGAGAATGTCTTTCCCAGGTACTCTGCCCCAATGGCCTGCAGTCTAGTGGCAGAGTCACAGAGTATTCGGTCCAGTCTCACGTGCAGGTCGTGTGGGGGCAAATAATAGGAGTACTCCCTATTGTCTGGGTGAAGCGATCGCAACAGTCTAATAGGGACCAGTGTGTAAGCCATTGGGACAGATGAGCAGCATCTGTCACAATTGGGGAAGTCAGTAATGGTGGGTGGGAGTGGTCCAGCTGCAGGTCTATTACATAGTTAAAGTCCCCCCCAATTAACATTGGGGGAATATATGCTCCCTAACAGGACAGGTCTACCATCTAACGGCCGGCACGGATCGGGGGTGGTGGGACGGGGGTAGGGTAGGGAGAAAAAGGTACCTTCCCACCACGTCTCTCCTCTGGAATGAAACCGGAAGCAGGCAGCCAGGCTCCCCTGACCAATCACAATGATGCAATGCAGCGTTGTAATTGGTCTGAGCGCTGTAGTTCGGCGTTCAGCTAGGGACTGGGGGCTGGGGCATGTTCTCCATGCAGGCTGTAATGCATCCTGCATGGAGAACATGCGAAGTGTGCATGACTGTTTGGTCGGCCCGAGAGGGCCGGCCAAACAGTCATTGCGCACTTAGGAGGGTGCTACCACTCCTCCCCTGCCCTGCTCTGTGTGCAGAGCAGCCCCGACCCATCACGCAAAGCTGCCGCAGCAGGACAAAGTAAAATAATAATAACATTACATTATTATCATTTAATTTTTTCTTTCTTTCACTGCTTCAAAACAGTGGGGCGACGCTCCTCCGCCTTAGCTGAGGAGCCACCACTGTTTGTCCTTCAACAAGTGTATAACAGCCTTCGGGGTCTATATCTGCTGCCGTGTATAGGAAGGGGGCTCGAGAGCAGACCCAAACCAGAACTCCCCGGGCAAAACCTGAGTATGTGGTGCAATAACATTGTTCCCCGCCAGTGCCTTTGCAGGCGGACATCTTCCCCCCCTCTTGCAACGGCGCTATCTAGGTGCCCCCTCCTAATATATTGTTGCACTGCATGCCTTTTACGAGACATGCCCATACCACGGACATTCTCTGTTATTATACTGACTCTAGCCATTCAGCTGCTAAAGCATTAGGATCGACACAATGGAGGGCTGTGAACCGTGTGGTCACTCTCACACGCCCATACTCATAGCATACATACTGTTCAGGATACTATAATAGGATACTACACAACTCTGTAAATTGCAGTACCAGAACCCTCAACTCCCCTCCCAGGGTGGCCCCAGAAACTGTGGTCGCCCAAACAGTTAATCAATTTTCCCATAGATGGGGCGCTCCTAAATGTGCACCAGTGTGCACTGTCATCGCCCAGGAGCAAGAAGGGGGATGGCAGAATGTCAAAAGTCCTCACCACTTCTGAACAGACTCCAAGTCTCAATAAGAGAGTGCATATTCGGGGGACCATCTCTTCTCAAAGAATGTCAGAAAAGGTAGTTCACTCTAAGACAAACCCTGCATCGCTAGCCTCCAGGCCCTGCTGTGTGCTTGCTGCCTTTGGAGTAAATCATTCCTGCGTCTTCTGTGACCCTTTACAAGATTTCCCTCTGCTGTCTGCGGTGTGACATCTGGGAGTATCACTGAGGACATAATACTTGTGGAGTGGCTGGACTCGTCTTATGCGCCTATAGCCTAAGTCTGAGGTGGCAGTGGGCGACGATCTGCCCACAACGTGACTGCAGCCAACAGCGCTTGGGCCTTCTCCTCCTTTGACTGTTGCAGAGTCGTAGCCCCCTGGACTCTGACTCTGCTGGTGTTTCTAGCTCTGCGCTTCCCACAGCGCTGAGCTTGGTCTGTGCGTGGCCGAGGCATCAGTGATGACGGAGTGGAGGATTCACAACGTTGCTGTTCCACCCAATCCCAGGCGTCTGCTGACTTGGTGAAGAAATAACTTGTGTTTCTGACCATGACTTTAAGCTTGGCTGGGACGAGCACTGCACTTATGGTGTGTAATCGGAAAAATGAATACTCAAGCATTTTCAAAGTGGAGTGGTGCAGATGACCAGGTCGCTTGCAGCAGTCCTTTCTTGTCACTGTCGTTCATTATCCAGGCTACTACAGGCCTGGGGGCGGGCCTCTACTGGTGAACACCGTGCTGGGACTCGGTGGGCATGTTCCACCAGGAAGTTAGGGGACAGCTTCTCTGGAGCCACCACCTGTATCAGCCAAGTTTTGAAGAATTTCACTGGATTCGTCCCCCGAGCCCTTTCTGGGAAGCCCACGATTCAGAGGTTGTTTCTGCGAGAGTGTCCCTCCGAGTCTTCTGCTCTAGCTTCCAGCTCGTGAACCGTAGTGGTGAGGGAGCGGACTTGTCCTACAATGTTGAATCTCAGTTATTGCACCTTCGGTGTGTAACGTGGTCTGCCAGTTTGCTCTGGTAATCACGCAGCATGCCCAGCTCAGCCGCTACTGCATCAACTGTAGTGCGTAGGTCCTGCCTAGTGTCTGCAATGACCCCGAGTATTTTGTCCAGCTTTGAGTCAGTGTATGCTTCATTTGAGGCTTCTGATGGGAGTTTCTGGTCAGAACGGTCTGCAGCGACTGGTGTCGCGCTCCGCCTCTGCGTCCCATAGTTATTCCCCGTCGATAGGTAAGTACAGCTGCATTCTACCAACCCATCAAAGCTGAGAGTCACAATGGACTGGATGAGGAGTCATTACAGACCCCCCAGCACCCAGTTCGCTCTTGGATTAGACTGTGGAGCAGCACGAGCAGTCCCAGGGTGAAGGAGAAGCAGGCCCTGAAGTGATCTGCCGAGGGGCATTTTGCTGATGCCAGGTGCTGTAGCATGGTGGGCCTCTAATGACACAGACCCAGCACTCCTCACCACTGCTGGATTCTTTCCTCAGCCTGGGCCTCTCCTCTATTCAAATGGGCCGCTTGGCAGGACCTGCCTCACCACTGGACCTATGCAGCAGGGGGGCACAAGTAGTCAAAATGCCACACCAAATATGATAATGAGCCAGCCTGGGTGAGAATGGGCTTGCGCCACGCCTCCCCCGCAAATCTGTCTTTATTGGACCGCCAGGGACAGTTAAGCTCCAGATTCTCGTACCGTCTCTGTGCCTGCACCAATGTTCGCCTCTGCCGCACGGGCCCTGAATCTAGCAGCACGCACCCTGTGTCAGCTGCCCATCCATTACACTTGTGCGGGGCTCCGAGCCCCACCCCTCACCGCCATATATCTTGGTCTGGGCAATAAAGAGAAGGGGGGGCCATCCACCCTATGGGCCACCGTCTCTCATATTTGTACAGGTCCTGAGGGCACTGCGGGCTGATTTGGCGTTCAGCGCAGTCCTCGCTCACCGCTCGGCACCGGCCACTGCAGCTCCGTCAGGGGTAGAGTGACGGGCAGACGACAGAGGTAGCATCACGTTGTAGTGAGGGATCCCAGTCAACAGCCTGGCCTCCTCCCCAGCACTTACCGCGGTCTCCCCAAAGTTTCTCACCCTCAGGGGGGGACAGGCCTCCCACGCTCTTCCGTAAGTGCCAATGACGGATTCCACTCACCGTTGGTAGTGCAGGCTGCAGACGATCTTTAGGTGCCTCTCGTTTCTGTTCATCGGCCCCAGGTATCCACACCAGCCGCCCCTTCAAGGCTCAGTCCAAGCACTCGGAACGTGCAAAGTCTTTGGGGCCTTCCGCGCTGATGGCAGGCCGAAATGCAGGCTTCGTTGATGCAGGGAGGCCCTGGTATAACAGGCGGCCCTCCCACGGACAGGAGGCTCTGCAAATTGGCTCAAATGATGCCACTTCTATTCCTCACCCCTGATCTGCTCAAAGTGGGGTCCCCGAGGTGAGGATGGCAGTGGGTGTTTTCAGATCGTGAGTCTCACGATGGAGCAGTCCTAAAACCCACCTGCCATGTTGCAGCGGCTGGCCACGCCCCACACTAGGCTTTTGTCCCTAGCCCCAGTGGAGCCTGGGCAGTGAGGAGAAATTTCCAACACCATCTGTGGTGGAAAACTTTAGAAATTTCTTTCACTTCAAAGCTGGCACTAGGTTTCAAAAAAGTCACTTCTGAACCTGCGAAGGCAGGACTGCCCTGCTGTCTGTGGCCTATTGTGTTCTTCAGAGGTCTGCCCGGCTGCACCAAAAAGACTACCCTACTGCCTGAAGCCTGGCCTGTGCCCTCAGAGGACTGCCTTGTTGCGTGAGACCTGATTTTCTGCATGAACCCAGGACTTCCAGAGTGACTCCAAGGGCTAATTGGCTGGCCCCCTGATCAGAGCCTCAGGGGCAGAAAAGGATCAAACCATCTTGAACCCGCACCTGGACCCAGCCTGAGTGAGTCCTGACCCTTCAAGTGGTGCTCTTCCAGGCCTGGACCATTGTAGGTGGTGCTAAAGGTACCCAGATAGCCCAAATCCAAAACCTTCAGCCAAAAGGTGCCCTGAGAACCAAGAGACCGGGACCTACCTGCTTACAGATCTGCCCAAGGTGCATCGCCGGTTGGCCTGACTTTGCAGTAGCTCCCACTATGTTCTTCTATACAGCAGCAAATTCTGCTCAGCGGCTCCTCCCAGAAGAGGCATCTAGCCTCTTTGAGTCCTCGTCAGCTACAACCTGCAACTTCGTCCTGCTGGAGATTTTTCACTCCCAAAATAGGAGACTAAGGGGTCGACTATGATGGCGGACGGAAAACCCTTCCATCCGCCGTGCTCGTGGTAAAAAACCACCCGCGTGTACCGCGGCATTTCCGTCAGTCACATTACGATGCAATGCACGTAAAATCCTACAGCGGCGGACGGAATTTCCAAAAGATCGTCAGTAACGGTCGGAAAAGCTGTAAATCCGACCGTGGCGGACGGGGAAAGCTGTTCAATGGACTTAAAAGGCTGCTACTGCCGCGGAATGACCACACGGCCAATTACGATGAGATAGCGGAGCTGGCGTAATGATCATTGTTGTTCCGACCGCCGCGGTCGTGCTCAGGCAAAATGAATGACGGTCGGAACAAACTTCACTACAATGCTCAAAGTGTGCCTGTACTCTCCGCAGCCCTCAATCACATCAGACACGCACCAATGATACACCACAAATGTATTCCTGAAATGAAAGCCATGGTCAGCATGGAAGAGACACATGGTGGTCATCACTCATGTGGACACACCCACATACCACAGTATAAAACCAACCCCTTCCTGGACCAGCATCCTTTGCAAAGCAGGCGCTGAGACAGAGAGAGACAGGACACCATTTTGGCACACAGCACATCACACCCACCCAACTCTACACACCACCACTTCTCATCCACACACCTGACACACCTCACACATCTACATCACCACCTTGCACCCTGCACCTTTCATTCATTTGCACCATGCCCAATCAAAAAATGCCCAAATTCTCAGACACAGAGTTGAAAGTGCTGGTAGACAAGATAATTAGGGTAGAACCACATTTGTATGGGAGCCTGGTCCAACAGACCCCAATTGTGTGCAAAAATCAGATGTGGGCAAGGATCTACAACAAAGTCAATGCAGTAGGGACCACCCTACGCACACTGCGTGACATCAAAAGGCGGTGGACCGACCTCAAGGCCCGGGTCTAGGCTCGGTCCCAGAGGAACCACGAGGCGGCCCAAAGAACTGGTGGGGGCCCTCCCATTCTACCACTAACCTTCAATGAATGGGAGGAGAAGGTGCTTGCCATACTGCATCCAGAGAGTCTCACAGGAATCGAGGGGGGAGTGGAGGCTGGTAAGTACAAGCAAAATGATCACATCCGACTGCAATGTACTGTTGTGTACAACAAGTGAGCCTCAATTGCCAGACCAAATCAAACTCATGCAGAATGCACGCTTTCAAGATGAATGTCCCACAAGGCTAGCATTTCCTCCCTCTGCTTCACCTCACAGGTCATGCACCCTGGCCTCCCTCCCAAACAGCATGGAGCACCCTCCATACCCCAGAGCCATGTGGCAGCCATCATCGTCGACAGTGCTTCCTAACAGGTAGGTAGCCATCTTACTGGGGAGGGGGTTGTTGAGACCTGACAGCAAGACCACCACTCCCACTAGGCCCTCTGTACTCCCTCCCAAACAGCATGGAGCACCCTCCCCACCCCACAGCCATGTGGCAGCCATCACCGTCGACAGTGCTTCCTAACAGATAGGTAGCCATCTTACTGGGGAGGGGGTTGTTGAGACCTGACAGCAAGACCACCACTCCCACAAAGCCCTCTGTACTCCCTCCCAAACAGCATGGAGCACCCTCCCCACCCCAGAGCCATGTGGCAGCCATCACTGTCGACAGTGCTTCCTAACAGGTAGGTAGCCATCTTACTGGGGAGGAGGTTGTTGAGACCTGACAGCAAGACCACCACTCCCACTAGGCCCTCTGTACTCCCTCCCAAACAGCATGGAGCTATATGGCCACCACATCCCGCACTTGTTAGCCAACTCTGTAAAGCTCCATAAGTTGTAGCCAGTGCACACACAGCTAATCCCATTGAGAGGTCACATCAATCACAGTGTCATTGATGAAGTCACATGTAACTGCAAAGCAAAACCCAAGAACGCAATGGCCAAAATCCAATGTGCAAGTCCCATTGTCTCAAAGCATAAAGGCTCACATCAACACAACACATGCATGGAGACTCAGTCAAACATCACAAACCACAGGAGGTCAGTACAAAAGAGCACAACACAAATCATGAAATTGCAGCATAGTAGACAGATACTCATAGAAAAGTCACAAATATCCTAGCATCAACTGAAGTGGATGAGCCACAAGTTGGTACCAGAGGACATGTCCTTGGAAATACAATATCTGTACATATGAAATTGTTGCTTCAGCCATGTCACATCGCTAACGAGCAATGTATGTACCTCTACATCATGTTCGACTGCTGACAAACTGTTACGAATGCCAAGTAATGCCAATGTCAAAAGTCAGGTCATCTCAAATTAAATGTGCAAAACATGATCATCAAAGTTGTGCTGTGTACTGAACATGCTGACAATCTAACCTCTGTCCAACAGGTGACTCGCTAGCAACAGCAGGCGACCGTGACATGAATGAGCCAAGACAGTCTCCCTCCCAGGAAGGTGAACTCGCGGATGCAGATTCCCTGGTTTTTCTGGATGAGGAGGACCGTCCTGGCTCCTCCGGCATGGCCAGGCAAGCTCAGTCCCAGGACCTCACTGTTCCCACCACCACCACCACGACTCCCACAACAACTGCAACAACAATGCTGACACCTACAACAACGACCTGTGTGGCAGCCACCTCCACCATCACCACCGCTGCCTCGAACACTGTCCCTGTGGCAGTTGTCGCCAATACCACCAGGCAGCCTGGGGACGCTGGGGACACAGGTCCGTGTCTGCAGGGCAGGTGGGAGGTCAACTGGGTGACAGTCACAGGAGGACACTGAGAGTGAGGCCCTGGCCACCGTGAACACAGTCCTTGGTGCATACCAACAAAACCAGGGACAGATGGGCCAGATTGTGGAAGAACTGCGTGAACTCCGCCTGCTGCAAAGGTCCATGGACCACGTTTGGGACAACTTGTGGAGTACATGGGCCAGCTTGTGGGTGTTCTGAGGGACATCCATGCAGCTCAAATAGCGGCACCCCCACCCAGTGGCCAGCCTGATGATACTCACAACACCTCAGCAGCGGCCACAGGGAGGGGTGTGGCAGAAGACACAGACTCCTCAGACACCTCTGAGCATGCAGCAGGTCCCCCCCTGCCAAACAGCAGAGGGGACGTCCGAGGAAGACCAGGGGAGGATCACGTGGCAAAGCACCTTGCAAAACCAGTTCTAGGAGCCACCGTTGATGTCACCAGTGTTGCACAGAGCATTGACTTTGTTGTACATCCGATCCCACATTGCCACAATGATGGGAGTGTTCTGTTGGACTGTGGAATTCCACCATTGTGTGTACCACCCTAAGTATCCATGTACCAGCACTTTCGACTTCACCACTCACCTGTCACTCATGTCAAAATAAACACAATTCACACCCTTATGCCTTTGTGTCAGTAACATGTTTATCATAGTAAGTAGCATGTTAACTCACATTGCAATGTATCATAAGATTTGAATGCGACAATCCATTGCGAGAGCGGAGGAACCTAGAACGACACAAGAAAATAACAGTGAGTTGACATATGATGGCATGACAGCTAAAGCACACCACTAGGCAACACTGTACAAGATGCATTCCAGCTAACACTGGCCAACACCATCAGCATGGATAGAAGGGGGATGGTAGGACACTACGTTACCTCCCAGCACAGTTCACCCTTAGCATCCTGGTAAAAGCACTTCAGTTTAAATGCTTACTTGAATTTCCACTGAAGTGTTTCACCAAGGTTGTTGCAGGTTAGTGCTGTGAATCTCTAGTCACATGTGTACCTGGATATTATCCTTCATCAGTAGAGATAAAAATGGAATTCTGTGTTTGCTGAGAAAGCTGCCACAATCCTCTCAGGTCTCTGTACCTCTCCCTGACCAACTTTGGTGAAACACTTCAGCTACATTTCAAGTAAGCATTTGAACTGAACTGCATTTACCAGGATGCTAAGGGGTGAACTGTGCTGGGAGGTGAAGCAGTGTCCTCCCATCCCCCTACTACCATCAACATGGACATGACGTAAGTTGTGAAACTCACACAGCGCTGCACAATGTAACCCTTAGCAGTGTGCCAACAAGAGCCAGCATCCAAACACATCCTCTTAAATGGCCGATGGGAACATTGTCGCCCTCAGTAACTCAAGTACAGTTACACGGGGCTTGTAATGTCTCATGCAAGATTTTTGCATGTTTTAAAAAAGGAACACCAGTCCCTGCCAACATTCCCACGCTAAAGCTCCTTTTTCACGGAAGTTATCTTATCCTGTATAACCACAACCGCTGCGGTTTACGGGCAGGCGTCCCGTATATAGTAACAGTTTCACAACGTGTAACTTGCTGTAGCAATGTTCTTTTTACTCCCCCATATGGGATTGTAGATAGATAGTTGTGGCCTCACATTCCCACTATGAAAGCAGACTTCAATGAGTTAAGCAGGCACAAAGCGCTTTTGTTTCAACAAGAAGTCGCTCTCACATCAGCCCGTGAGACCTTCGAATTGCAGGTGGCTCGAACGTCCAGTGAGATTCAGTCACTGCTAAACACGACTCTTCCACTCCATTTTTGCGAACTGATACACCAAATATCAAAAGCGTCTGATACTGAAGGCCTTGCACATATTTTATTAACTTGTGGGCTAAGGCCTTGTTACTTCGTTTCAGACTATTTTTGGAGTACTACCGGGTGTCATTCATTCAATTTTTCAAGTGTATTTGGCGGTTTAATATCACTCCTTTGGCTGTTCTGCAGAGTGCTGGTTCTTCTACTGCTCTTACGCAATGGCTGCCCGTCCTGTGGTCCTGGCCAACCCCAGTCAGTTGCAACTGTACCGTGAACGAATTCAGCTTATTTTTGGATGTCTGCCATTAGCTGTGCTTGGCATCAGTTATAGGCTAACCTTCCGCTATGCCTATTTCACCTGTGTGCAACCTGTGTTCTACTGTCGCAGATGCCCCTTTCAATGAGCCATGGATGTCTGCCTTTCCAACACATCTCTTGCTGATCTGGATTATGACCTGTGGATGAGTCCTTTGTTGGCCCACGACCAGGACTGTTCCGGTGATTGCCGTTTATGGGATGCCTCACAACGTGGCAGACGGGCTGCCAGCTGTGCCTGTGCGTTTGCGCAACGTCTCCTGTGCCATGCCTACATCGAACCTCTTCCAGGTTGCCCTGAAATGCTCCTTTCGTCCACGGGGTGCGAGGAGCACATCTGTTCCTTCATACTACTGGATTGGATGGCGGTCCTTTTTGCTGAAGCTGATTCTGATCGTCTTCTGGAACTGCTTGCCTTCGAAGCTGCAACTGCTTTCTTGGATTCGTAACTACTTACCAGCATCCGCAACTGTTTGGAACTAATTCAATATTGTTTTACCTTTTCTCGGCTCCTTCAGAAATGTCATTTGATTTATCTCAAACCTTGGCCCTGTCTGCATTCGCTTTGACTCTGCTTACCTTTGCAGGCTGTTTCGCTTGGTACCACAGACCTGAGCAAGGGGAGGCTGTTAAATGGCCGTCGTGGACATTGTCATCTAGTATGAGCCCGGCTTACATTTTGCAGCTTTAGCGCACGTTAATACATAGCTTTGTTGTTTTGCAAGTAGCTTCGTTTATGTCTTTCACACGAGAACTGTCTGCAGAGCTTGTTCTCTGTGCAGTCCTGGAGTACAGTCTGTACATCATGTCCAAGATCGTAAAACAATGTCCCTTGTTATTCTGTTCTGGTCAGGCCCTAGCACCCAGACTCAACAAACTCTTGCAGCTGCTAGAGCCCACGGGTGCCTTTTTGATAATATGGGGAGACGGGCTAGGTGCCCCACACCTGGAGAGGGATCCTTCCAGAGAGAAGAGCAACACAGCACATGTGATGTACTTATCACCATCTATATAGGAATGGGGTTTGCTGACAAAGCCCTGAGATCTTGGGATGCATAATAAGACTTCTTCTAGCAAGGGGAGGGGGGATAGGCTTGTAGGTCTTCCTCCTGGGGGCTTATTAATATGACATCTTCCTTCATGATATATGGACATGTTTCTATGCTGACTGTTTTTGTATTATGCATTATTCTGCTTGTTGTGGCACGTATACTGCATGTTAGGACATGTTAGTTGAAATAAACATTTGAAAACGTTTCTTGTCTTCAACTGATCTTATTGTGGACAAGTATAAGAGTGAGGGCGACATGGTATGTCTTGTTACCGCGATTCCTGAGAGATCTGGGAGTGTTGTGTCCTGGGGTGTATAAGCGCTTGTTTCACTGTCAGTAAGTAGGAGAGCTAGTGAGGCACTATAGCTATTTCGTCCTGTGCTCATGGGTACTCAGGTGGTAGGATGACTCAGTCCCTGCCTGCCCAAGTCCTATGATCCTGCGCATAGTTCTGTCTGTTGGCAGAATCCCTGCAACATTCCTCCAAGTTTGGCAGACAACAGCAAAGCGCACAGACACAGTCATAGTTGCTCAATGCTAACTTACACTCAATAGAAGTAGTTGGCGATGAGCTGTTGACGCAGGTCAAGACCTTCTTCCTCACCACTATCATCATCACTGGGCATGTGTGGATGTTCAGCAGGGGGCTCCTGCTGCTCATCATCGTCCTGAATCAGGGGTATCTCTTTGCGCAAGGCCAGGTTGTGTAGCATGCAGCATGCGACTATGACCTGACACACCTTCTGGGGTGAGTAGAGAAGTGCACCACCACTCTTGTCCAGACACCTGAATCTAGACTTTAGAAGTCCAAAAGTGCGCTCCACCACACGACGTGTCCTCCCATGGGCATCATTGAAGTGGACTTCCCCGGGCGTAGTTTGATTCCTCAGTGGGGTCAGCAACCACGGACGATTAGGATACCCTGAGTCACCTAGTTGTGAGAAACACAGACAAACAATGTAATAGTAATATGTGAGGAGAGCAGCATGTCACACATACATCACACTCATTGACACAGCCCACTCACCAACAAGCCAGGCACGCTCTTGGTGAAGATTTGCCATCAATTGTGGTATGCTGCTGTTCCGCAGAATGTATGAGTCATGTGCCGAACCTGGATACTTTGCACACATACGTATTAAATTATCTGATCCGCTTGGAATACCACTTGCACATTAATGGAGTGGTGATGTTTGCGGTTACGATAGATGTGTTCCCGTGCCTGTGGTGGAACTAGGCCAATGTGGGTACTGTCAATGGCTTCCACAACATTTGGGATGCGTCCAAGATCATAAAAATCCCCCTTCACAGCTGCCAATTCATTTCTCCTTGGAAAGTGTATATAGCGGTCCTTGTAGGTCATCAATGCAAACAGGACATCACGCAACACCATGCTGAACATAGGCTGTGACATCCCACCGGCGCTGGCCACGGTGTACTGGAAGGACCCAGTGGCAAAGTAATGCAGTACAGCCATCACTTTTACTGTAGCAGACAATGCAGCCGGATAAGTTCTGTTGGGCTTCAAATGGGGCTCCAACTGAGCACATAGCTCTTGCAGAGTAAGGCGATCCAGACGGAATTTCTTTATGATTTCTATGTCCTCCATCTTCGCCAGGTCTGGGACAGGGCAATAGATAGGTGGTCTCCTCCTACGTACTCTGGCAGGGGACACATGCAAAAGATGAGTAAAAGATGAGATGTGGGAAACAGCTTAACCAAAGACTCACACAACCACAACATTGACAGGACTTTTGAACACGTGAAATGCACAAGTGACATGCATACAGACTTTGATTTGCATCACTCAATCGACATACTAACTACTACAACATCAGAATAAGACGATGTGTATGACATATGGTACACTGCTACATCTTAGTGTGAACAGCCCTGTGGGTAGATGGCACAGCACATGTGGTTAACAGCATCAATGCTGAGTTGCATGTATCTGCTGTCACTGCACGACCTCAAGCTTCAGTCCCACAATACACAACAACATTACGAAATGAGGCCAGTGAGTGTCAGCTGGACAACAATACATGAATATGCAGCACAGGGGACAGACAAATATGAACATTATGGGGTCAGTCCATCGTGACTGTGTGAGGATTTTGCATGACAGACATTGCCATGCTCACCAAAATGATACACAATTACACATGGATTGTGTATACATGCACACATGGCTGAAAATGACCGATGATGTCTGCCAGAGCGATGTTTGTTTGTTACACGTGTGCACTCATCTGACGTGTGTGAAAACATATGCAGGCAATGGCAGCTAGGCACACTGTATGCCACAGCAGTACGTGTGTTGAAAGTGCTAGAGCTTACAAGTATGTCTGATGTCCGTACAATGGACACCTCTTAATGTCAGCCAACATCACTGGCCCTCCATGAGACAACCCATGGCCGAGAAATCGACAGTCAAATAGCAAGGGATATTCAAACAGTGTTCACAGGTTGAATGTTTCAATACACAACATTAGTACAGTGCGAGAGGCCTTTGTCCTTTTTGACTCCTTAACTCATTTCATTCCATGCTGGCCACAAGACATGACAATGAAGAACAAGTTACTTACCTTCGGTAACGATATATCTGTAAGAAACATTAGTAGTGATAGATTCCTTGCCTTAGAATATCCCCAGGCGTCAGACTGGATCCGGAAAGTTTTCGTCAGCAGTACCCCTGCGTGTCGGTAGGTGGCGTTGTGCGGCTCCGAGTCCGTCGTTGGCGTCGTGGTAGCCGAGATGACATTGCGGGCGCTACTTAGACGCCGCCCACGCGTGCTGACGTCAGTTCTGTACACGACTTTCCGCGCCAGGAACGCAGAGCCATGCAAGATACTGACCACTGGTGCATTGAAACTAGGGCCCTGAAAGGGATGACCTTAACCCTAGAAATCAGTTCGCAGAACGGGGAGGATGGGTGGGGCGGTAAGGAATCTATCACTACTAATGTTTCTTACAGATATATCGTTACCGAAGGTAAGTAACTTGTTCATCTGAAAGAAACACATAGTGATAGATTCCTTACCTTAGAATAGATACCCCAGCAATACCAACCCCGGTGGTGGGTCTGCGAACTAAGATCACACCAGAAAGTCACGGAGAACAGAACGGCCGAAGAAGCCGTCTCTCCGGACTTGGCTGTCCAGGCAATAATGCTTGGTAAACGTGTGCAGCGAGGCCCACGTGGCTGCCTGACAGATGTCTTGCAGGGGGACACCACGTCCCAATGTAGTAGTGGCTGCAGCAGCTCTGGTGGAATGAGCACGCAGCCCCACCGGAGGTTCTTTTTTAGCCAAAGAGTAACAGGCTTTGATACATAAGACAACCCAGCGGGAGATGGTTCTCTTATGGACCGCCCGACCTTTCTTGGTGCCAACGTAGCCAACAAAAAGCTGGTCGTCCACCCGGAACTGCTGTGTGCGGTTGAGATAAAAAGAGAGCGCACGTTTTGGGTCCAGACGGTGGAGCCTCTCTTCCTCTCTGGAAGGATGCGGAGGCGGAAAGAAGGTGGGCAAGGTAATAGTCTGCCCAATGTGAAAGGCCGTAACCACTTTTGGCAAAAAGGAAGGACGGGGCCTGAGCACAACCTTGTCCGGATGGACTGAAAGGAAAGGAGGCTTACAAGAAAGAGCCTGGAGCTCACTCACCCGCCTAGCGGAAGTGATGGCCACCAGGAAGACAGTCTTTAATGTTAAAAGACGAAGAGGACAGTTGTGAAGGGGCTCAAAGGGAGCGCACATCAAGTATGTCAGAACCAGATTCAAGTCCCACTGAGGCATCACGAAAGGAATAGGAGAAAAAAGGTGTGTAATGCCTTTGAGAAATATATTTACAACAGGGGACTTGAAAAGAGAGGGCTGATCAGGGAGCCTGAGAAAGGCCGAAATAGCAGAAAGGTAGCCCTTGATAGTGCCCAGAGCAGAGCCCTGCTGGGCCAAAGAAAGAAGGAACAGTAGTACTTCAGAAAGAGGGGCAGAAAGGGATCCACAGCCTTTGCTGTGCACCATGCCACAAATTTGTTCCACCTGCAGGCGTATACCACTTTAGTAGAGGGACGCCTGGCTGTCAGAATAACGTCACAAACTTCAGGAGGCAAGTCAAAGGAATCAACTGCCGCCGCTCAATCTCCACGCAAAGAGGTGGAGGCTGGACAGGTTCGGGTGGAGGACCGTCCCCTGCTGCTGCGACAGAAGATCCTCCCGAAGAGGCAGTCTGATCGGAGGATCGATGCTCATACTGAGTAGCTCGGGATACCATACTCTTCGAGCCCAGTCCGGAGCCACAAGAATGACTTGGGCCCGGTCGCGCCTGATCTTCTTCAGCACTCTGGGCAGAAGTGGTATAGGCGGAAAGGCGTACAACAGACCGCAACTCCACTCACAACGAAAAGCGTCGCCGAGCGAGTGCCGCCTTGGAAATTCCAACGTGCAGAACTGATGACATTGCGCGTTCTCTTCGGTGGCGAATAGATCTAACCAAGGCTCTCCCCACTGCTGAAAGAGACCTTGCACCACCTCCGAGTGAAGACGCCATTCGTGATCGAGCATGCACCTGCGGCTGAGTTCGTCCGCCCTGGCGTTCAGAGAACCTGCCAGGTGTTGAACCACCAGGGACATGCCCTGATGTTCCAGCCATGTCCAGAGATGCAGAGCCTCCTGACAGAGGGTCCACGACCCCACCCCGCCTTGTTTGTTGCAGTACCACATGGCGGTGGTGTTGTCTGTGAACACCTGCACTACTCTCCCCTTGACAGAGGGAAGGAATGCCTTTAGTGCAAGCCTGATCGCCCGCAGCCCCAAAAGGTTGATATGGAGCCGGGTCTCCGCCGGAGACCAGAGGCCTCTGATCTCCGCCTCTCCCATGTGGCCGCCCCATCCCAGGAGGGACGCATCCGTCACCACTGTAAACTCCGGTTGGGGAAGGGAGAGGGATCTGCCGTCGACCCAATGCCGGTTCGTGAGCCACCACTGCAACTGTCGTGCAGTGCCCTCCGAGATCTGGACGTGATCGGACAGGTTCCCCTGATGCTGCGCCCACTGGAACTTCAGGTCCCACTGCAGAGCCCGCATATGCCATCTGGCATGATTGACCAGCAGGATGCAGGAGGCCATGAGGCCCAGCAGCCTCAGAGTCACTCTGACCGAAACCCGGGACAAGGGCTGAAAGATAGGAATCAGAGCCCGAATATCCCGGACTCGCTGTTCGGGAGGATAGACCCGAAACTGCGCCGTGTCCAGAACCGCTCTGATAAAGAGGAGCTTCTGAGAGGGGATCAGGTACGACTTCGGCACGTTGATGGAGAACCCCAGCAAGTGCAGGAGGTTGGCCGTAGTCTGGAGGTGGGAGACGACTGTCTGGGGCGAGCCCGCCTTCAACAACCAGTCGTCGAGATAGGGGAAGACTGAAACCCCTGATCTGCGCAGATGAGCTGCGACCACCACCATCACCTTGGTGAACACCCGAGGGGCGCTGGTAAGACCAAAGGGGAGCACGGTGAACTGAAAGTGCTCGTGGCCCACCGTGAACCGTAGGTCACGCCGGTGGGCTCGCAGGACGGGAATGTGGAATTAGGCGTCCTGCAAGTCCAGCGCCACCATCCAGTCTTGTGGGTCGAGAGCAGACAAGACCTGAGCTAGAGTGAGCATCTTGAACTTCTCTTTGCGGAGGAAGCGATTGACGTTCTGGAGGTTTAAGATAGGACGCAGGCCTTTGTCCTTCTTGGGCACCACAAAGTAGTGGGAATAACAACCACGACCTACTTCGGGTGTCGGAACGCGCTCGATGGCCCCCTTGACCAAGAGGGCCGCAACTTCCTGCTGAAGAAGCACCAAGTGATCCCCCGACATGCGGTGGTATTGAGGTGGCATGGCTGGGGGGGGTAGTCTCGAAGGGGAGGGAGTAGCCCCTCCGGACTATCTCTAAAACCCACCTGTCCGAAGTGATGGTGCACCAGTGGGGGAGGTGATGGCAAAGCCTGCCGCCCACTGGCGTTTGATAGGCCTGAAAGTTCGGACTAGGAAGGTTTGGAGGCAGTGGTAGCTGGGGTGGTGGTGGACTGACCCGCCCACTGGCCCCTTTGTCCGCCACGGCGGAACCCGCGTCCGCGGCCGCGCTGGGATGATTGCTGCACCGGCCTGTGGCTCTGTTGTAAACGCTGCGGGGCGCCCCTTCCTGTGCCACGAAAGGAGCGAAAAGCGGAAGGCGGAGGAGGGAGGACTGCCGAGAGTCCCAAGGACTTGGCCGTAGCCCGCGAGTCCTTAAATCTCTCCAACGCGCTGTCCGCTTTGTCGCCGAAAAGGCGACGGCCATCAAAGGGCATGTCCATAAGTGTGTTTGTGAAAATCCAGTGGTCCTCAACCAGGCGTGACGGCGAACCGCCACCGTCGTTGCAATCGATCTGCCTAGTGAGTCGGCGGTGTCTAGGCCACACCGAATCATGAACTTTGCTGCGTCTCTCCCCTCTGCAACAGCCTGGGAGAGAGCAGGCCGGGCCTCCTCCGGACACTGGGGCAGCACGTTCACCACCGTATCCCACAGAGAGTGGGAATAACGGCCCAAGAGGCATGCGGTGTTCACAGACCGCAGCGCAGAGCTGGTGGAAGAAAAAATCTTCTTTGCAAACTGATCCAGCTTCTTGGATTCCCTATCCGGTGGTGCGGAAGGGAAGGCGGTAGGGGAAGCAGAGGCTTGGACAACCAAGCTCTCGGGGGTGGGGTGTTGGGAGAGGAAAATGGGGTCACCCGGAGCCGGGCGATGGGTCGGGCCACGTTCCTATCCACAGGAGCCCCTGTGGTGGGCCTGGACCAAGTGCCCAAAAGAACGTCAGAGAGGGCTTCATTGAAAGGAAGCAGCGGCTCCGCAGAAGTAGCTGCTGGCTGAAGCACCTCTGTCAGGAGGTTAGTCCTGATGGCCACGGTAGGGAGCTCGAGGTGTAGGGCCTCGGCCGCCCTACGCAACACCACTGCATAACTAGCGCCCTCCTCCGTAGCCACGGTAGGAGGAGACAGCATGCCAAGGTCTGGTGAGGTATCCAGACCACTGGCATCCCCCAGTTCCTCAGCCCAGTCCTGTTCAGACTCGCAGGCTGCAGCGAGAGGGTCCTCAGACCCCTCCCAGTCCTCCCCTTGCTCCTCAGGCTGTTCAACAGGTCTAAAATAAGGAGCAGGGACATGGGGATAGAAATCCCCAAGCAGCGTCGAGAACGGCATCGATCGACGCCGGCTCGACGCCGCGTCCACTTCGGGGCTGAAACTGAGGTCGACGTCGTCCCGAAGTGTGGGCGGCGTCAGGATCGGTGCCGGTGGAGTCGACGTCGGTGGAGGCGTAACAAGGTCAACCGGCGTCAACCGGGATCCAGGCCTGGATCCAAGGGTGTCCTGCGGTGCCGGAGCCGACAGTGACGCCGGGGCCGGAGCCGCCGGCGAGGAAACGCGAGGACACCCATGCGGGGCCCGAAGGCGCACCGGCGGGACCCGACGGCCCAAAGAAGCGAGCCATGGCCGACAGGAACACCTGTATCTGGGCCGGAGACGCCGACGACCCCGGAAAGGGTGGGTAGTCAGGCGGCGACTCCACAGGCTCCGCCGGAGCCGCGGGGGTGGCACCACCCATACCCTCAGCCGCGTCGCGCGACCGGCGAGGGGAAGTCGAAGAACGATGGCGTTTCTTCGACTTCTTGTGCTTCGTCTTACCTGACCCCGAGTGCGAAGACTTGGATCCCGAAGACCGATGATGATGACTCCGCGCACGGTCCCTCGACCTCCCTCTGGACCGGGACTTCGAACGGCGCGGAGCCGACTGTCGGGCTTCCAGCAACTTTCGGGACCACTCCCGCAAAGTCTTCGGCGCCACGGCCCGGCAGTCGGAGCACGACTTGGGGTCGTGGTCGCGCCCCAGGTAGAAAAGACACACACGGTGCGGGTCCGTCACCGACATCATGCGGTGACAATCCCCGCAGGACTTGAAACCGGGCATCCTACTGCACCAGGAGTCGATGACTCAAAGGAAAAACAGAGACAAAAAGCCTCAAGAAGTCAGTCAAAAATTGACTGGGGGTTCCTGCTCTTCCCGGATCTGCGCTTGCTGGCGCGGAAAAAGAAAGAACTGACATCAGCGCGCGTGAGCGGCATCTAAGTAGCGCCCACGACGTCATCTCGGCGACCACGACGCCGACGGATGCGGAGCCGCACGACGCCACCTACCGACGCGCAGGGGTACTGCTGACGAAAACTTTCCGGATGTAGTCTGACGCCTGGGGATATTCTAAGGTAAGGAATCTATCACTATGTGTTCCTTTCAGATTGTTATTTCACTCTCCTTTTCTTGGACATACCATGTGTGTGAAGAATTAACTCAAAGGTCACACTCTATAACACCTTAACAGGGTGCACAAATCACTTTAGGCAAATGTGTTGGGATGAGTGATGTAATTAGCAAAGCAAGAATGGAAATGCAAAATGTGTTTACAGGCGCGGTAGCTGGCATCCACAGCGGTGACACGCATTGGCCCCAATTGAATGATGCAGGACAGCGGTGGACGCTTCCTGACCTCCTCGGTGCGTCACCGCCTATGAGGAATAGCCATCAGCCAATGGGAACCGCCAGCGGCTTACATTTTTAAACTTGCGGTAGTTGTGCTCCGCTACTGCGGGCCCGGCATTGGCCCCAATTGAATGATGCAGGATAGCGGTGGACGCTTCCTGACCTCCGCGGTGCGTCACCGCCTATGAGGAATAGCCATCAGCCAATGGGAACCACCAGCAGCTTACATTTTTGAAACTCGCGGTAGGCGTGCTCCGCCACTGCGGGGCCCGGCATTGGCCCCAATTGAATGATGCGAACCAGGCTGGCCAATGGTATCAGCAGAGCAACACTGGAACGAGCCTAGGGCCCTATATATATGCCTGTGAAATGTCCACACCTGTCACTTGCCTAGAGACACTGCTGCCTGCCATTCCTCACCACGAACTGCTGCTGTACCTCATCTCTGGAACCAGTCATGGCTCGTACTGAGAACCTGAGGGACCGTCCCTTCACCACAGAGGAGCTGGAGGTCCTGGTGTATGAGTTCCTTGGACAGTACGGCCGGCTCTATGGTGCTCCAGAGGTACTGGTAAGTGAATGCTAAACTTACTGAGGATGCTCCGAAGGCTCACAACATGTTACTGTACAGTGCTCTGGGCCTCAGACTGCAAGCCAATATTGGTGCTTTCTGATTTTGTCGTCTGCATTTCCCAAACATGACGTACTACTTGATGCACTTGAGTATGTGGGTAGGATGGCACACTCGTCAATTTTGCAGCTCCATAGGTACAAAACATCACACATGTGAATCTCAGAAAGGTTGATGTATACGTGTTGGAGTCTGTGTAGCCAAACGAGTTCAAGTGAATGGTGTTGAGCCTTGGTCCCCCTGAGCCCTGAGTGCATGCAATGACGATTTTGCCAGAACGTGGTTTATCAGTAGTACAGTTACAATGATGACTTCATGAAATCTCTTTTTGGACACACATTCCCTGTGCCATGTCCTCTATGAGTTCATTACGTGTACATATGTACATTAGTGAGATGGTAAGTGTCGATTGGGCAGAGGTTAGTGATTATGGGGTGTGCTCATTGTACAGGGATACTATGGAGATGAGCCCAGTATGCACAAGAGTACAGGGCCTGTTACTGTCTAGATTAGTGTGAAATTACCTCTCGCATCTGATAGATGTACAGTGGACATGCCATCCTTCTTTTGGTGTCATTATGTGTAGACTCGCTCATGTGTATGCACTGTGTACTGACACACAATGCACCACTACAAAGTGTTACAAATGTCTCCTCTTGTCTCCCATACCTACAGCTCAAGGTCCATCAGCGGAAGGCAATATGGAGGGCCATCGCCCGGAAGGTGCTGGCCCTAGGGGTCTCTAACCGGCAACACAACCACTGCCACAAGAGGTGGGATGACAAATGCCGCCTTAGCAAAAACGTCGCCGAAATGATGCTGGGCTTGGTTCCTCGGACTGGTCGGTTGGCGCGCCGGAGCATGACCCCACTATTGACCCGCATCCTGGCAGTGACACAGCCAGAGCTGAATGGACGCCTGAGGGCCCAGCAGCAGCAAGTTGGGGGTGAGTATAGTACAAAGTGTGATGTTGCTCATGAAAGACTGCACGAATCCCAGCCCAGAGCAAGGCTGTAACCTATGAGTTGTCTCTAGTGTGGTGTAATTGCCTCTCAGTTGACTCAGTGGTGAGTGCAGATATTCGTGGCCTGTACAACGTCTGGATTGTCATGTGTCCAGGTAACATCAGCATAAGTGTCAGTCTCTGTGGCATCAACTGGAAGTGAACATCAGTGAGCATCATGTCAGGGTGATTTTAGAGATTGATGTGCATTTCCATGTAATTGATACATCAACAGATTGCTTACCAATGTTCAACAGTAGTTGTGTTGCAGGACATGAATTAGTGGATGTAAGGATGTCATGTCACTTAACAATAGTTTCCTTTAACTTACTATGTGTGGGGTTCTATCACCTCAAACTTCCAGTGTGACACACACAGTGAATCCAGATGTGTAGCTCTCTTAGCTGAAGGCATGTAGATATGCCTACAGACAATAGGATGTGATGTTGAGATGCCAGCACATGCCTAGTAGTTTGGCAGTATGAACGCAACATGGAGCATGACTGTCCAATAAGCATGTTGACATGCTTCAGATGATCTTAGAAATATTTTGACTTATGCAGACAGTACATGGAGAGTCAAGTGTGTGCCTTGAGTTCAAGCATTTCGGTTATTATTGCCTAACATGTTTGTGATCCGGCCACTTCACTGAACAGTGTCTCTGTCTCCTACAGAATCCACTGAGGTCAGAGAAGGAGAGGGGCCCGAAACCGTTGGTGAAGCAACTGGCATCACTGCTCCCCGGGAGTATAGCGACACTGAGGGGACCAGCGCATCGGAGGGGGACAGGAGTGCCCTGGAGGAGTCCGCTCCAGAAACGCCTACCTCCACTTCCTCACACTCCAGCGGTGCTCCTCGGTGTTGTCGGGCAAAGGAGGATCGGCCTCTGCTTCATCGTCCGCCACACCCTGTCCTGTGTCCACCCTCCCTGATGCTCCCCCAACTGGTATCCTGGCCCACTGCCCTAAGAAAGGTAGGGTATCTTTCCCCCCAGGCACCGCTGCCCCAGCCCCTGTGTCCCCTGCTGCCCTCAGTGTGGAGGCCATAGACATCTTGCGGCAGGTGTCTGTGGGGCAGACTTTGCTCCTGAATGCCCTCCAGGATCATGGCAACAAGTTGTTCAAGGTTGTTGCGTTCAGTCGGTGGCCTGCACAGGACTATCCAGTCTTTGGCCTACACACTGACGGCAGCCATTCTGCAGTCACAGGATCACAGTCCGGCTCCTGTCCCTTCTGCAACCACACTGCCAGTGACACCACCTGACCAGAGAACACACACTAGAGCACTCAGGCACCAAGTCATTCCAACGCAGCACACGACAACAGCAGTCCAAGCGACAAAGACACAAGACATCATCCCCAAGGCACACAAGGAGCACACATGCCAGCCCCACCACAAGCACATCACAGGACACAGAGAAGCCGAAACACATTAAACATGCATCCACATTGCAGGCCTCACATTCCTCGCCCTCCAAGAGCCCTCCAAGATCCAGAGCTGATCCTGAATCAGCACAGGAAGTTGCCCTGGCTGCTGTGGGCCTGTTGCCTGCCACAACTGCCCCCCCCCAAGTTCAAAGGGCTGTTGTGCCCAAGACTTCCACTTCCACCCACCCACCCACCCACCCCCTAGAAAGCATGGACAGAGAAGCAGTGAGGTAGTGGTAGCTCCAAAACAGGGGAGGCAGGGTAAAAGCCCACCCCCCCAAGCGTACAACCAGATCCGAAGGTTTTTCCCGGAAGGATCCACGAGCACCTGCTCCACTTTCTGGGAAGAAGGAAGCTGTTGTGGCCACCTCACCTATCCCTTGGCCCAAGACACTTGTGGGCTATCGTATCCCCAAGCAAGTGAGGCCTGGGCCTACACATGCAACATCAGCCACTGAGCCTCCCCACTGCATTTCACCACCTCCCCGTGCGACGACTCCACCAGGTTCAGCCAGCCCTCAGGCTCCCACATCCAGGGATCCCTCTACCTCAACCAGTTCTCCCCCTCCCAGGTCCAGTCCTCCGACTACCCCAGACAGTCATCCCCCACCCAGTTCCAGTTCTCCACAAATTTGAGGCAGAGTCCCCCTTCCCACCCCATTCCTCCCTGAGCGGTGCCTGAGCTGCCCATTTGCTGGCCCTATCCTGGTGATATTCCCATGGCTGTGGAATGTGTTTCAATCATCTGTGTGGAATTTCAAAGCACACATGTGCGGACTTGAGTTTGGACTGGCCGTTGCCCTTAATGTTTTGCACTTTACATGCTGATACTGAGTTTATGTAATAAAAAATACATTTATGTTCTGAGCGTTGTCGCTGGCCTTACTAATGATGCTGTACAATGTATGTGTATATGTTCATCGGTTCCATGCTCTGAATTCACACTTTCCCATTGGCATCTACTTAAGTTGATATTGCAGGTGTTACCAGGGGTTCCGGCAACTAATGTCCAGTTTAGACTCTAAGGATTGATGGGGGCGAGCTGCTTGTCTGTGATGGTCCACTCTGGTCCTGTTCATTATGTTGGCTGAGCTCTACTTATTCATACTTGTCCGATTTGTTTGCTTTCCATCATGAGAATCTATTCCAATTTACATGATGACTTGAGGGGTGGACAGGGTACAAGATTTCTGTGTGATCTATCTTGATGTGCACACACCAGTGTAGGTGTGTTGTCATCTTGGCCAGGTATGGCTTCATAGTCAAATGGATGGATGTACATGTGCTTACTGGAGTCATCAGACGGTGTGAGTGTCCTGTCATTTGCAGAGGTGTTCATGTGTATGTGCCCTTGAGCGTTGCCCTTTCACACATGTATGATCCAGTTGAGAAGTGCATGTTTGTTTCCATGATCAGACACCTTGTGGAGTGTTTGTGGACATGTTGGGGTTGTTGCCAGAGCAGTGTGTCATTGTAACCTCGCAGTCCTAGGGTACACCTACATCTTATCCACAACATTTGTGAGTATGCAGAGTGTGTCACTGCAATGTCTGTGTTGTGAGTCTTGGGATCCGGCCTGGCTCTTGCTTACCTTTGTTCTCACTGTGCTGCATGTCTCTGGGATACAAACATGATATGTGAGTTTTCACATGCATTGCTGTCACTTTCCACTTTATGGGCTCAAATATGTGTTGGTCTGATTCATAACACTAATGCAAAAAGGGAACCCCCTCTGAAAAAAAGTAGAGGTCAGGGAGAAAAGGGGAAACAGCAATAAATATAATAAACAATGAAACTCCCTCACGACCTATATTTCTTTTATCATAAAGACTGAATCTAGTATGGGTTAAACATTCATATAGGCAAAAACATCATCAATACAAATCCATTGTTATATTCAAACTTTGTTATTTATTTTTCTTGATTTAATATTCATGATTACCTTTCTAATGACATTTACATCACAGTTAGTTGTCTTTTTTCTTTAAAAAAGTTACATATTTGCTTTTTATACATTTTTCTTTTTATACATTGTTGTACATGAACCAATGCATTATAGGCATATACAATTTAAATACGACACTATACTCTGGACCCCTGAAATAAATCAAATATACAAAAAAAACAAAATTATCAATCTCACTCAGTCAAACCAAACAAACTCACACATAACCCGAACACACATACACATCTGGGTCAGAGGGAGACATAGATATTCAAGGTCTCCACAACCAAGTTGGATGGACGTGTTCAACAAGGTCTGTTCAAACAAGGTCGACGCGTGTTTCGGTGGGGTATAACAGATGTAAAACCACCTTCCTCAGGACCTTCCCAAATAGTATGGACTCACACAACAACAGGGGGTACAGTTAGTACTGATATAAGGATTGCTCTCCAATAGATATCAGGTTAAAAAGCTGCGCTGGTAAGTTGTATGTGGAATGTAAGACAACTGTAATGCTTTCAAATACAGCACTTGTCCACCTGAGCGAACGGGCACACTCCTGTTTACTTATGTTCCATATGGTCTTTACTGTGCCTCAGACGTGATCATTTAGCTGTCAGCATATGTTTCCTGTGCTATTCAAGTGTAACGTCGATGTAGGTATAATGTCTCCAAGGAATAGAATCAATCTCGCAATATGTAGGGTTTCCCTTGATGTATATTGTTACATACTTCTGCAACAACTTGTATTATATCCCTGTCTCCGAATGTAAAAATCCCAGCAACTTCCATTTCTAGGGCCTAGAAATGGTGGCTATGGTCGTATGCAGGTGTTCTGGTTTGACTTTTCCTCTCCGTAGTTGTGCTTCCACCATCCGCGATGAGGTGGTTTTTCCGCCGAGGTGGGATTGGCTGTTTGATACATCGTAATCTGGTTGGTGGACGGGACGTGATTCCGCAACCAGTTCTTGCTCTATTGGCTCTGTCCGCCACCCTTGCGTAACGAAAAAACATGCAGAGCCTGAAACAACGCGACGGTCAGAATATGGCCTATGTTGGCCCATTGTAATATGGCAGTCGCAATGACCGCATCAGGAGCGGAAAAATCGACGTTTTCCGCCACCACTGCGGATGCACTTCGGTCCGCCATCGTAATCAGCCCCTAAGTCCGAACATAGAAATCTTCACCGCACCTTCGACCAGTGGCTCCCTGACAATGATGCTTCCCCTTGGGACACCGCTGGGTACCTTGCTCCGTTGAACTTTATCTCTCTGCCATTTTTTTGTACAAAATTTCTTCTAATCTATGTCAGGTAAGCAGACATCGAGCCCAATTCACTTTGTGTATCCAAACTGCACACCATCACAGTTGGCCATAACTTTCGACTTTGCCACGGGCTCGATCGACTAGATGTCAGCGGTTGGCACATTGATCTTTTAGGAGCTTTTTTTCACATTAAACTTTAAAAACTCATAACTCTGTTTCTAGTGATTGGATTTTTGTTGTTTTGCTGTCAAATGGTTTATTACATTTTACTCTATTTTTATACATTTATCAAATACTGTGGGAATTTTCTTATATTGTGTTTTCACTTCATTACTGTTTAAGTGCTGCTTTAATACTTTACACATTACCTCTAAGTTAAGCCTGGCTGCTTTTGTTCCAATCGACTGGAGGGATAAGCACAGGCTAATTTAGTGACGTTTGAGGTTCACCCTGACAAGGATTGTGGTTGTTGCTTGAGAAGGGCTCACAGACCCCTCAACCAACAACCCAATTTCTCACAAATGTCTAGTGAAAGTGTGGACAGATCTCCAGGAAGCTGCCTTACAAATTTCTGAAATGGGGACATTTCTAAGAAGGTCTACAGTAGCTGCTTTACCACGATGAGAGTGAGCTTTAGGTCTACGAGGTAAGAGCTCTTGCCCCAATCAGTATGCAAAAGGTATACAAGAAACTATCCATCTAGAGATGGACTGCTTTGCAGAGGGTAAACCTGGTCTTATTGGAACATAATTTATGAACAGCCGATCAGATTGCCTTAAATATTTAGTTTTCTCTAAATAGAATTTCAAAACTCTTGATATGTTAAGACAATGCAGAGATCTCTCTGCTGGAGTAACAGGATTAGGAAAAAATGTAGGTAAGGAAATCATTTAGTGAATGTTAAAGTCCTAAACCACCTTAGGAAGAAAACTAGGATGGGTTCTCATTACCCCTCTATTACTATTGAACATAGTATAAAGTTCAGTGGTGCACATGGCTTGAATTTTACTAACTGTGCTCACTAAAAGTAATAGCAACTAAAAAAGCTACTTCAATGTTAGGTGTTGTAATGAGGCTTTATGAATGGGTTCCCATTAATTTAGATAAGTCAATGTTAAGTTCCCAAGGAGGGGAAGGAGACTTAACAGGAGGGAATACTTTCTTAATACCTTCTAGAAAATCCTTGACCACAGGTATTCTAAAGAAGGAGGTTTGTGAAGGAGATATATCCTATAGGCCGTTACATGGGACCATGCTCTCCCCCAACCCGCTGCACAATAGACTTTCTGTCGCCCCGGGGTTATATATATCTTGGCGGGGACTATGCCTTTCTGAGAAAAATTTCTCGTGTAGCTCTTTGATTGGAAACATATGCCAGGAGCAGGGCACCAAAAAGGCATTTTCCGAAGCAGTGGGGACTGGAAGCTGTTATTCTTGCTGTGGATCATGTTGCACGGAGCTCAAGATTTTAATAACATTATTGTCCCTTTTGTGAGTCTGAATATTTACTGATGATACGGAATGCTACAATAAACAGAACTATTATGATTAAATTGAAAACAGATGTAGGCAAAGTACGAGCGGCACCCTGTTCTCACTTGTAGGTGCCGTTTGGAGTGACCCTACAAATTATTACTTCGTTGCAGTCATTGAATTGATAAAAAAGCGAAACCCGGTTGCTTGAAACATTTGCCATTTCCTATTATAGGGAAAATAACAGAAAAACTTTTAAGCAAATGTGGCGTCTGGGGGAAGAACATTTATGATGACTGAAATGCGGTAAACGTGGAACTGTTTCTTCGATGTTTAAGTGATTACCAGGTATTTATGGAGCAACCAAAATGGCGATGTTAAGATTGAGAAAGGCTGTCAAATCAGCCCAAACGCATCTCTTTTATTGACTTGGATAGTTGCTGTGTCGCTGGAAACATGAACTTGGATTTTGTGCTGTGCAACCTGTTGCATTAAAGCTAAGGAGTCACTTCCATCTTCGCGTGCAGGTCCTCTTTTGGATTGGAAGAGGTTTTTGGGATGTATTTAAATATGTATATATAGGGCCTTTTTGGCTCTGGTGAATGTCAACCAGTAGTTGGAAAGGACATGAATGGACTGTGGCTTGTTGCATTACTACTTCAAATGTTTTATTTGTAACAGTGTATTATCTCCGAGCAATGCCCACAGGGGCAGAATTGTACCTCCAGCTTTCATGTTTTTTAATATATAATTGGAATGATGTAGCATGATTGTCTGATACACATATATAGTTTGTATAACTTATTTCATTTGCGATATGTTAGCATGCCTTCGGCTTGACATCAGTACCATTGTTAACATAATTTTCTCAGACAAACTTGCTCAACTTTAATTTGAGGGATACCATTGCCCACTGGGGCACCTTCAGTCACGTATCATAGAAGTAATAACTGTTTATCGATAAGCCCTCTTACAAATTTGAGAGTGCTCATGTATAGTTGTTGAGCACAAAATTATAAAATTTGGGTAGAATTAATTTGTAAAATTTCTAAATACATTGATTAAATTGTGCATGTATTTAAGCGCACATGGGCAATAAGGGGTGTAATTTATACAGACATACACAGGTTGGGTGCAAAATACAGGAGCTTACTAGTTCCAGAAATATAAACTCATGACATTTGCCAATTACAGCCGGGAACCGTGACGGGTAGGTAACTCTATTAACTACATAGTTACGGTTCCAATCTGAGAAATGGGCGAGATCTGACCAGAGGGCTCATTCAGCTTTCACTGCCCAATTGAATATAATGAGATAATACTTTATTAAGAATGAGATACACACTAACACGCACCTCGCTGGGCCAATTTAACACTCTCGCAACAATGCATCACTTACGAGCCGTGATTATTTCATTTTATTACATTCCTGTTGCCATATATCTATATAATCATGTTTATTGTTTGAAATACGTGCTGACCATTGTCACAAGCCACATTGAAACCATTTTTATCAATGCCATAATCCACAGTGATATGAGTGTGGAATGGCCACCAAAGTATGTTGTGTTTTCATAGACTTGTTTTGTCCTTCTTTCATTGTTACACATGTCGTCATTGGATGTTAAAAGCACAGTGAAAGCAAACAGCCGATCACCCATTAGCAAGGCGTCTGGGAACGCCAAAACGCGTTGGGTGTCCTGTATGCTGATTTGTGATATGGTCATCACAGAATAAACCGCTGATTGCACACTGCTGGAGTACGCATATTTTCTCTGTGAAATCGGACGTGTCAGGGAAGTGCTTTTTCATACACGTGTGAGTGTGTACGTAAATATATATATATATATATATATGTATATATATATATTGGGTTTTTTGCACTGAAAAGAACAAAGGTTACAGGGATGTTATAGTTATGAAATAGAATTAAAAAACTTGGCTATTCACTGAAAAAAATAAAGGTTACAGGGATGTTATATTCAGGCTTAGATTTCACTCGTACAAAACCAGTGAAATTCAGCAGAGATTGTTACCTGAGCTAACTATAACTTACGCCCCCACAATGCACTGCTTATGACCTCAAATATCATATCACTTATGACATGATCAGTGACATCACTGATGACTTCACTGATGACATCTCAAATGACATTACTGATGACATCATCCATAGAACCACTCACACACCCATTCACAAACCTATACAACTTCACATACAACCACTCACAAGCCCACTCACAGACGCATACAAGTACTCACACACCCACTCATTGATTCATAGAGCCACTCACACATCCACTCACTCATATAGCCACTCACATAACCATTAACTCACCCATACAGACACTCATGCACCTACTCACTCACCCATCCAGTCAGTCATACAGTGAGTTACTCACACACACATTCACTTATCTACACAGATACTAACACATGTACTTACTCACCTATACAGTCACTGAAACAAGCACACACTCACCCATAGAGCTACTCTCACATTCCCTCACTCCCCATACAGTGACTCACAGACCCCATCACTCACCTATACAGCTTCTCGCATACCTACTTACTCACCCATATACCTCTGACATACCCACTCACTCACCCACACACACAGTCATTCACTCCCTCACACAACCACTCACTCACTCATACAACCACTCACATACCCATGGAGCCACTCAGACACCTACTCGCACACAGATACACACAGTCACACAGCTACTCACACAATATGTTTCACAAATAATATTACTCTTTAATAGTACACAAACTATACTTATTTAAGTTGTGTAGTATCGTAGTATATATCTTTCACACAGAATATTTTAGAAAACACTCACACACTCATTGGATGATATAATCAGTGATGTCATTTGAGATGCCATCAGTGATGTCACATACCATGTAATGAGTGATGTAATATGTGAGATCGTAAGTATTGCATTGCGGGGGCATACGTTATAGTTAGCTCAGGTAACCATAACTGCTGAAATTGACTGGTTTTGTATGAGTGAAATGTGAGCATAAATATAACATCCCTGTAACCTTTGTTTTTTTCAGTGAATTTCTAAGGTTGTTTTTATTCTATTTCCAAACTATAACTTCCCTGTAACCTTTGGTTTTTTTCAGTGAATTTCTAAGGATTTTTAATTCTATTTCCTACCTGTAACCTTTGTAAATGAGTGTGTGAGTGAGCGCAAGAGTGCCTCAGTGGGTGTGTGACTGAGTGCGTGAGTGTCACAATGGGTGTGTGACTGGGTGTGTGTGTATCTGAGTGGGCCTAGGACTACCTTCAATGCCTCACTGGGTGTGTAAGTGGGTGCATCACTGTCTGAGTGAGTCTCTGAGTAGATGTCTAAGTGGGTGCATGAGTGTCTGAGTGGGTCAGCGACTAGGTGCATGTGTTTTTGAGTGGATTTGACACTTGACAAAGACCTATAACATGCCAAGTGAAGCTTGAAGTGAAAGAGCACAGACAGGGTCTGTACTAGTAGCCATCACCCATGTTTGTAGGACTATTTCGGTACATGGCTGAGATGGTTCTGTCAGTATTGCCTATATATCTAAGAGAATGTAGGAGTACACCTCTATCAGTGCCATGAGATGTTTAAGTAAATGTGCTGGTATGTAACTGCCTGCTATAATACCTCTATGGCTGCCTAAATGTGTATGTAAGTGGCTGCACAAATACTTCAGTGACTGTGTTATGCAATACAGAGCTACAGAGGTGTGACTGCAACTACCTTTGAGTCTGCTGCATGTATTAATAGTTGCTGGTGAGTGACTAAATCTATACATGCTTCTGTAGCTGTCTCAATAGCTGAAACAGAGGCTTTATGTTTTTCTTAACATGTATGTCAGTTGCTTTAGGGATGACATACTCTATGTAGTACTTGGCATAGGGACATGCAAGTGCACAAGTAACAGTGAACTGAAAAAAAAATCTCCCATCTTTTAAGCACAAACCAGCATGCTTTATAGCACACCTACAGCATCCCTCACATGTGACTTGTGCATACTGAAACTTGGATTTAAGACTTGACAAGCAGCTTTTACTTGGCAAATCAAGCTACAAGTGAAAGTGCACACACAGAACCTGTACTACCAAGCATCATCCATGTTTGAAAGAGTATTTCACTACATGAATGAGAAGGTTGTGCCAGTACTTGCAAACATATTTGAGAAATTGTAGGAGTACACCTGTAGCAGTGCCATGAGACGTTAAATAAATGTACAGGTATTTGACTGTCTATTTTAGTATATCTATGATTCTCTAAATATCTATATAAGTGGCTATAAACAAACACCTCAGTGCCTGTGTTATGGAAAAGAGAAATATAAATGTGAATACAACTATGTTTGAATCTGCTGAATGCACAAGTAGTTTCTGGGTAGGGGACTGAATGTATATGTGCTTCTGTAGCTGTCTGACAAAGCAGTGTAACAGAACTACAACACTCAGAATTAAAAGAAATACACTCTTTGAGAATAGCAGATCATATATACACTTGTAAATATTCCCACATTTTCTAATGCCTTGATAACTAAAAGTTTAAATCTTAGCCTACAGTTTTTTTACTACCAATTACAGCAAATATACAACATACTAATTCAAAGGAACATATTGTAAGCCAACTTCTCACACACCTAGGGGTCGATTCCGATTCAGGCCGGAAAAAGCACCGACCGACTCGGATCCGGAAAAAATACCGACCGACACGTACCCGTGGCGCACGACACGCCAAGTACGATGCAAGGCGCGAAAAATCCGACCGACACGTACCGAAACCAAGTCGACCGACCGAGCCGCACGGAAAACAGCAATCCGGCCGGAAAAACACGCGAATCCAACCGACCGACACGCACCCGGAACAAATCCGGCCGAAACGTACACGCGAACTCCAAACCGCAAAGTACGATGCAAGGCGCGAAAACCACGAGCGAGTCGGACGGAGGACAAGCCGTACGACCGACACGCATACAAAACCGAGCCGAAGCAACACAATACACCGCGACCGACGCGTACGCAGCATAGAAAACTGCACAAACACAGCGTGAACGAAACGGAGAACACCGTACGAGACCAATGCAGGGTCCGACTCGGTCACAAGAACGTTTCCAACATACACAAACAGCACAAAGGAAAAATCACCCAAAAAAGGCCAAACAAGCAATTACCAAGCCAATAAATACTGGGGGTGGGGACAGAGAACAAAGACACACCCACAACTCCACCTATATAAAGGACACAAATCACTACCATGAGCCTTTGCAAATGCCATTCCACTGCCAGCACCCAAGAGAAAGCAACCACACACCCACAGCTCATCCCTCACACAAGCCACACACCATCAGCACACCAACAAATACCTACCTCACATACACCCAGCAAAACACACACTCACACACCCTCACCTGCACACCAACACACACATCACCCACCATCACCACCCATCACCATGCCCCCCAAGAAGAATCCCAAGTTCCTAGATAGTGAATTGGAAGTCATGGTAGACGAGATCCTCAGGGTGGAGCCACAGCTGTTTGGCACACTGGTCCAACAGACCCCCATGTCGCAGAAAACCAAGATGTGGGAGAGGATCATCAACAGGGTGAACGCACAATCACCATGTCGGCGCACAAAGACGGACATCCAGAACAGGTGGTATGACGTGCGCAGGAGGGTACGGGACATGCTGAAGAAAGACTACACCAACAGCCAACACACCGGCAGTGGCCCTCCTGCCAAGACAATATACCTCAGGCCCTGGGAGGAGAAGGTGCGGGCCATCCTTCCGCCAGTGAGCGTATATGGACTAGAGGACATCCCAGAGCCTGGTGAGTACACAACAAATGTACACAATATACTGCCACAAAACACACACACATCACTGTTAAGGGGAGAGTCAAACCATGCACTCATAGCAATTACACAGCAACCAGAACAGAATCATCCCAAAATGTGTATGTCAGTCAGATAAACACAACACATGCCATCAAAAAAGTCACATCCAACTGTGCCATCACATGTACAAACAACTACAACTACAGCTAGGCAGTGGCACAAATAGAACTAACAAACACATCCAGACATGTAGCCACCACAACAACACCAACACACAGTGAAGAACACTCAAAGGAAGGAATTCTGTGTATGCTGGCCAAGTCAGTGTAGCCAATAGCATCATGGGAGTCGCAGTCACACATATTGCCCCCCCACAACTGTCCCATCAACACCACCATGAACCATGCACACATCACAGGGAGTGGAGAAGGACCCACAAGATGGCTGACACTGGCTACTGCTGTGGGGAGCACAAGGCCCTGCTGGCAACTGTGCACCAACAAACAGCAGGACACCACTGACTGACATCCTGAGAGACAACTTCCACTGCCTGCAATGCAAGCACGTTCCATGGTGGGATATCTGGCTAGCTGGGTGGGAAGGAGGACTTGCAGCACTGACCATAGTCACAAGCACCTCCCCTCACACACACCCCAACACAAACTCCACAGAACCCACCTGGTAGAATGCAATGCCCCCCATCCCAACACAAGATCCCACAAAGAACCACCACCCTGGGTTATGTTGTGTGAAGCACAGGGACACTCTTGGGACTTTTAGCCAAACAACTGCCAGGACAACACTCCCAGCCATCCTGTCAGCACAGCCAGCCCACCCCACAGGGAAGCAGAGTCAAAAGGAAGGAAGCATGGGCATGCTGGGAAGGGGGTGGAGGCAATAGCATGATGGGAGTCGTAGTCACTGATATTGGTCACCCCCACAACTGTCCCATCAACACCACCCTGAACCATGCTCACATCACAGGGAGTGGAGAAGGACTCACAAGATGGCTGACACTGGCTACTGCTGTGGGGAGCACAAGGCCCTGCTGGCAACTGTGCACCAACAAACAGCAGGACACCACTGATTGACATCCTGAGAGACAACTCCCACTCCCTGCAATGCAAGCACGTTCCATGGTGGGATATCTGGCTGGCTGGGTGGGAAGGGGGACTTGCAGCACTGACTATAGTCACAAGCACCTCCCCTCACACCCCCCAACACAAACTCCACAGTACCCACCTGGTAGAATGCAATGCCCCCATCCCAACACAAGATCCCACAAAGAACCACCACCCTGGGTTATGTTGTGTGAAGCACAGGGACACTCTTGGGACTCTTAGCCAAACAACTGCCAGGACAACACTCCCAGCCATCCTGTCAGCACAGCCAGCCCACCCCACAGGGAAGCAGAGTCGAAAGGAAGGAAGCATGGGCATGCTGGGAAGGGGGTGGAGGCAATAGCATGATGGGAGTCGTAGTCACAGCTCTACATCCCCCACCACATGGCCCAGCAAGCTCACACTCACGCATGCACATCCCACAGAGAGTGGAAAGGCCCATCAAAGATGTCTGACACTGTTGCTGTGTCGTGGGGAGCACAAGGGCATGCTGGGTACTGCACACCAACCAACAGCAGGACACCACTGTCAGCCATCTTGCCATTGCTCTCACACCCACACACACTGAACTCCACACAAAAGCAAGTAAGTATGGGAATGCTGGGAAGTGGGGTGGAGGCAATGGCATGATGGGAGTCATAGTCACAGACATAGCTCACCCCCACAACTGTCCCATCAACACCACCCTGAACCATGCTCACATCACAGGGAGTGGAGAAGGACTCACAAGATGGCTGACACTGGCTACTGCTGTGGGGAGCACAAGGCCCTGCTGGCAAATGTGCACCAACAAACAGCAGGACACCACTGACTGACATCCTGAGAGACAACTTACACTCCCTGCAATGCAAGCACGTTCCATGGTGGGATAACTGACTGGCTGGGTGGGTGGGAAGGAGGTCCGGCTGCCAACCAAACACAACCAATGCAGACCATGTTCACACCCCAGAAAATACATAGCAATGCCCAAATAATGCAGGACAATGTGCCACACCAATATCAACCCCTGACTGTGACGACTCAGGACAATGCAATGTACAGGCCCGCACCCAGAGGCACAGTCACAACTGTCATGTGTGTCAACCATTGATGCCTGCAGAAACATGACATACATTGTTTGTGTCTCCCAAAAACAGGTGATGATGGGGACACAGCAGCAGACGCTGAGGAGTCCCAGTCCCAGGCTCAAGAGGATGCCGAGCTCACTGGCGTCGTACAGCCTCTGTCCTCCTCGGACGATGAAGAACAACCTGGCACATCCGGTGCAAGTCAACATGCAGCACCAGCAGGACCACCAGCTGCAGCACCAGCAGGACCACCAGCTGCACCCCCTGCACCCACCCCTACAACGACTGTCACCACGAATACCATCCCTGCCGACATGGACAGAATAAGGAGCAACACCAGCACAGTGACCCTGGACCAACCTGGGGCCATGGACACCACCACCACCACCAACCCCCAAGGTGGACCAGGGTTATCTGTGCGTGCCACTGCACACACTGCACATGTCAGCAGGGGTGGTGGGAGGGGTGGGAGACAGAGGTCGCTGCTTGCAGACGTTGCTGGTGTGCATGATGACCCACAACTGGTACGCATAGCTGATGCGTACCAGTCCAGCACCGGAGAGCTCAGCCAGGTAGTGGGGCTCCTCAGAGACATTAAACAGCAGCAGGCTGCCCATCATGCCCGCTTGGACTCCCACATGTCCCACGTGGAGTCACACATGTCCCGTGTGGACTCACACATGTCCCGCGTGGAGTCCAAGTGGGATGCACTGCATGAGATGACGGCGGTGCACAGGGACATTTTACAATGCCTCCGCCAGATGAACAGCAACCAGTCCACACCTCCCTGTGTGCCAACAACATCTGGTGCCGAACAAACTGCAACTGCCACAGGGAGGGAGGAGGACTCTGGCGGAGAGTCCCCTGCACCGCAGCAGCCTGCACTTGAGGGCCCCCCCCAAGAAGAGGGGTCGTCCGAGGATGGAAAAGTGAGAGGCCGATGGCCAAGCGCAACTCCCAGGAAGCCTGAACCTGTTCTGGATGTTCGCCTTTGTGCACAGACTGTTCACCCTGTTGACGGCAACACTACTCCCACACATTGCATGGGGAGTACAAGTTGGACCAATGTGTCAGACAACTGTGGCCCCGATACTGGGGATCCTGTCTACCCGGACTTTCAATTCACCTAGGAACTTGGGATTGCAAGATTCATGTACAGCACAACCCATCCTATGCACTATTAACACAAATGTATCACAATAAACACACTAATACACCATACTTGCCTCTGTCGTGATTCCAACGTGGGTGCTGTTATGGGGATGATGAACTGCAAAATTACACTGTGTATGCGAACTGCAACAGCAAGGACAACACAGGCATGTGAGTACAGGCAACGTGACACACATGAGGGAGACACACCACCAGGGCTACACGACACATACACACCTAGGCCATCTGACTCATTGCCTACACTGATGTTGCCAGGGAAGACGGTGCAATGCACAGACACCACACCCATTCCCAGTTGTAGTCAAGTAGCCCACAGGTGCAGTAAGCAAATGGCAGTCAAATGTGTGACCACAGACAACGCACATCACAAAGTGAAGCACAGGTTTATTACACAGTTGCAACATGCCGTAACCACTACAGATGCAAGGTAACCCCACCTGGCAGCGGGCACACAGTCAACAACTGTAGACGGAAGGAAGTCCATGGGTGTGGCGCACATCACCTGTAGGGACACAACAGCTACCAGCCTGGATGTGCAATCACGTCGTCGGTGGACACAGTTGACCAAACGAATCTGAAAGTACCCTGTGAAGGACAGAAATGACACACAGTCAAAAGCAATGGAGTACAGGACAGAACAGCAAAACACATGCACAATACATGTTACAAGATACCCACCCAGAACCAAGTTAGCATGTCAACACTGTTGGGGAGTACAGCCCACCTGTCACCACACATCGCAACACACATCCAGTCAAGTGGCCCATGGACACACTCCCACAGCACCAGAGCACCACCCACACATCATGCCAACTCACATCATTGACATGACACCTCAGGATACTCACATTCAGCTGAAGAAGTTGGTGATGAGCTGTGTGCGGACATCACCATCACCATCATCATCATCATCGTCACTGGCATCGTGGTCCAGGCCAGGATCCTCCACAGGTGGCGGATGTTGGTCATTGTCATCCTGGATGAGAGGCAACTCCTTCCGCACTGCCAGGTTGTGGAGCATGCAGCAGACGATGATAATCTTGCACACTTTCGCAGGGGCATATGGGAGGGACCCTCCGGTCTTGTCCAGGCAGCGGAAGCGGCTCTTCAGGAGACCAAAGGTCCGCTCAATCACTCTCCTGGTCCGACCATGTGCCTCATTGTAGCGCATCTGGGCAGGTGTCACAGGGTTCCTGAGGGGTGTCAGCAACCACGGCATGTTGGGGTATCCCGAGTCACCTACGGACAGACAAGTGCACATTAGCTGACTTGGAAAAGTGGGCAGAATACTACAGATCAGATCACACACAATGGCACAAAGTCAGTACACACCGACAAGCCAGGCACGCTGGTTCTGCATCTGTGCCATCATCCTGGGGATGCGACTACTCCTCATCACAAAGGCATCGTGTGCTGAACCAGGGAAACGGGCACACACGTGTGTGATGGTCATGTCTGCAAGACACACCACCAGTGCATTGACCGAGTGGTAGTGCTTGCGGTTCCTGTTGGCCTGCTCCTGGGCCTGTGGTGGTACCAAAGCCACATGTGTCCCATCAATGGAGCCAATTACATGCGGCATCCTCCCCAGGGCATAAAAGTCACTCTTCACGTCAGTGAGTCGTCGCAGTCTAGGGAAATAGATGTACCGGTTCAGGAATAGCAACATTGCCACCAAAACATCGCGGAGCACACGGCTGAACATGGTCTGTGACATCCCACCAGCAGTCGCCACAGTATGTTGGAAGGTACCAGTGGCAAAGAAGTGTAGGGCTGCCATCACCTTCACCTTGGGGGTCAGCGCTGTAGGATACGGCCGGCCAGGCTGCAAATGTGGGGACAACTGCACTGCCAAATCCTCAATCAGCTGCCTGGTGAAGCGGTACTGTCGGATGCTGTCCCGTTCCACCATCGTTGCCAGGTCTGGGAATGGCCGATGGACAGCAGGAGCCCTGCAGTGCAGAGGAGAAGTAAGCAAGATTGTCAGTCACCCCACATATGCGGCATTGAACACACTCAAGATCCCAACATACATCATTATGAGGCATAACTACATGAAGTGTGCAGTACCGGAAGGACATGTATGGTACATACATGGCCAACATCTGTCAACACGGTCCAACAGGTGGCATCAATTAGTCCCAGGTTGGCCCATTGGATATCATGAGGCCGTGTCACAGTTCCCATCTCCTGCTGCCGTGTCACAATAACCCCCCACAGGGACATGTGAGGACAGATGTGCCCCAGGCACCACAGCTCAACGACAGGTACATTCCCAGGGACCCTGTAATGCCACATGGACACTGGCATTACATGGAGTATCATGTATACACCACAGCAAAACAACCATGACCCCCACAGGTAGTGGCCCCACTTGCCACGGCAGGACAGACATGGACGTCTGTGACACACACGCACAACATCAGAGTCCATGCACACACAACGTGGATGTGGAGACTGTCTCCCATTGTGCACATGAAATCAGAGACATTGTAAACACCACATGCACAAAGACTGTGGAGGACCATCACTATTGTGCCACTGGGACACCCTGGCTCAAACATACCGTCCCACATGGGACTCACGGGGTATGTGACATGACATACACCACTGTGAAATGTGACCATGGCACATGCACAGATATGAACAGTTGCACATCACAGTGGTCACGTACACGTAACACCCAGGATCCTGTCCCCATGAACACGTGCACAGCCTGGGGGTGGCTGCCCACAGGTGACACCCACAGGACAACATGTACACCAACATACACACAATAGGAAATGCAGCCTTACATGCCTTATGATAAAGTTTGGACAGGCTGTCGTGATGTAGGTGTGCCCCTCACTCCCTGGGAGCTATCTGTGGCTGGCATATGTCCATCTGAGACAGGCATGCTGACATATGCCAGTCACATGTACAGTGATGCGTTGAACAGCAATTGACCGATCGGTGCCTCCGGCCGGCCCATTGCTTTCAATGAGTGCGGGTACGCGTTGTACCCCTGTGCGCGTTGAACTTCAATGGACCGATCGGTGCCTCCGGCCGGCCCATTGCTTTCAATGTGTGCGGGTACGCGTTGTACCCCTGTGCGCGTTGTACCGCAATGGACAGATCTGTGCGCACCCATTGACAATGGGCTTGCCTGGCAACGGACGCGTTTTCGAATTTCGAACGAGTCGGTTGCTGGAAAATCAGTTGGTCACCCACAACAATGTTGCAAAATCATGTATGTCATGAAGTTGAAGATTTGAAGGATGCTGTGGGCGTGTTTTGGTGCTGCTATTCCATGGATTGGCCAGATTCAGAGGATGCAAACGACTTGGACCTATCACTTTGGACACAAGGGACAGTATCTGCCTCTCCAGCACATATATATTGCTGGCTGTTCCCCTGAGAGCCCACTTGCCTGCACTACATGCTCCAAGACGACATCTGCCACTGCACTGCTGCTGTCTCTGCCCCTCTGGACCCTGCAATGGCACGTACTGTGGAGAGAGCCCCAGCCTTCAGCCTTGAAGAGAACCAGGCCCTGCTGGACAGCCTACTTCCACAGTACAGCAAGCTGTATGGGACACCAGGGGAGCAGGTGAGTGTTCTGTGCACTGCCTTTCTGAATGTGCATTTTGTGTGACTAGCAAGGCTGAGAGTCTGCACGCCACTGGCTAGCAGGCTCACTGAGTAGTTGTCACCCCCATAGTGTGTAGTGACTTGCACTGGACAGGTATGGTGCAGTGACAGTGCATTTGAACATGGTTTTACTTCCCATGCAATGATACCATGTAGTGACGTCTGGCAAACTGTCCATGGTCAGCTTTGCACTGCCTGTGTACATCATGTGCCCCTGTGATTGAGACATGTATATACAACTGTGTCATGCACGGATATGTTGCATGTGTGGTAATGGCCTTTTCACTTTGTCATCCTGACAGGTTAATGCCCATCGGAAGCAGGAAATCTGGAAGGACATCGTCCGGGCTGTCCGGTCCGTGGGGGTCTACAAGCGCCGGATCCGCAACTGCCAGAAGAGGTGGCAGGACCTTCGGGGCTGGACCCGGAGGATTGCACGGGTCCAGCTGAAGCTGTCGCCTCCTCGCAGGAGGGGCGGAACACGGACCCTGACCCCCCACATGCTCCAGATCCTGGCGGTGGTCTTTCCAAAGCGCCAGACAGCAGCAAGGAGGGGGTGAGTCAAAGACTGCACTGTGAACTCTGTATTACATGCTTTGTGCCCTCCTCTGGCCTGGTTCAACTGCCACAGTGCAGCAGTCATGTTGTCCAGGAGCCATGTCCCTCTATTGTGCACTGCCCACTGCTCATCTGATACCCAGGTGTGGCCCTTACAGTCAGGGAATTGTGTCACTTGGGACTGTGTCCTTGCAGTTTGCTTCACTAAAGGTGGGGGACAGCATCTGTTTCCCTAACTCTGTTGTGGGCATCATGGGTGGGTCCATTGTTCACACAACGCCTGGGTTTGGACATGTGATCTGCGTGTTGCTTTGATATGCGGTCCACTTGCTGAGCTGAGCCACCACATGTGCCTGGGGTATGTGGTACACGCCCATGCAGCGGGTGGGAACAATGTTTGTGCCCCAGGAGTGTGCAGATTACGTGTGTCACACATACATAGCCAGCTATCCACTGTCCAGGGCACATCCCTCATTCATGTGGAGCAGGACAGTCATGCCTACTCCAGGCCATGCAATGCACTCTGTACTCCCACTCCCGTGTATCAGCTGACACATTGTGCACAGTGATTTGACCCCTCCGGTGTCTGCCTCTGTGTCAGTGTGCTGTGGATTAGTTGCCAGGACTGCTGGGGTGTTTCTTGGTAGGGGCTCAGCATGCCCCTGGAGATGTGACCATAGGAGACGATACTTGTGTGTCACATAGGTGTTTGATCAGCTGCCCGTGCAGACTGGGGTATGCAAATGTGATGTTCAGGCAGCTGTTCCCCATTCACAGCAAATTGTGAGGGGCTCAGGTTCAGAGGGTAGTGTCACAGGTCTCCCATATGTCCAATAGGTGTGACCTGGACAGATGAGGGTTGAGATGATGTGTTGTGTGGGGGATGTACATGTGCACTTGTGCAGCTCCAGGACTTGCATTCCCCATGACCTACTATTGTGACACAGTGCATAGTGTTGTTGTCTGGCTGCCAAGTCATACATCACTGAGACAGTGATGTATGACTTAACAGTCATGCCTCTGCCATGGCATGTGTCAACTTATTTGTGGTCCTGCAGGGGAGTGACATGTGCTACATGCACACCATAGTGGCGCTGGCTATCAGGACATGGGTGCATCATGGTGTCTGTCGCTGGTATGCATCACATGCATTTCCTATTTGACTCTGGGCATCCCTTTCATCCGGAAACCTGTACTGACTCAGTGGCAAGAGCTGTGATGTGTCCACACCGTGTCCTCTGCACTGTCCAACTACTGTGTACTTGGTGCATGTGTCCACACTGGGGTGTTGCAATCCAACAGACACCAGACAGATGGGTGCAAGGCCATGTGGGATGTGAGTGCCATGCTTGGCATCAGACTGACAATTGGCTTCTCCTGTTCAGTTAGGGCACTTTTAGCAATGTACAACTAATGATGCCAGGGCTTGCTCTGTGATGTGCTGTGCTCACAGTGGTGTGTGCGTTTTGTGCAGGTGACTGATGTCTGTCTGTTTCCCCATTGTTTGCAGATACATCCACGGCCACGGAAGGGGACAGCTCCACGGACCAGGAGGAGCCAGAGAGCCAGACTGGGTCAGCAGCCGAGGAGTGGTCGGAGGGACCCAGTGGCACGGAGGGCGAGGGGAGCCACACCGAGGAATCCTCAGCACCATCCACCTCAGCTGAGGACCAGAGCAACTCGGAGGATGACTCCCTTGTGGAGGCGGGTGTCAGCAGCCACCACACCCCAGCTAGTGTTGCTGTCCCCGCCACCACCAGCACCACCACCGCCCTCCCATCGGCTCCCATTCCCAAGGTCCGTGGAGGCTCCCATGTTCGGGAGCGTGTCTCCTTAGGCCCAGGCACCGCACCCCCTGCCCCTGTGTCCCCTGCTGCCCTGAGTGAGGAGTCTGTGTACCTCCTTCGCCAGCTCTATGTAGGGCAGACAGCCATGCTGAGTGTCCTCCATGCGCACACCGCACTGTTGACTCAGCTGGTGTTGTTCATGGAGGGCATCTCATCGGGCATGTCTGACCTACAGAGGGGCAACAGGTCCATGGACTCCTCCCTGACGGCAGCAGTGTCCCTCCTCAGACAGTCCCTCACCTCTCCTGCCTCTGCTCCATCCACACTCCCCAGCACCTTGCCCGTCCCAAGCACACACACACCGGCACAGGCACACACCAGCACACACACATCCAGCACACAGACACACACGCCACAAACTAAACGCACACGCACGCACAGTCAGGGGACTGAAACCAGACTCACAGGGGATGGGGCCCTGGTACACACACACGCATCCACGGCACTGCGCAGTCCTCAGTTGCCTCTCCCTCCAAAGCACCCTCCCTTGCCTCACCTGCAACCCCAAAGACCCAGCGCCTCTTCCTCAGTGACCTCGGCCTCTTCCCCTCCGATCCAGCTGCTCCAGCATCCAGGGGGAAGAGGAAGCCCCCCACACGGAGCAGAGTGCCCCTCGCCCCCGGACACCCTCCCCCAGGCGCAGACAGACTGAGGCCCCCACCCGCAAGTCCCCCGGAGTGGTAAGAGCAAGACCCCGCCGCCACCCTGCAGCTCAAGCACCAGGTCACCTTCCTCCATCCCTCAGGCCCCCACTCCACAGGTGCCCCCGCCACACCCTGCCCCAGGTTCCCCCACCCACAGATATACCATCCCCAAGAGGCTCCGGCCTTCTCCCCCTGCCACTTGCTCTCCCGGCACCACACCCCCGCTGCGCTTGTCTGTGCCACTGATGTGGTGAGGGTGTCCTCCCCCTCTGTCCAGCCCACCTTGCCTGTTCCCCATTCTCCTCCCCTGGTGGTAGGCACTGCAGTGGAGTCCACTACCACCCTGTCTGACTTGGGCACTGCAGTGGCGGACCTGTCCACTCCATCTGCAGGGTCCACTGCAGTCGTGCCGGCACCCACAACATCTGAGCCATGCCCCCCAGTTGTGCCGGCACACACCATGTCAGACACCTCCACTGCAGTTGTCAGTGGCTCTCCAGCACCCACCACCCCTTCCCTGCTTCCTCCTGGTGAGCCCTGATCCTGTCCCTGCGGTGCCTGGCCTACCCCCCGGTTGCCCCTCCTAGTGGATTGTCCCTGGTTTTGTGCAGGCATGTGTAGGGTGGCATCTGCCACTGTCACCCACTTGTGACTTTGTTGATGGACTGGCCATTGGCCTTTGTTTATGTTCTACCGGACTTCTACTTTTAATGCCACATATGCTGAATAAAGCAACTTTCTGTTCTCTAGTGCTTTTGCTTCTGATGTACATGATGTTGATGATGCTAACAATGCCCTTGCTGCAGTGATGGTGATATTTGGTCTCATGATAATGAAGTGTTACTGTGCAGGAACCCATGTGGTCCAGGGGTTATGTGTCCTATCCTGTGGTGTATCCATGTCATCCATAGCAGCATCTGAGGGTGTCATGTGTTCAGTATTTGGCAATGAGATTTCCTACTTAGATTGGCAACTTCACATCTGTGGCTTCCACCCCTGCACATCTGTTGTGCCTGCCATTGTTCTATTTGTCTACTTCCCTGACCGTGTGGCCATCTCCAGTGAACATGCAGGTTTGGGCATCAATGGGGAAGGACTCATCTGTGTTGTCAGTGCAACATTGCTATACAAGTGTGTTGGATCTGTGCTGATGATTCCGTTGGCACTTCCATGACCAGGCTGATGGGACGGGAGCCCTCATTTGTTGCTAATTGTTGATTGTGTGTCCCATTGCTGCCATGGTATGGTATCTGTTCGCCTCACATCTGCAGTCTCCACAGGGTATCTGCATGTGTGTGCCCATTGGTGCAAATATGTGGGTCTGCATTCGGATGGTCACTTCTGTCATTGTGTCATTGATGATTGTTGACGGTGTCAGCCCCCATGGATGTTGTTTGTCTGCACATGGCCAAAGTTATGTCTTATTTGCACTGCAGGATTTGGCTCCCCCAATTTATGTTGCAATGGGACACATACACTACTTTGCCACTGATGTGTTTGTTGTTCTGTGACCAGGAATCATCCATGCAGTTTGGCAGTTGCACCTCTTACTTTGTCAACACTTGCCTTTTGGTCACTGTGATGATGGGGGTTTGGACCCCATTGCCACAATGTTCAAAATGTGCTTCAGCTATGGACCCCACACTTACATTTTGGTCACTGTGATGATGGGGGTTTGGACCCCATTGCCACAATGTTCGAAATGTGCTTCAGCTATGGACCCCACACTTACATTTTGGTCACTGTGATGATGGGGGTTTGGACCCCATTGCCACAATGTTCAAAATGTGCTTCAGCTATGGACCCCACACTTACATTTTGGTCACTGTGATGATGGGGGTTTGGACCCCATTGCCACAATGTTCAAAATGTGCTTCAGCTATGGACCCCACACTTACATTTTGGTCACTGTGATGATGGGGGTTTGGACCCCATTGCCACAATGTTCGAAATGTGCTTCAGCTATGGACCCCACACTTACATTTTGGTCACTGTGATGATGGGGGTTTGGACCCCATTGCCACAATGTTCAAAATGTGCTTCAGCTATGGACCCCACACTTACATTTTGGTCACTGTGATGATGGGGGTTTGGACCCCATTGCCACAATGTTCGAAATGTGCTTCAGCTATGGACCCCACACTTACCTTTTGGTCACTGTGATGATGGGGGTTTGGACCCCATTGCCACAATGGTCATGGCCTGCTTGCATTGTGGGTGCCACACACATATATGTGTGGCACATGTGCTAGGGGGTCACATTGTATGTTCAAAGTCATGTTCGGTGTTGTAGGCATTTGACACAGTCTACACACGCTTGTCATGGTGTTGGGGGGATGTCTTCTTCTTGCATTCCCTAGGTTGTGGTGTGCTGGTTGTGTCATGCATTGTCCATCCTATGAGTGGGGGTGGTATTAGTGGTAGGCATCCAGCCCCCCCTGGGTGAGGGTGGTAGTAGTGGTAGGCATCCTGCCCCCCCTGGGTGAGGGTGGTAGTAGTGGTGGGCATCCTGCCCCCCTGGGTGAGGGTGGTAGTAGTGGTAGGCATCCAGCCCCCCCTGGCTAAGGGTGGTGGTAGGCATCCAGCCCCCCCTGGGTGAGGGTGGTAGTAGTGGTAAGCATCCTGCCCCCCTGGCTAAGGGTGGTAGTGGTGGTAGGCATCCTGCCCCCTCTGGGTGAGGGTGGTAGTAGTGGTGGGCATCCTGCCCCTCTGGGTGAGGGTGGTAGTAGTGGTAGGCATCCTGCCCCCCCTGGGTGAGGGTGGTAGTAGTGGTAGGCATCCTGCCCCCCCTGGGTGAGGGTGGTAGTAGTGGTGGGCATCCTGCCCCCCTGGGTGAGGGTGGTAGTGGTGGTAGGCATCCAGCCCCCCCTGGCTAAGGGTGGTGGTAGGCATCCTGCCCCCCCAGGGTAAGGGTGGTAGTAGTGGTAGGCATCCTGCCCCCCCTGGGTAAGGGTGGTAGTAGTGGTAGGCATCCAGCCCCCCCGGGTGAGGGTGGTAGTAGTGGTAGGCATCCTGCCCACCCTGGGTGAGGGTGGTAGTGGTGGTAGGCATCCAGCCCCCCTGGCTAAGGGTGGTAGTAGTGGTAGGCATCCAGCCCCCCTGGGTGAGGGTGGTAGTAGTGGTAGGCATCCTGCCCCCCTGGGTAAGGGTGGTAGTAGTGGTAGGCATCCTGCCCCCCTGGGTAAGGGTGGTAGTAGTGGTAGGCATCCAGCCCCCTGGGTGAGGGTGGTAGTAGTGGTAGGCATCCTGCCCCCCTGGGTAAGGGTGGTAGTAGTGGTAGGCATCCAGCCCCCCTGGGTGAGGGTGGTAGTGGTGGTAGGCATCCTGCCCCCCTGGGTAAGGGTGGTAGTAGTGGTAGGCATCCTGCCCACCCTGGGTGAGGGTGGTAGTGGTGGTAGGCATCCAGCCCCCTGGCTAAGGGTGGTGGTAGGCATCCAGCCCCCCTGGGTGAGGGTGGTAGTAGTGGTAAGCATCCTGCCCCCTGGCTAAGGGTGGTAGTGGTGGTAGGCATCCTGCCCCCCTGGGTGAGGGTGGTAGTAGTGGTGGGCATCCTGCCCCCTGGGTGAGGGTGGTAGTAGTGATAGGCATCCTGCCCCCCTGGGTGAGGGTGGTAGTAGTGGTAGGCATCCTGCCCCCGGGTGAGGGTGGTAGTAGTGGTGGGCATCCTGCCCCCTGGGTGAGGGTGGTAGTAGTGGTAGGCATCCTGCCCCCCTGGGTAAGGGTGGTAGTAGTGGTAGGCATCCTGCCCCCCTGGGTAAGGGTGGTAGTAGTGGTAGGCATCCAGCCCCCTGGG